>JAILYA010000077.1:643273-1145173 GCA_021437795.1 Rhodamnia rubescens | reverse complement strand
AAGAACACCATGTAAAGCTGCTTGTATATAAACTAGGCGATTAGACCTAGCTGTAGGCTACATCCAAGCAGAATCACAAATAACATCAGCCACTACCAATCAATTATTTGTCCAAGGATCTGTACATTTGCCGTTACCAATCAAGTACTAAATGGAAGGCTTGAGAATCAAATTAGCCTTTACTAGTTTCCTCCAAGCATAAACAGAATTCGCACCAGGAGAGGCAGACTAAATACTACATTTGATGATGCAAGCAATCTCCTAAGCACAATTCCTCTTGCATGTTTAGGAAGACAACCTTGCTTCCAATTCAGACTTGCACCTTTAGCACCACCCTGTTGCCCTTTCCAAAGAAAAGACCTACATTCTGCTCAAGTACTGTAATCACCTTCTTTGGAAGAAGAAAATCTGACACCAAAAATTAACAAGACCGTAGACAGCAGCTTTAATGATTTGAAGCCTGGCAGCATATCTCACTTTTTCAATGTCCAAGATGTGAATCTGGCTATGACCGGAAAAAAAAAAATGAATCTGGCTCTAATTTTATCCACGAATGCTTAGAATCTGCATCTGTAAGCCTGCCGGATATGAGTGGTACTCCGAGGTATCTAACTTACAAGATGCTTTCTGCTAAAAGCCCAAATTTGAAGCAAATATGGAACCTGCTCGTCATAACATTTGGGGAGTAAAAATCCAGTTTTGGAGGGGTTAACTTGAAGGTTAGACATATTCCTGAAGTCTTGCAAAATAGAAAGAATCTCTCTTAAAAATGCAGCATCTTCTTTGAAAGAAAATCCTCAAATCATCAGCATAACAAGGGTGATGAGCTGAAATTCAAACAGGATGGGTGGTACTTAATCATCTCCCTTCTAGCAGCCGCAGCATTAAGCATTCTTGAAAGAACCTCCATAGCGAGCTCAAATAGATAAGGGGAAGGAGGATCACCCTGTGTCACCCTCTTTTACCAGCAAAAAAACCTTGAGAACCATTGACATTAATGGAGAAAGAGGGAGAAATAATTCACAGCTTCATCCAAGTTAAGAAAGAAACAGGCACACCAATTGCTTGCAGAATCTTTAGAAGGACATCCCAACTCAAAAAGTCAAAACTTTTATCAGCCTCAATCAAGCAACTTGGAGATGTACCATCCTATGATTCATGCTAATGAAACGACGTAAAACTTACTCATCTGCAAGCTAGGACTTAGTAACTTATTTATAAATAACGTGGCATCAAGATATAGGCCTAAATCAACAATTGTAGAAGCGGTTGCTGATTTAACAAGAGAAATAGCTGTTGAATCTATTTTATTCAATAACTTCCATAGCTGTTGAATCACAGAAATCTATACTAATAGCAATCCAAGCAAAATTACAAGATGAGACCCAAAAGCCATTTGATCCTAGTGCTTATCCCCTATCATGGACCACAAAACCTCTCATCTCTTCATACGTAACAGGAGCAGTAAGGGTTTCCTGTAAATGAGAAGAAGCGATGTTACTGTGAAAAACCATTTAGAACAGATAAAGAAGTATTGGAGCATCCCAAATCATGAGAACCAAGAATTAACTAATAGTGAGAGATGGCAACAACAAATATTTCTGTGACCCTCAAATTCACACCAAGCATTTTTCTGTCTAGAAATCACATGATTTCGACTCAGAAAGGAGCACAAACAATTAAGCGGTACCCAATTAATTGAGCATACTTGCCAGTGAAGAATATATTTGAGTGAAGACCTCCTTTGACATGCCATATCTTCTCAACATAAAGGAGACACTTGAGTTGCACTTGATGCTGATCTTATTGTCATTAGCTGCACAGTCCCATGGAATCAAGCTCCAAAACCCTCTATATTTCATGCAATTTAAAGTGTTCTTATGGTTTGATGCCGTATTCAATGACACAAGCTAGAGTAAACGCCACTGCGATGAATAACTTACTGGTTAATCAGATTCTATCATAGACTACTAGCGGTTGAATGCACTCTTAAACTTGGGTGGACCACAAATAATCACTAATCAAAGCACTTACTCAGAGTAAGCTAATTTGTGCAGAAAAATAGACTTGTCTATCTCTAAACTCACCAAATCGACAAGAATATTTGAAGCCTAACACTTAAGAAATTGACTCCACATTCTGTCTCATCCTCCACTTATAAGTCGAGGACTAAGAGGTGTAAAATACACTGAAGAAAGTATATTGATATTTTTGCATTTTCAACTTACAGAGCAAAGACAACCAACATGCCGTGGAATTACAATCAACTATATAATAGAATTTTCGACCTCATGTTGTCTACGCAAGTTTATCTGGCCAGCAGATTAAGCTAGTGGCAAAAAAAACCACCATTTGTGTCGAGCTGGTCCGTCGTCATCTGGACAAGATATAGAATCATAAGTTAAACGCATATATTAAGTTGGATGCCAAACTTCGTGCATTTGTATACCTTAGAAGGCAGCCCTTTGACATTGGATGACAGAGTCTAAATTCAACAGGGATCTTGTACTTTTGTGAGTAAGCCTCTAGAAATGGTAGATAACATCGGTGCCAACGATGGAAGCATCAAGGAGCAAGACAGGTTGCTCCCAATATCCAACGTGGCACGGATCATGAAGCAAACCCTCCCTCCCCAACGTGAAGATCTCAAAGGAAGCTAAAGAAACGATGCAAGATTGTGTCTCAGAGTTCATTCGGTTTGTGACCAGTGAAGCATCCGAGAAGTGTCGGAAGGAGAGGAGGAAGACCGTGAACGGAGATGACATTTGCAACGCTGCGGAGATGCTGGGTTTCAACGATTATGCTGGTCCACTAAGAAGGTATTTGCATAGGTATAGGCAATTAGAAGGAGAAAAAGCTAATCAAGACAAGATGATGAGAAACCCTTAACAGTAGCAAATCAGAGGATGTGGAGCAATCTTTGTCATGTAGAAATACTTAACAATTTAAGGAACAATCAGGCTTCGACCTTCACCTCGGCAAACTTTTAGACTGATGAAAAGAGTTGTAGATCAATCTCAAGGCCATGTTGAGGTACAAGGAAAGGTATTAGGGCAAGCGATATATGTCAAGTTTCTAGCTTTAATCATGATGACACTCAAGGAGGGTAATTTTGCATATCTGGGCTTTTTTATTTTTTAAGACGCTTTAGTGTAACTTTTCTTTTCCAGATTTATCTGCATAGCCTTCAGCCAAGAGTTGATTAGGGTGGTGTTCATCTAATTAACAAGACTATTTAATAATCAAGTCACGAATCTCAGCATTTGCAGTCTGAAATCAGAATTATAAATGAAACTCTTGATTACCTAATTTCAATTAGAGGAAAGCAAAGGGTGATGAGAGTATTTACTAGTTCACAGTTCACCGGAAGAGGAAAGACAGGGTTGGCAAATCAGCTTTCATGTTTCACTTTTGTCTGATAAACAGATAAAAGTATCATAGAAACTTGGAAAAGTTTGTCCTTAATAGCGGTAAAAAAGAGAGGTAATATTCTAGATTTTCTGTGATCAATTATCTTAAATTACTCTGACACAGATTCTCATTTTCTTACTTTCCACCTGGTATTGCAAAATGATCCCAATTGATGATGAGATGAGAATCAAGATGATAATCAGAATGAGGTGGGAAGAGAATGGAAGAAAAGAGAGGAGAGAAAGAAAGTCAAAAGAGAGATTTGTGTATTCCATTGGTTGGAAAGCTCACACATTCCCTTCCCGATGGATTCAAGAACGAAAGAAATAATGAATGCTCTATTCATGTACCTGAATCGAATTACCAATGAATGGCATTCTAGTTCAGCAACTTATCGAGTCCTGCAACTTCAGTAAGATATCTCGCAATTGGAAATTGGGCTTCATAAGTTTACCAATCATCCTTCGGGCCTAACTTGTTCCCAAACTTGGGTCGTGACATTTTGAAATTTGACCATACTCAGAACATGCTATTTCTTGTTCTAATTACTAGATATTGACTAAAGAGAGGCTCTTAACTAGATCTGTTGAGTTGGGGTTTGAACCAACATCTTTGGAGTATCCAATCGCCATACATTGACAGCCTAGTCAATCATGATTGTCATGACAAAAAGAGGAAACTCTGAGAAAACCAAGATATGCTTCTTGAGGTGGTGAGAGAAAGCCAAGCTGCAGCGAATTAGGGTTAGGGTTTCCTGGAAAAAAGCATGTTATATCATACCTATTAGTATCATGCGACTGTTTAAGGTTTCTGGTTTTTGGGACACAAGGCGTTTGATCTGCTTCCTGCACATGGGGATATGCATCAAGAAACTGTTTAATGTGTTGTAGAAGAGAGTGGGGGACAAAAGGTGGAATCCCAGGAAAGCACCGACCAACCACAAGTCACTTGAGTAACTTTCTATTAGTTGGAAGAAACAGTTGTCCACATCAAGCAGGAAAAATATTTGAACAACAAATGCAAACCCTAGCTAGCTCTCTCCCCAGTGATTCCTTGTCACATGCCCAGGAAGGTGGATGCCAAAACCCGGAACATGTCTCAAATTATATGCCAAACCTAGCTAGCTAGCTACAACTTGAGCATCGCATGGATGAATGATTCATCTATCTGAAGAGAACAAGTTTGCATAAAGTTTTGAGGCCTACATAGAGATTAGGCACGGTCATTTTGTAACGAAAAATCGGTAGAAGGTAACGATGCACACAGGTGGGGCTTTTGTGTGCATCAGTGATAGTTAATTAATCAAGTTGATAAGTTTATACACTTTGTTTTATTAAAAGAAACAAGAAGGTAAGGCATGCATGGCTGTTTCTTGTGTCATGATTTTGGCGCATTGAATAATAAATGTTCTAGGGCAAGAGCAATGGCTTGGTTTTTGACATTGACCGTTTATAAAAACCGTCTCTCTCATAACAAAGTTAGTCCTGGCTAGATAGCACCTGGAGCTGAGCTGACAAGAAAGTATTAAATATAATTATTTTTTGGCTGCCTAATATGATTGTACTAAACTTTAGGTGGGTCAAGTGCCCTCTCCCCTAATCCCGGCATGTGCTTATCATCAATGACACTAGATGCGGTGATTGGCCACCGATCGTTTGGGTTTCATACGGTCACAAATCTGCTCTTCTAGGATGAGTGTCTGCTTACCTTACTCCGATGATCCATATTGATCTTTGGAATTTGTTTTGTTTAGAAGCCTTTTGGGCTTTTTGCTTTGGTTTGTAGTTTTCCAGGATTGATATGTATCGTGCACAACCTCAAACAGAGCGTACTAATCTTTATAGTCGTAAGTGTACAAAATATGTAGCGACCAAAGTAAACAGTGTTGTGCTTGTCCCGCCATCTCTAAATAAGTAAATATGTGTAGTTGAACAGAAGGTGTAGGCGTAGCAAAATGACCGTTTTGCTATGTTTTTTTTTAAATTTTATGTCAATGAGCTCCCGTCTCTTTGTGTTAGCTATTGAATTTAATTGTAAACTTTTACTGTTCAAGATATCATTGTAATGACAAGGTCCAATCCATGTGGGACACATCGTGAAACATGAAGTAAATTGATTGGAGGTGCATGTTTGCTTTGAATTATACCACAAGAAATATCCGTCCAATGTTGGGTTTGACGTGTCACGAACTCCCACTCTTAAAACATTGATATCCTTGTCACCGTTCGCTCATTTCGCCAGTGGCACTATTCTATTTAATCATCGAACCTGTCTATTCCTACCTCTTACACCATTCTAGAAGACTGCTATGAGACGTCTTGTTCGAGCCCTCTTGAGTCACGCCCCGATAATCACTTACTGCCCACTCGTCGGCCTGGGTATTGGGTATGAGTCTAGTCTATTCACAGATAACACGTCTATTAGAGAGATCCTGCCCAATGCACATCTAGAATTGACCTAGCTCACATGTTCGGATAAGGATGGACACCAACTGGTGTGGTTACCTGGAGTACTCATCCTGGAAACTTGTGTAGTTTACAATTATAGTCATTTAATTTTGATTGGAGGTGCATGTTGTAGAATTATATCACAAGAATATGTTCTATGTCTGTACTCTGTACCAAGAATGAGAGGCCAATAGAAGCTTTAACTACCTCGGACAACAACTAAATACATGCCAACATTATTATTCTCGGTGGTAGGAACAGAGGAATCTCTGGTCATGTTGTATCCTCCGAGTTTTGCCAATCAAATGGCAGCATGAAACGACAAGACTGGAATGCAAAATTTGATCTTTGATCAATTGGCTATCTTTGAACCATACCGTCGACACCAAAAAAAGAAAATAGATACTGATACCGAACGGATAATGGCATTGCTACGTCCCGAACTCGGTAAGTGAAAAGTAATATACCGAACAGGCAAAAGTGTTGCTACATCCCGAAGTTCGATAAGTCGAAAGCGATACATTGAAGGATGGCGGGGTCAATAGATCTTGAGATTCGGCAAGTGGAAGACGAGGTTATTGAACTTCAAGATTCAGCATATCAAGGATAATTTGGAAGCTTACCAAAAGAATTACAAAAGGTTGGCCATGTCGGTAAGGGAGTTACAAGTCGAAAGCGAAAGTAATGGGCACAAGCAAATTATGGGAAGTTATTTGAAAAGACTCAAATTCGAATCTATTGTGGCGATTGAGGATCATGGAGAAACACTTCAATTTTTGGCAGATAGACTTTGAAGATCGTGGGCAAAGGGAGTTATTGAAGACGCCAAGATTCAAGATTTGAAAGGACATGAGAGTAACTGGCTGAAGCGATTACAAAGCGCAAGGATACAAGTATGCAAGTAAAGAGGAAGAAGGAGGGAGATCAACAGAACATCCAAAATACTTATCCTCTATTGCGGTTTAACTTTCGTTACCCTTTACATTTTTTGCACTTTCGAGTTCGGGTTGCCAAGTTTATTTCCCAGTCATCTACTGCTTTTTTAGGAGTATTGTAATCTAACTTGTAGAAATTTAGCCCTTAGTTGATCTTAAATCCATATCCAATCCATTTACTTCAAGTCCATTTCCATACACCTTTGTTGCTAAGTGTTTTTCGCGAGTCCTCCTCGCCTCCTTGATAGTTTACTGTTCATGGTTCTTTCATGATGTTTTGTTCATCAAAAATGATTTTTGAATACATAATCGAAAAGGGCTCGACGAGACGATCATTTCGAGCGGCCACACGTCGCGAGGCAACGCCAGGAGCACGTGTTGTACGCGCTGTCGCGGTACGGGGTCTATGGAACAACAACGAAACATCGCCTTTAAGCGTGCTTCTCTTCGGTGAAAATTGGTTTCGAATATACCATCGGGTGCGTATCGACAAAACGAGCATTTTGAGTGGTGGCTCGTTGCGAAAGTGGCCGAATGTAGGCGCACGCGCCGCACGCTCGGAAGAGCTAGGTGGGCGTGGGATTCACGCACTCACGTGCAGCACTCCCCAAATGCGATTCTACGTATCCTAAACCCGATTTTGCCCTATCCAAGAATCGATTTAGTGTATTCTAGACCCGAGATCAGGGATATTCCAGACCCAGTTCGGTTCAAGATCGACCCGGTCTAGGACCCGACCCGCTGAGCGAGTCAACTATTGACCGTTGACCATTGATCGGTCAAACCAATTTTCTCAAAATTGCACTTTGGTCCCTGGTTTTTCAGAAAATTGTAATTTGGTCCTCAAAATTTCAAATAAAATTTCAATTTTGCCCCCAAACTTTTGGAAATTTAAATTTGGTCCTCATGCTTTCTCAAAATTGCAATTGAGTCCCTAAATTTATTGGAAATTGCGATTCGGTCCTCGAGTTTTGGGAAATTACGTGTTGACCTCGTTGACCGATCGTTGACTAGTCAAAGCAGAAACTTTAACCAGCTCATGTGAATGCATTTGAGCTCCGTTTGGGATGTGTGAGGTACCGTTGTGTTCGTCTTAAAATTATCTTCAATTTGATATATTATTTAGACATGTTTGATAAATAGAAAGTTATGAAAATATGTTTGAAACTCATGATATGCGTATTTTGGGGCTTTTTTAAAGTATTTTTATATGTATTTCTCTATTTTTTTAAAAATAAAGATTGTATAGAGCATGTTTTGTTGATAGCATGTATAATGTTTAATATACTTGCTATTTGTATTCTGTAATATGTATATGATTTGATGCGTATATTATTTGTGAATTAGTTCAAATCATGCTATGCCATGTTATGATTATATGAATTGTGATATTTATTCGAGTGGGGAGTTCTATAAAGTTTTAGTAATTTTAGTGAACTCAATTTTACATAAATGATTATATTAATGATAATTTCAAGCGAGGATTCTTAGACGATGATTGGGAACATAGTGAACTTTCGAATACGATGCCTTATGTGAAATTATTCATTAATATAATTAGTTAGTGTAAAATAGATGTATAAATGTTAGGCATTAATAATTCGTGAATACATGTCTATAGAATTTTGTGTTTAGATACAAAGGCTTTGGCTTCTTAGAATATTGTAGCTAAGCTTGACCAAGGAGAGAAATTGGATAGCAAAAATTATGAAAATTGGAATAAGATCTAGTATGTGCTAGAAGAGCAAGAAGCACTATGAGCTCTTAACCTAGTTATGGAAGAACCTGAAGATGGGAATATTGCACAATATAGAAGCTAAAAGAGGCATTTGCTACATTGAACAAGATGAACTATGTTGCTCACATTATATTCTTTGAGTAGCATAAAAAATGATTTTATGCATGAATTCGAGGCATTTATGATAATGCCGAAGTTAAGTGGGAGGCACTAAAAAAATTAAGTTTGGTTAGACATCCGTCACCAACTTGAGACCCGATCACTATAAGGTTTAACATTTATATGATGCCTTATGGGCGAGAATATGAAACAGCCTTTGTGGCGTGTGTCAAACATGATAAGTGAACTGTAAAATGCAAGACATGTTTTGACCGTTGACCCGAAATGTGCAAGTAGTAATCCGTTCTTTGCTTCATAGCTTTGTGCATATGAAAATCCACTTAATCTACAATAAAAGCAAGATTTTTGAAGATATTATGCACTATCTTGAACTAGAGGTGGATCCCCTTTTGGCGGCTAAACACCGAAACTAATATTTGTTATCTTGGTTCTAGTTCAAATGAGCTTTGTGCTCCAAGTGTAAGCGTCAAGGTGGGTTTAAGAAGTGGAAAGGACAAAGGAACAGATTCTTTTGGATGGAAATTGAAGTTTAACCGTCATTAGAAAGGAAAACGTCTTTTCAAGAAAAATATATCAAATGTGAAATGTTTCAACTGTGGCAAGAATGGTCATTTTGCTTGCAATTAGAGTGAGCCAAATAAAGTAAAAATCCTTTGTACACTTAAGAATATACATATGCCTCAATTCAATTTTAGTAACTCGAATCTCATCTTTTGTGGATTGTAGACTTAGAGACCACAGACCATGTAGCGAAGGAAAGAAATGCCTTAGTGGAATTTCAATGAGTTTCACATAGAGCAAAGTGAATAAATGTGGGAAACAATTCCCGAGTGAAAGTTAAAGAGATTGGTACCATCAATTGAATATGCGTGGTGGTCACACCATGTTCCTACATGATGTATCATATGCTTGAAAAACTTGACGGAATTTAGTTTCCGTGTTAGTTTTGGTTAAACTTGATTTTAGTTTGAACTTTCATAACGATGATGGTAACTTGTCGTTGGGAACAAGTTATTATGGTTTAGATGGTTTCATTGTGCTGATTGTTAAATACAATAATGTGAATGTAAGTTATTCCCTATTTTCATCTTTTGTGATGATATGAATATATGGCATGTTAGGCTAGGTCATTTGGCCAATAAAAAAAATTTACATAAGCTAAATAAGGCTTATTGGGCAATATTGAAAATGTCGATTTGCCTATTTGTGAGCACTTCGTATCGAAAAAGCAAAGAGGAAACCATTTAGAAAAGCAACAAGAGCTGAACTTCCTTTGCAAATTGATTCCTTCAAATATATGTAGTTCAATGAATGTAAGAGTAAGGCATGAGCTATTTATTTCACCACATTATAGATGGCTACACTCGTTTCAGATATTTTTTTTTTATAATTTCTTTTAAATCGAGGCATAAGTTGCTTTAAGAAATTTTTTGAGCTTTTGAAAAATCAATTTTAAAAAAATCCGATTGAGGTCGAGAAAATCTATCCGATAAGTTCGGATGTTTATGTGGTGAAAATGGAATAGAAAGACAATAGTCTATTCTAGCGATTCCTCGATAGAATGGAGTTGCAAAGAGAGGAAACATGTTCTAATGAAAATTGTTAGATCTATGATGGCACAAGCTAAATTACCTATCACCTTTTGGAGTGACGTTTTGTTGATAGCTATCTAGATACTTAAATATATGCTTTCTAAATCAATTACTTCCACTCTATATGAGTTGTGGACAAGTCGAAAATACGATTTGAGTTTTTTTAGACCTTGGGATTTGTTTGTATACACCCACGATTTTCCCACGAGTATGGAAAATTAGGCTCTTGAGATAAAATGAGTATCTTTATGAGATACTAAGAGCACCCAAAAGGGTATGTGTTATAAGTGAGCAAGAAACCGATAAGCGTCTTGAATTTGAATTACGAGATGTCACATTCTTAGTGAATGAATTTCCGAAAAAGGGCTAGATAGATGAAGACTATTCTCTATTTGAAATCTTGGATAATTATAATGATTTTATTGGGGCATCTCGTCCAAGTGAGTGTAATTTTAGAAGTGGGGAATTTTTTTCAAGTAGTCTTAATTGCAATCTCTTGATGAGAAGAAGATGTCGTCGTTGTCTAATCCGAATGGGAGCGTATATGAGAATGATGTACTAAGTGTATGATCTCTAATTTTACGAACAAGTCACAAAAGCGTTTCTCATCGATTCATCGACATTTAGACATTGAAGGTAAAGCTTTTATGGTCACTCCACAAGAAGAGACTAAGCCAAGGAATGTAAATGAGGCTCCGACTTGCCTTGATAAGGAAAAGTGGATATAAGCAATGAAAAAAGAGATGGAGTTAATAGGATCAAATCAAGTTTAGAAACTAATTGATTTTCCGCATGGACGCTAAGCCATTGGGAGCAAATGTGTTCTCAAAATAAAGCCTAAAGTCGATGGCTCAATTGAGAGATATAAAGCTCGCCTTATAGTGAAATGGTATAATTAATTTACCTTATTCCGGTAGTGATTAGTATGGATATTGAATTATGTTAAATGGATGTAAAGACTGCTATTATCAATAGAGAATTAGTAAAAAACAATCTATGTGAAACAACTTATTGGTTTTGTTACGTAAGGGCTGTTGACACTTGATTTTTGGATAGTCTTCCTTTAGTTTATTTTGAAACAATTTCATAAAAAATTGAAAAATTACAAAATAAACTTTGGTAGCCTTGGCCAAGCCTAAGGAACTATTTTTGACTAAAAAATAATTTTTCATATATTTTTGTATTTTTTTAATATTTTTCAAAAATAGGAAAATATTTGAAAAATTGAGAAAAATAGCATTCGAGGTCACAAAAATACAGAAAAATAGTATATTTTGTTATTTTAGTTCCCTTTTCATTTTCAACTCTAAAAAAAAATATATCCAAAAATCAAGTTCAGTTCTATGAGTTCCTTCATTACACATATAGTTGAATTTGTCCAAAATTTGTCATTTGAGTCTTTTAATTTGCAATTTTTGCATATTTAAAGTCATGACATTCAATTTTAGTACCCTGCACTTCAAATTTATCCAATTTTCCCCTCAATTGCGCAAATTGCATGGAATAGGCAAAATTATACATTTTTCTTTCAATTTAGTACCTTGGTTTCAATTGAAATGAAATTACTTCAAAATTAGGGATTGTCACTGCAAACCAAGACCATTGCCCTATGGTTTTCAGCATTTTAAATCGATTGGCATAGGTATTGTGGACTAAATTGTACATTTAGGCCTTTAATTGCACGATTTTCATAATCGATCCCGAAACCAATTTGGGGTTTTTATTCAATTCATGATGAAATTTTGGAGAAAATGGCATTTTTAGATAGAATTCATGCCCCGATTCCGATTATGTGATTTAATTCGACAAATTTCAAGAATTTTCATGTCAATTTCAAGAAATTAATTCGACTAGGTTTGCCTGGTCGAACCAGGTCCGACCTAGCGACTCGATCGAGACCTACCTTCTCCAATAGCTCTTCCCGCATGATTTACGGGTTTGCAGATCAAGATTTGATCGTGAAATTGACAATCCAATCGGGCACGATCGATGGAAATTAGTTGAGGGGTTTCGTTGGCCTCTCTGTCTTGCATCGTTTGGGACCGGTCCGATGACACTGGGTATGCTAGAGCTGCGCCGACGAGTTCGAATATGCGTCGGCCTTCTTTGAACCAAATGTAGACCAAATGAGAGCCAAATTGACGCGAAATTGCACATGTAGGAGGTCCAAATGAAGTAGCCTTAATTCCTCGTCAATGTCCAATCCCAACGAGACCATTTCGCACGTGTTCGCATGTGCGAAGGCCCATCGACTTACCTCTCCCGTGCGCCTAAAATTCAAAAAGTGAATTATACAAAAAGAAACGGGTTTTCAATTAGAGAGGGGGGATTCGGTTCTAAAATAGATACGAAAGAGAGGGAAAGAGGGAGAGAGGTGATCGAGAGAGAGAACGCGATCCCCATTGAAGCTCGATTTCATAGAATCTCGTAAAACCTTCACCGGAGCAGATTGAGCAAAATCGAAACTCACCGACGCACGTTCTTGCTTCTCCGAACTCTAAGGAAGCTCTCGAACCTTTCGGACCGAGTTGAGATCTCAAAATAGGTACGTTCGACCTCTACATAGCCCATGAAGGCTCACATGGCATCTTGATTTTCTGCCAATCATTTTGCATGCTATTAGTTTCGATCTATTCCTCGTACTTTGCTGATCATATACATACCTTTTTTGTGCATTTTAGTCGAGTAATTTTCCTGGTCGACCTTCAACCCTCTCCGATTGGTCCCGAGCTTGCGAGCTTGATTTAGGCCAAATTAGGCCGTCGACAATCAGGTAAGTGTTCTTGATCTCCAACAATGCTTCCCGTATGATTATATTAGCTAGTTTGCATAGAAAAAGGCTAGGCCGAATGCTCATCTGAGTCTAGCTTCGGTGAGTTAGGTAAGCTAGTCACTTGTGGTTCTCACGTGCCGAGATCAACAGATATTGTAGAGGACGTTGAGGTGAGTCAAATGGCGTTGGTCTCAACCCGCTTGGAGTTACTCAGATGTCGGAATCCGCTTCCGACGAGTCGCCGGCGTTCCATCGCCGGCGCCGATCGTCTTCTCCGGTGAGCATTGACTGTGGTCAACGCAAACCCTGGGCGCCGACGTAGCGCCACGTGGCAGCCATGTCGGCGAGGCCGTTAGAGCTGTTTAGAATCTATTAGGTGATCGGATGGCCCACAAGGCCATGTGGAAGTAGTCTAGCCGTCCGATCGATAAATAGATTTTTTGAATATTTTGTTAAATAGAAAATATTTTTTGAAAATAAAAAAAAATGCAATACAATGTCGTTTTGGCTTGTGGGTCGGCCCGGTCCGGAAAATTATTTTTTAAAAAATAAAAAGAGAGAAGAATTTTAAAAAATTTTGAAAATAGTTTAAAAAAATCCAAAATAAAAGGAAAATTTTGTAGAAATTTCCTAGAAAATCCCAAAAATTCTAAAAAATTGAGGAATGGCTACAGTCAACCGACCAATCCTATTTTTGAGATTTCTTTTCCCGATATTTTTGAAATGACAATTTTACCCTTTAGGGGTAATTTGTCTCTAAAAATTTCTATGAGTTACAAAAAATGCCAAACTTAAGAGATAGGTCAGTTTAGGTGGCTAATCCTTCCTTTGGGTTTTCATATCTCGTCTTTTTTCGAAAATAACGATTTTACCCTTTAGGGCTAAATCGCCTCCGAAAAATCTTGAGTTTATGGAAAATGTCGAAAATTACGAGATGGGTCGCTTTAGGTGGCCAATCCTATTTTTGGTTTCCGTTCCTCGTTTCCTTTGAAAAATGATGATTTTACCCCTCAAGGATAAATTATTCCCTTAGAATTTCAGAAAATTATAAAAAATGTCGAAAATTAGGAGATTGGTCAATTTAGTTGGCCAATCCTATTTTCGATGCTTTTGATTCCAGTTTCCTTCCAAAATGACATTTTTTCCCTTTTTGAAAAATCATCTCTCGATTTTTCTTAAAATTTCGATTTTGCCCCTCATGGGAAAATGGCTTCCAAATCACTCGAAACCCCCTCTTATGCTATGTTTAGCCTTTCTCTAAGCCAATAGGGCTTTACTAGGGATGCCATGTGCTATTTTGATACGATTTATCCTTGCATTATGGATTCATTAATCTGCGCACTTTATTTCATTTATTGAGATTGACAGGTAGCCACTCCCATCTGCATGAAATCTTAGATTTAGGTTTCATACCCCCATTATCTCGCATGAAATTTGAGGTTAGAAAATTCATTCAACTTAGGTACCGAAAGGACGTCAATTAAGACAATTGGCGTAACTAAGTCCCCGAACTCTCTTCTCCGATTCTCGAGAATCGAATAGAAGCTCCTAACTATTTGATAAGGTTTTCCAATCATACCCTCCAAAAAATGATTGGTGGCAACTCCGAGGCATGTACACATATTCACATGTCACTAGACCACACTGAAAGGTCGACTCCATTTTTCTCCGTTGCGATTTGGATAATGGGCTTTGGGAGGGCCCCGTCCGTGATTTATAGACAGTTGGATCGACGGGTGACACATTAGGCCTCACTACTAGAGGATCCCGCCAATCTTGAGGAGGGTCGCGACAATGGCCAAGAACAAAACGTATATCGACTTTTGAGATCGATATATGACCTCAAGCGCTCTTCGAGATAATGATATATATATTTTCATAATTCAATAGTGGCATATGATTTTGTAATGACCGATGAGGATTATTGGGTATATATATCAAAAGATCCAAAGATCAATGTCTCGATCTTATCATTATATGTTGATGATATATTTATTGCTAGAAGTAATATGGAGTTTGTTAATACAGTGAAAAATTGGTTATGTTCCAATTTTGAAATAAAAGATATGCGTGAATCTGCATACATTCCTGGAGTTAAGATTTCAAGATATTTTTCAAAGAGATTGTGATCTCTTTCACAATAGACTTAAATAGATAAAGTCCTTGAATGGTTCGTATGCAAGATTTTAAACCCAAAATACTCCTATTGTAAAAGGTGAAAGTTTGAGTCGTACAATGTGTCCCGAGACTCCACAAGTAAATGAAGAAATAGAAAATGTTCCATATGCTACTACCGTTGGAAGCTTAATGCACGCTATGAAGTATACTAGACTTGATATTTGTTATGAAGTTGGAATGGTAAGTGTGCCAATCCAATTCAGGTCAAGCACATTGAATTAATGTGAAGAGAATCCCGAGGTATTTGAAGGGTACTGTCGAGTTTTTTGCTGAGTTATCAAGGTAGATATCTGCGCCTTGAAGGCAATACGATGTCGAATGAGGAAGAGGTTTAGATAAGAGAAAATCTACCTATGGGATTGCATTCTTACTTAGCAATGGCTCCATATCATAGAGTAGTAAGAAACAAACGTGTATAGCTTTATCTACAATAGAAATTCATCCCGTGATGTTATCGCAGCAGAGATGAGAAAATGTTTGGCTTAAGAAATTGGATCAATGAGATGTTACTGAAGATCCACTATAACACCAAACATATAGACATGAAGAATGACTTTGTGAAAGACATGGTTGTATGAAAAAAATGTGAACATACAAAACATATCTAAGCATAGAATGATAGCAGATCCTATGATGAAGTTAATTCCTAGAGATATTTTCCTTGTTCATGCATTGACAAAGGGATTAGTTCCCCGTATTGAAATCTCTAGAAGTGCGTAGAGGTGAGATTACTTGGATATTTATATTTCTCAAAGTTTACGCTTAATGATATTTGTTGTCATTATTGATGCTCATGAGTTTGTATGACATTTAAGCATATTGATGTTTAGGGCATTATTTTGAGAAGGTATATCGGACAGATGGAGATTAACCCACTCACATGGATAATCGCCTCTATTTACTGTGTGGTAAATAGAGATGAGATAATTTTAAGCTCATTATCTAGGTGATAATTGAGAGGTCAAGCTTAAAGTATAGATGTCGCCTTGACAGAGTGTCAAGATGAGGTCATAATGTTTATTATGTCCGAAAGTGAAATAACCCACATATTTCACTTTATCCGTCTTTAATACCAGATGTGAGTTCCGATGGATTCTTTTAAAGAGAGTAGATTTGTGAACTCAAGTTAGACATTGAGTTTATCTCGAACTATCATCCGTACGATATTAAGTGGAAAGACATACGCTCCATGGAAAATGAGAGAATACCGTAATACGTACTTCATATTACGTATGCATGAGATGACTAATAAGAGTTGGCAGAAAGTTTTGATCTCAACTTTCAAGCAAGATGAGACTCTTGAGGATAAAAGTTCCTCAAATTTTGTCCCCTCACGACTCTTACTTATTCTCAAGATTTCTATTCAAGTGTTCACTATCTTAGACCGTTACTAATGGTCATGAGTTTGATTCGATCTAATGGGATATTTCTAGAAAAGTGAGCCGAACCGAGATTGAGAGGTTTAAGGGAGGAGGAAGATCAATTTATTTTGATGTCACATTCAATCTTTGTATTCACAGTGTCGACCAATTAATTATTTGAATTTAATCATGATTGTGAATACAATGTATTGTATTTAAGTACTCAAAGAGATCAAGAGAGATATGATGTAAATGTGACCGATTGATTTAGGGTACCGCATACTAGATCTGCTATGAGTTAATATGCCCATATTTGAGCCGCTATATACTCCCAACGGATGTATGGCAACGAGCTCTCGTAGTATGCCGGTCGCACGCAGTATTTGTTGATATGAACTTTGCAAAAAATAGAGAATTATGTTTAACCCTTTGTGGGTGAGTGAGAGTTGTTGTTGACCCCGAGTGGGTAAGTGAGAGTTACGATAGCCCAAAGATGGGCGAGTGGGAGATGTAGGATTTTATGGAGTGTACGGGAAGTACCGTGATCTACCCATTTAGGCTACCACACCCCTTATAACGTTGGATAACTGCTAAAGTTAGTTACCCATTTTTGAACATGAAAAGTCACGTTTAAGAACAACGTTTCCTCTCCATCTCGTCGGTTTTCAATAACATAGAACAGAGAGACGACGACAATAACACTTCTCCCTTCTCTTCTCCCAAATGAGATATCGTGGCGAACGATCTCTCACCGCATTGTGAGGATTTAATCTGTGGAAAATGAGGTACATCCATTCCGTGATGTATTTCTCCGATCGCTGATTCAAGATGATTTTAGGGCTTGTTAATTTCATATAATTCTGTTGTGTTTGTTTATGGGATTCGTTCCCTTCAGATTTAATCGTCTAACTTCTAGCAAACGCATTAAGCATTCTTGAAAGGACCTTTAGCAAGCACAAAGAGATAAGAGGAACAATGATCACCCCGTGTCCCCCTCTTTTACCAAAGCAAATAAACCTTGAGAACCATTGACATTAATTGAGAAAGAGGGAGAAAAAATGTACAGCTTGATCCAAGCCAGGAAAGAAATTTGGCACACCAATTGCTTGTAAAATCTTTAGAGGGGAATCCCAATTCAAAAAGTCAAAAGCTTTAATCAGCCTTAATCAAGCACCTTGGAGGTGTACCATCCCTATGATTTATGCTAATGAAATGAGGCAAAACATTGCATCAAGGTATAGGCCTAAAATGAACAATTGCAAAAGCTTTTGCCGATTTAACAAGAGAAATAACCGTTGCATCTATTTTCTTCAATAGCTTCAACGAGGACAAGAAAGAAGACATTGCATCACAGAAATATTTACTAATAACTATCAAAGCAAACGTATAAGATGAGACCAAAAAGCTATCTAATCCTAGTGCTTATCCCCATTCATGTAACACAAAACCTCCTTAATCTCTTCATATGTAACGGGGAGAAATAAGGCTTTGCCATAAATGAGAAGCTCATATTATCGTAAAAACTTTTTATATCAATTCTCTCAATTCTCTTAATCCGCTCAATTCTCTAAAAAAATGGCAAGTGAAAGTAGAACTAGTGGCAAAGGCAAGAATCAAGTGGAGTAATCCGATTATCTGCCTAGTCCTCGTGATTATGAAGATTGGGGACTTGATGTTGATGTAGATGATGCAATCAACATTATTCCTAGTATGGAGCATGTCCAAACGCAAAAGAGTTTTCATCCTCCTATTGATATTGAAGAAATGTCAACAATAAAGGAGCCGGAGTGGGTGTTTACATCCGATGTATAGAACACTTTAGAAAGGTGGAAAGATTTGATATAGCTCCAAAAAGGTATGATGTAGTTTATAAACATTGTGGGATAAAATACAAATATATCGGTGGAGCCGGATATGGAACATTTAAACGGCATCTTAAGGTGAAACATCCAATCGAATTCAGAATTGACACCAAGCAATGACAAATTTCTGGGTAAGCCAATCATAACACTCCTCCTTTATTTCGTTATGATGAAAAAACTTATAAAGAAAAATCAGGCAAATTTGTTTCCGTTGAACATTTATCCATTAGTTTTGGTAAAAGATTTGGTTTTAATCAATTTATACAAAATGCATGTGTTTCACAAACAAAACGTGTTCCTAGAAATACACTAAAACGCATAATTAAAGATCTTTATAAAAAAAGAAAAAAAATGATTTACAATTTTTTTTATGAATTTTAATGGACGTGTGCATATAGGTAACGATATTTGGAGTGATCATTGGCAAGTTCATTCTTATATGGGTATAACATGTCATTGGATAGATGATAATTGAAATATTCAAAAAGAGTTATTGCATTTAGAGTTTTTGATGATAGGCATACGACAAATAATATTTATAGATTAATTAGACAAATTTTAGAAGAATATTATTTGCTTAATAAAACTTTTTCAATTGGTTTTGATAATACTTTGCGAAATACCGCTTCAATTGTTGAACTAGAAAAGATTTGTAATCCATTTTTGGTGAATAAATTTTTCACATTAGATGTGCTTGTCGGGTTTTAAATTTATGTATACAAGATGGTTTAAAAACTCTTGATATTTTTCTCGATATAATAAAAATAGCAATTCAATTTTTGTGGAAACATTCTCAAAAAATGAAAACAATGGCTAAAATTTTGTAAAGCAAATGGAAAAAAACCAAAAAGATTTCCAAGAGATATTCCAGATTATTGGAATTCTACTTACGAGTTGTCTAATAAATCTTTTGCATATAAAATTTTATTATGTGCATTTATTTCAGATAATATAACTCAAATTAATTTATACCCACAAGAATGGGATATTTCCCAATAATAATTAGATATTCTAAAAGTTTTAATGATGCAACTTATACTTTGTCTCGTGTTTATTATCCTACTATGCATTTATTTTTAATAGAATGTATTAATATTGTTAGAGTTTTTGAAGAAAATGAAAATGATGATAAATTAAGTGACACTATTATAGCAATGCAAACAAAGTGGCTACAAGTATTATAAGGAAATTTCTATTATTTATTTAGTTGTTTGTGCTTTTGATCCACGTTATAAATTAGATGGTTTAGGCGAATATTTGAATATGTATTATGAATGTTTACATTTAATTGATGGGGTAAATATTAGAACTATACAAACAAGGGTTAAAATCGTAATAATAAAATTACATAATGAATTTTGTAGTAAATATAATCTAGGTGATAGTGGATCTTCTCAATCTAGTAACATACAAAGTGGAAACATAGGTAAAATTAGAAGAGGGTACTAACTTCGATGTATAGGAAAAAAAAAAAACAACAACAGGAAGCAATATGAAGTAATTTTGAAATAGAGAGTTATCCAACCATTTCTATTGATGATTAGACAATATTTTGGACGAACGACGTTCAAGATTAGTTCTTGATTCGGTGGAGGCTCAAGCTTATGTTGATGATTAGACAAAGGCTTAATATAGACAACAAGAGATAGATCGCAATAATGAAGCCGAATTTTTTGATGACGGAGATACCACCGAACCGGTACCGGAACGGGTAGCGACGATTGAGGATAAGGTAAGTATGTGGTTATCAAAGGTCGAGAATTACATGGGTTTTGATTCTTTTATCTCCAAAAAGATATGTAGGTGCTTAATAATAATTTATTAAGTTCAAACCCCCTCCCCCCCTTCCCCCAAATTTTATTACAATTTACAATTTGATTACAATTTGTATCCGATAATTCATAATTTCATAATTTCATAATTCATTTTTTTTATTTCATAATTCATTACTTGATAATTTGATTATAATTTTATTACAAATTCATTACAATTTAATTTTTAAACTCAAAAACAATGAACCGGAGTTTCCATTTTCGATTTTGAACCGAACATGGCCTGGCAACGGCCCGAAACCGCCTGTTCAAAATCGGAATCGAATTGCCACTTAAGGGCTCGGTTTCGATTCTCCCTAAATTGGAACCGGAACCGGAACCGCCGGCTCATGAACTAGAATCGATGGTTCCTGGCCCGTGGCCGTGACTAGAGCCAAGTAGTTATCCCTTACGTGCCACACCACGATTTCAACTTAAAAAGGAACACAAACTACAAAGGGGTCACCTAATTAATGGACCATAATTGCCAAGTGAAGAATATATTTAAGTGGTTAATCGACTCTATAATAGACTTTCTTTTATTTTGGGTTAAAATTCTATAATAGACAAGTAGTGGTTGAATGCACTCTAAAACTTGGGTGAACTACAAATAATCACCAACTTGAACTTTAATCACTAATCGATTTCTTGCATGGAGTAAGCTCATTTGTAGAGAAAAAAGGACGAAAGTCAGGGTACTTGCCTACGTCAAAACTCACTAAATCGACAAGAATATTTGAAGCCCAGAACTTAAGAAATTGTAACATCATGTATTCCGACTTGCTTTCGAAGTTTTGAATAAATGAAAGGTCTCATTGATATATTTCAGCTAAGTCTCACTCGGAATTGATCCCTCTTGAAAAGACTAACCAAATGAGAATGGCTAGTTAGGAAAATCAAGTACGTGGGCCTAAGAACTTGATCCTGGATTGACTCTTTGACCATGAAAATTGTCGAGGAAATATTTTGGACCAATATAGGCCGATCCTCGAATGCTTAAGGAACGATTTGGGTAATACCCTAGGCTTGGATCACGGGTGATTCCGTTTGACCTCATATGGGTTCCAAACGTCCCTAAATTATTTTCTAACGATCGTGTCCATCGGAACTAGTGATTGACCCTCACAATTGAATGACAACCAAAGTCGCCATGGCTTAAGAAATTCTTAAACGTGATATTAATCACGGGTCGATACGCGTAACTCCTAAAATTTGCCCGTTAGTTTGAGATACGCTTGAAATTTCAATCGATCGAGATTGATCGCAAATCGAACTTCGAAATTTGACGTCGGACCTTTAGGGGTTCCAATAATTAAATTTTGGACGTTTCCTCATCTAGAGTACGATTTCTTCACGGTTCAACCCAAAGGGTTCAGGAAAAAAAAAATTTGAATTGGAAATGGGAAATGACCCATTTACCTTTGGAAAATATCCAATTTTTCACTTTGGCTCAAGGGCATTTCGGTCAAATCACCCCATGGCCGAAATTGACTAGTCAATTGTTGGGAAATTACTAAATTTCCCTTCTTGACTTGTAAGACCAAAATATATGTGCAAAAAAAAACATCATAACATTTTATTAATCAAATTTTTGGACTTCTTCTCCATAATTGCAAGAACACTTTCTCTCACCTCACTTCTCTCTCTACTTGGCCGAATTTCATCACCATCACCACCACCGCCGGAAATTTTTACCAAGCCACCACCGGCCTCACCTGAACCACTAGCCACCACCGAAACCGAGCTACCCTCTTTAAACCCCCCGGAACCGCCGGATCGTCATGGAACCGCCCGGCCATGAGGGACACCGCCGGTACCGCCGCTCAAACCGGAAACTTCTAAACTTTTCACCGTAGGATTTGCTAACTTCTTAAGGTAAGATAGTTTCTAAACTTGGATTAGGTGGCTAGGATGCTAATGGTGTTTAGATTTGAGGAATTTTGGTGAAAAATTGTTGGAGGTGTTCTTGATGCAAGCTTGGCCAAAAATGATGAAGAGAGGAGAGAGAATTTTGTGTTCTTGAAGTGAATAGTAATGCATGATTGAGATTGGAGGGCTAGGATTAAATCTAGCTTATCATGCTTTAATTGAACGGTCCATATTGAATCTTGCCTAGGAAGATTTAATGGACGGGTACGATTGAATTCTGCTTTATGTAGATTAATCGTGTGGTAGATATTTAATGCACGTTAGGGTATTTTAATCGTACGGTCTCGATTAATTGCCATGTTAGTATATTTTAATTATATGGTACGTATTAATTGTATGTTAGTATAATTCTGATCGTACGGTGATTATTAATTGCTACGTTAGCATAAATAATATCGTGTGGCATATATTAATTTTTGTTGTAGCATAAATTAATCGTGTGGCCCGGTTGGCCGACGGTTTGAGTGTGATTTAATCGGGCGGTCTCGATTTATTAATTCTCTAACGTGAGTGAATCACGTGGTACCGACTGAATATTTATACAAGTATAATTAAATCGAGCGGTCTCAATTGAGTGGAAGGGAAAAATTAGAAAGATCGTGTGGATCCGATCTTTTATTGGAGAAAATTGAGAAGATCGTGTGGTCTTGATCCGCTAATCGGGAAGTTTAGCGAGATCGTGTGGTGAAGATTGATCGATCGAAGGATTTATGTGATCGTGTGGTAACGTACGAGCGATTGAGGAATTATTGTTGCTATATGGTTTTAAGTGAAATAATTGAGAGGAAGTGTGGAATTTTACCCTGAAGCGTTATTACACGGCGTTCGTATTTTATAAGACCATATTTTACCCCGAGGCGTTAAATGCAGGGTTGTGTTTATTATTTTATCCCGAGACGTTAAACGCGTGATATCCCCGAGGTGTTATTACACAGTTATAGTGACCTCGGCCGTTATTACGCGGGTCCGCACTATATAATGGTCTGAGGCGTTATTACGCAGGTCTATCCATTTATATGATAGCCTGATGCATTAAATGCGGGCTTTGGACCAACGTGAAATTTTATATGATAGCCTGATGCGTTATACGCGGGCTTTGGACCAACGTGAAATTTTATATGATAGCCTGATGAGTTAAACGCTGGCTCTGCAAAGAACGTGAAATATTTATTTACAATCCGAGGCGTGGAACGTCAATATGGGAGTAACGTGAAACTTTTGTAAAGGTGTGGCAATTTTAGGAGAAAGAATGAAATATTCTGGAATTTATTTATTGAATTATTGATTGAAGGAGGAATTGTTGAGAATTGCTTACCTAAGACGTGTCCGGGAGGCACTAGCGCCCCTAACCTAGAATTAGAAACTATCTTACTCGAGATTTATTCTCACCCCGTCGTGGGTTATCTTTTTCGAGACTCTCTACCTCAACAATGAACGACCCACCTCGTAGGTTCGGGATTCCCCGGGATATGGATACGTTAGTGACAGAGTATCCGGTCGAGGAGGATCGGTATATTATAGGCATGCTACCACGGTTTTGGTGGACACAAGAGACCTTTATTGGAAACCCCATACATACGTAGCGTGGACGTACCGCCACGGGGATATGTCGCTGGGTCCACCGAGTGGCTTTGACACCCCCTATGATGGAGTTGGGGAATGGGAATCCACTCAGGCTGCCCCTCCCGATGGCGTGGTGACGAGTCCGTATACCGGCTCTAAAGACCCGCAGCTTAGAACCGAAGATTTTGGAGCTCGAGGAAGACGTAGAGATCGTAGAGCCATCAGATGTGGAGTTGTCATCTAAAACCGAGGAGGAGGAGGGAGCTAGAGACTTCGTCCGATGTTAGTGAGGATGGGGCGTAGGGTAGTTGACCTCTTGACTTTTCTTGAGTATTTTTCATGTTGAGGAAAGTTAGGCTTCGACCACTAGATCTTTTTGTTATAGGTGGTCACAGGCTTGTACAAGAGCCTCCTCAGCCCTAGGTTTGAGAGTTGTAATAATTATGTATATATGTACATAAGTTTGTTTTTACCATCCCAAGTTATCGTATTGTTGTTTGTTTTATGTACGGGGATTTGTTCTTGCTTTTGCGTAAATTTGTTGGCCTTTGGATCCTAGAGAGCCATACGATAATATGGCTAGGTGGGATGTCGACGAGCTTGCAGGGTTCGGGTCGTGACATCTGCATTTAAGTGGTATCGAGGAAGGTCACTCGATCCAAGTTTGGATGAGATATGGAGTGATAAGCAACGATGATTTTGGGATGGTTAGATAGAGAGACCCTAGGTGTTTACGCGAGCTAAACGCGTTATGCAGGGCATTTGAACGTGCGATCGTGATTTGCATGATTGATTGGTTTCGTATTGGTTGTTTGATGTTGTTTGTTAAATCGTTCTACCAGAAACGATTGTTAGCTTTATGCTAATTGCTGTATTAAGTAGTGTGAAACCGCTAGACTCGAGTAGGTGGCTTAGGTTTCTAATTCCTTGGTGGAATTATTTTGATTCGGGTCTTGTGAAAGTTAATGAAAATGGACAACGAGAGGTAGAGGTTTCAGAGGAGGTTCCAGGGGAGCTTCTAGCTCCCGTAACAACAATTAGGGAGGATCCGAGAGTGGATGGAGTCCTTAGGGCTATAGAGGAGATTGGAAATCTAATGGGTAAGCGGACTCAAGAATGAGTTGCCACTATTGCCCAAGCCGAGGCTGCTGTTGCTTGTTAATCATGGGGTAAACGTGAACCAAGGAAATGACAACGGGAATAAACAATTGCACCACTGGTGGAACAGTTTCTAAAGTTGAAACCGGCGAAGTTTACTGGAAAGGGTGATCCCGAAGTTGCACCTCGTTGGATAGAGGATTTGGAAAAAGCGTTTGTAGTGCTAGGGTGCACGAGGAGGAGAAAGTGACCCTGGCAATATATCGCTTACCCTGGAGAAAGTGACACGGCAGTGATTGGTGGAAGGCCACCAAAGGAAAAATTTTCCCTAAGGGTACAGCTTTGAATTGGACCGTCTTCACCGAAGTCTTCAATGGAAAGTATTTTTCCGAGATTGCTTAGGAGCGAGAAAATGTTGGAATTTCAGCAGCTCCACCGTAAGCGGATGACAAATGATCAATATGAGGCTGAATTTTCAAGATTATCGAAGGATGCACTGAGGATGGTGGAGAATCCTTTAAACAAAGTGAGAAGGTTCGGGGATGGATTGAGGTCGGAGCTTTGTAGTTAGTTGATCATGCTGAACCCGAGGGATTATAACGAGCTTTATGAGCGGGGCCGGATGGTCGAGCGAGATATGAAAGAGAGGGCTGCCGCATCCGGATCGCGGTTCATGTCGCCCTAGGGACAACCGCTAGTTTGGCAAGAGGCCAATGATGGGAAACCGGCGCCGTCCCTCCGATTCAAAGAAATAATGGGAAACGGGCATACCAGTCCAACCGGAACTACCGACTTTATGGAAGGAGGCATGGAAATGGGCCTTGCCCGAGCAAAGATCGGAGCATGCTTCGAATGTGGCAAATTTGATCATCGGGATAAGAAACCGCCCGGGAGCAAGCCCTAAGACCTCGTTTTCAGCCCCAAAGACCCCAGGCAAGACCTCGATTGGAGCAGCTCCGCGAAATAATCGAGATCGAGACCGCCGGCGCAAGGGAGAGTGTATGCGAGTGGGGCCCAATGAGGCAAAGAATGCGCCGAGTGTGATCACAGGTATGGTCTCCTTATGTGATCATGTCGGCGTATGCTTTATTTGATTCTGGAGCATTGCACTCTTTTGTGTCTACGCAATTTGTGGAGTTAGTCGGGGTTGAGTTAAAACCGCCGGAAGTAATACGCACGTAACTACACCCTTAAAGGATAAGGTAGTGGTTACATTAGGGTGTTCCGGATGTAAGATAGTCATTGGTGGTAGAAAAGAATTTATAGACCTAGCGAGTTTTGACTATGCATGATTATGATGTGATAATTAGAATGGATTGGTGGGAAAGCAAAGCGCTATTTTTAATCGTGGAAGCGGGGTGATCCAATTTAATCCGATTGGTCATCCTAGATTTGAGTTTGTGGGAAGTCGAGGAGGAATCTCGATTCCCTAATCTCGCCTTTGGAAGTGACTCAGTTGTTAAACGAAGGATGCCAATGGTATTTGGGCTGGCGTGGTGGATTCGTCGATTAAAGGACCAGTGCTAGAGGATATAGCCGTTGTACGCGATTATCCCGATGTCCTTTCCGAAGAATTGCCGGGATTACCACCTAAAAGGGAAGTAGAGTTCGTGTTTGAGTTAGCACCAGGGATAGAACCGATCTTCAAGGTGCCTTACAGAATGTTCCTCTCACGATTGAAGGAATTGACGGTTCAGATGCAAGAATTACTGGATAAAGGATTTATTCGCCCCGTGCATCGCCGTGGGAGCGCCCGTCTGTTCGTGAGGAACAAGGACGGGTCATTGCGGTTATGCATTGACTATCGACAGTTGAATCAAGTAACCATCAAGAACAAGTATCCGTTGCCAAGGATAGATGACTTGTTCGATCAACTACAAGGAGTTGCGGTATTTTCTAAGATTGACTTGAGGACACACTACCATCAACTGATGATTAAGAAGGAGGACATACCGAAGACTACTTTTCGTACCAGAGTATGGGTATTACGAGTTTACAGTCATGCCTTTTGGATTGACAAATTCCCCGCTGCCTTTATGGACATGATGCATCGGGTGTTTATAGAATTTCTGGATCGGTTTGTCATTGTATTCATCGATGATATCTTGGTATATTCAAAGAGCTTAGAGGAACATGAACGTCATCCGAGTATCGTCCTACGGACCTTAAGAGAGCACTCTCTCTACGCCAAATTTAGCAAGTGTGAATTTTGGCTCGATCGGGTAGTATTTCTTAGACATATCGTCTGCGGAGATGGGATCTCGGTAGACCCGGCAAAAATTGAGACCGTCGTGAATTGGCCAAGACCGACCTCGATCACGGAGGTTCGGAGTTTTCTGGGTTTAGCGGGATATTATCGACGATTTGTGGAGAAGTTTTCTTCGATAGCTATTCCGTTGAAGCAGCTGACGAAGAAGGAAACTCGCTTTGAATGGACAGATAAGTGCCGAGGAGTTTTCAAGAACTTAAGCACATGTTGACGACAAAGACTCGCCCGACAATACCATCCGGTCTTGGAGGATTTGAGATTTGTAGCGATGCTTCGTTAAAAGGACTGGATGCGTATTAATGCAACATGGCGAGTAGTTGCATATGCGTCACGACAGTTGAGGCCTCATGAACAGAACTACCCAACGCATGATCCGGAGCTTGCGGCGATTGTTTTGCGTTGAAGATTTGGAGGCATTATTTATGGAGAGAAAAGTTTCAAATCTATACGGATCATCAAAATTTGAAGTACTTGTTCTCCCAAAAAGAGCTGAATATGAGGCAGCGTCGTTGGATGGAATTGTTCAAGGACTACGACTCGTGATATTTTATATCACCCCGGGAAGGCTAATAAGGTAGCGGATGCTTTTAGTCGAAAATCGAGCATTACGCATTTGATGGTGAAGAAGTGGACTTTACTTGAAAAGTTGAGGGATTCGAGTTTAAGTTTGAGGTTTACAACCTCTCAAGTCTGCCGACAACTTTGAGAATTGAGCTAGAGATTCGGGCGAGAATTAAGACAATGTAATCGGAGGATCCTGACATTCAGAAAATTTTAGAGATGGATGCAACCAAGAGGAAACCTGAATTCCAAGTGGTCGAGGACGGAATCTTGAAGTTCCGTGGACGTCCGTGTGTCCCCAATGACAAAGAGCTTAAGGAAAAGATTTTGTCGAAGCTCATCGAAGTAGCTACAATGTACATCCAGGTAGCACCAAGATGTATCAAAATTTGCTTCAGCACTACCGGTGGAATGGAATGAAAGTCGACGTGGCTAAGCACGTAGCTAAATGTTTGACGTACCAACAAGTAAAGGCACAACATTGCAAGCCTGGAGGATTACTTACGCCGCTAGAGATTCCCGAGTGAAAATGGGAGCGTGTGACTATGGATTTCGTTATGGGACTACCGAGGAGCCGGAGAGGGCATGATTCGATTTGGGTAGTCGTCAATAGATTGACAAAGTCTGCACACTTTTTGGCAAAGGCGAAAGGATTTCGCAATGGCTAAGTACGCCTGAGTTGTATATGCGCTAGATAGTTCGACTACATGGAGTTCCAAGTAACAATTATGTCGGACGAGACCCTAATTTTACCGCAACTTTCCGGAAAAGTCTCCGAATGCAATGGTAACTCAAGTACATTATAGCACGGCATATCATCCCTAGATAGCCGGACAATCGAGAGAGGACAATTCGGACACTTGAGGACATGTTTGCGGACATGCGTGATAGATTTTAAAGGGGGTTGGGAAGAACAGCTACATCTAGTTGAGTTCGCCTATAATAATAGCTTCCAAGCAGTATCGAATGGCACCGTTTGTAGCGTTATACGGTAGAGCTTGCGGAACTCCGATATGTTGGGTTGAAATTGGCGAGAGGAGTATAACAGGACCCGAGCTAGTTCAACAATCTGTTGAAGTAGTGAAAGTGATTAGGGAAAGGCTAAAAACTGCTAAGAGTCGTCAAAAGAGCTATGCGGATAGATGACGTAGACCTTTGAAATTCCAGGTAGGAGATCACGTTTTCCCGAAGGTATCATCAATGCAATTTGAAATCTTAGAATGGATTGGGACTTGGCCTATCGACTCACCTTGCCGCCGAATTTGTCCAAAGTTCATAATGTCTTCCACGTCTCCATGTTGAGGAAGTACGAGCCGGACCCAACTCATGTCTTTGAATCATGAGAGGCCAGTGCGGATAGAAGACGAGAAAATAACAAGTTTCGAGGAACAAGACAATTCCATTGGTAAAAGTGATCCGGGAGCACCATGGAATGGAAGGGGCAACCTGGGAAAATGAAGTAATGTTGAGGCGTTAGCACCCCATTTATTTGAATAGTTAAGTTTGTTGTAAATTTCGAGGACGAAATTTTTTGTAAGGAGGGAAGAATTGTGACATCCTGTATTCCAACTCGCTTTCGAAGTTTTAAATAAATGAAAGGTCTCATTGATGTATTTTAGCTAAGTCTCATTCGGAATTGATCCCTCTTGAGAAGATTAACCAAATGGGAATGGCTAGTTAGGAAAATCAAGTACGTGGACCTAAGAACTTGATCCTGGATTGACTCTTTGGCCATGAAAATTGTCGAGGGAATATTTTGGAACAATATAAGCCAATCTTATAATGATTAAGGAACGATTTGGGTAATACCGTACGCTTGGATCACCTGGTGATTCCGTTTGACCTCATATGTGTGACATTCTAAAATCCAACCCCTTTCGAAGCTTATGAAATGAATGAAATGCCTAATCGAGATTGCTTTAGTTCGCGATTCTCCCCGAAGAAGTCAGAAAAAATTGAAATTTGGACTAGAGATTAGGAGTTATCCTTATGCCCAATCCTCTAGATTAGAATGAGGGCTCTATGTCTTTGTGTATTCCTCTAAGGGGCCAAAATTGTAGTAGTAGAATAGTCAAATAGGACCTTTACTTTTGTGTGACATAAGAGAATGACAAGTTGACTATCTTGGAAATTCTTCCAACCACTACCACAATTCATGTCACCAACCACATCAACTCTTGTCCATCAATGTCATATCTAGTCATTCATCCATGAAAACCCCAAGATCAACTCCCACTCACTCACAATTTACTCTTGACTTTGATAAAGCAAGACCACTTTCTCTCCCCCTCCATTTCTCTCATTTTGGCCATCACACGCCCTCAAGACCGACGGCACCATCTTCTTCTCCTTCTTGTTCTTCCTCAACTGTGTGCTCCTTACCAACGGCACCACTGCTCATGCCACCACCACACCTTCACTAATGCCTCTCCTCCACGTGAACCACGAGCCACGAAGATCCCAAAGAACCACCGTCCAGCTTGAAACCGTGGATTTCAAGAGCTGTTATAGAGAGTCCTTTGACTTGGCTTGAGGTAAGGCAAGCTCTTGACCTTAGCTTAGAGTATTAGGAAGCAATTGGATGAAGCTTAGGGTGTTTTGAATGAGTTTTAATGGCTGGTCATGGGTGTTTTGAAGGGATCGAGTTAGTTTGCCACCGTCCAACTTGAGCTCCGACTCACCTTGGGTTTTTGGCGAACTTTGCTTACTTAAACTCTTGATAAGTTGATCCTAACCCTTCAGTAGGATGTTAGGTTACTAATAGATGTTTTATGGTTGGATTGGTAGAGTTTTGGGGGCTCATTTGTCTGAAAAATGTGAAGAACCCGAGAGCTCCTATAATCCCGTTTTCAGTGCACACTAAAATTAAAACGGCTCGTTCTAGGTCGTCCGAAGTCCGAATTGAGCCCCGTTTTTTCCCACATGATCATAAGATCATGAGGAACATGATTCTAATCTTGGTTTGCCCAAAACGTAAACATAATGATGTCATTTTTACTGAGAATGGTCCTGATCATAGAAAATCAAATTGGACAGTTTTGGGGTTTAACTTCGTTGGCTTGTTTTTAGCTTGAAAAGGGGAAAATCAAGAGTAAATGTTGAGACCCAATTCTGGTTTTGAGGTATCTTTGGGTCTCAAGTACATGTTGAGGTTACTAATAGACCTAGTATGGATGAGATTTGGCTTGATTCATAGGCTGTTTTAGTGGTTTTTGTGCTTTACCCGAGATTAGGTTTCCTTACTTCCCTATGCTTGAATGGATTAAGGATTGTGGTATTTGAAACCAAGGTTGATATGGAATCCTTGTGTTCGGTTGAATAGAGGGCAATGTGAGTACCAAGGATGATTTTGTGCAAATTGGTCTTTGAATGGGTCCTTGGAACCGAATTGTAAATGTAGTCCAATAGAGTTCTAGTTGATGGAAAAACCGGCTTATAGTTGAGTGTGTATGACATTGACACTTTTCGTGAATTGAAAATTGAGGAACTTGCATGCTTAACTCCCTTAGATGAACATTCGACCTTGTAAGGGATTTGTGGACAAACGCCTGAATTTACAAGTTGAATCTTGTGTTTTTGGTTGTGAGTGACCTTGATTGATGGAATTGACTAGTTTGAGATGTCCACATGATGTTCGGCCTCGAATGAGGAACATGAGAGCCAAGTAGAAGTTTGTGCATTTGAAATCGATTCGTGCTCTTTGATATTGCTATGTGCCGTGATTGGCCATTTGAGATGAGTCGTGGTAATGTGCATATGAATATCCCGAGGCATGTTGACGCGGGTTTATAATCGACTAAAATATCAAGATATGAGTTTATATGCACGTTATACCCCGAGGCGTGTTGACGCGGGGTTTATAGTCGATTATATTGTACAATATGAGTATGTATGCGCCTTATACCCCGATGCGATAATCGCGGGGTCGGTGCCTATCCCGATGCGTGCTAACGCGGGATTTGACCCGAGGCGTATTAACGCGGGTCCGGCCGATTATGTTAGCCTGATGCGTGATACGCGGGCCTTGGCATTGAGAATTGTGACACGAGAGCCGTTATTGCGAGGGGTCTAGGCAGATGGAATCATTTAACCTGGGAGCCATTATTGCAGGTGGGGGGAGGGGTCCCGCCTATTATAATATAATAGCCGATGCGTTATTACGCGGGCATGGATATTGAGAAATACGCTATATGATGGGAGATACCGTATGCGAGCCGGTGATTGATGAATTGCCTGGAAGTACGAAGCTTAGAGTTTAATCATGTTTTTTTGATCGAGCCGAGTCGATTTGGAAATATTGAAATCCCACGTTTTGACAATATCATGCTTTTGCCTTGCCAAAGCTTTTGTTTCCAAAATACCTACTTTTCAAAAGTGTCTGGAGGTACCGGGCCTAGTTTAGGGTTAGGTTTAGCTTACTGAGATTTATATCTCACCCCGTCGTGGGATTAACATTTTTAGGTCCCAAACGATGGAAACCCAAGTTTGCCATGGATTGATATTTGAAGAAGTCATTGGACGAAATGAAGATCTACACTTTTGCGAACTTAGGGATTTCTTAATGTCTTGGAGTTAGAATTCTAAACCGAAACCCCGCTTTGTATCGGAAGAAATTATTTTTGTGTTGTATCGTTCGAAGTTATCTTTTAAAAAAAAAAAAGTGAGGGAGTTGTTTTCTCGCTTTCGCTTGTATATTTCTTTTATGTGGATTTATAGGTTGTTAGCCGTTGGATCCTGGGAACTACCAAAGCAAAGACGACCTTGGCGGGATGTTTTTGATCCGAAGGGTTCGGGCGTGACATCCATGTTTAAGTGGTATCGAGCAAGGTCAGCTCGGTCCAATTTGATTGAGACTTGGAGTGATAAGGAGTGATGACTTTAGGATGATTAGATAGTGAGACCCTTAGGATTAAGCATGGATTACTAGATCTTGGGAATTATAAGCTTGAACTTGTGTGGTATCCTATTGGTCCTAATGTTAATTTTCATGGATGATCTTGAGTGATGTGATAATTAAGGCTTGCTTGGAAGCGGACGGAAATTGAGGGGTTATAAGCCTAGACTTGAGGTTGATAGAGAATTTGCCTATGAACAAAGGGACAGTTGGTTGTACGAATATGATTATGGTTTGTCAATGACTCAAGACGAGATATATGGTTGAACGTAGGCAATTGATCCGTGAGAAGTGATGATCACTTGTGAAATAAAAATAAAAAAATAGAGATCTTCTATTGATGAGAATTGATCCGAAGGCGAATGCGGTATGAGAAGTAGTGAGTACAATCATACAAAGGCATGGGTTGGTGCCATTGAAATGAAAGTCGATGAAGGTGTATGCATGATCTTATCACTATCGGACTTAATGAACTATCGCTTGGTATGGGATAAACCGATGGGATACCTACAAACCGTGATGAAGCATGGTATGATACGCGTGGAACAGGACTTTCTCTGTAGATGTATGACTTGGGACAACCTACAATGACCATGTCCGATGAGGGCGAGAAGTGATCGCCGGGATAGAAAAGTTCGGATAAGGAGCTGCTCTGTCGGACTTTTAAGATAGCAAGGAGGCGAGGAATGACCCAAGCCATAAATTGAAAGGAAAAGTCTAGGTATCAAGTTGAGTCTAATTTTGGATAAGAGGTGTATTGCACTCAAGTGATCTCCAAAGTGAATTTTCGAAAGTGGCATGGCATTGGTAATGGCGCGTGTGAATAGTATGATTAGGAGCTTTGTACTTGGCAAGGTTGTTGTTTATAAAACTTGTCTTGTATGTTTGGCCTATTTAGCGAGTTGTGTACTTTGCATTGAGTACCGTATGACCGAGTCATGTTTAAGGTGTTGAATAGCATGTTATGATTATGCTAAGTTGCAGATGTGTCCGGACTTAAGGTACAAATTGACATCCCGCTAAATTAGTACCTCGAGTGTTTTTTTGATGTTGCCTAGATGAGGCACACCTTGTAATTGGCGGTTAGTTGAGAATGACTTGAGACCACTGGATGATTGATTGCCTAATTATGATGGTTGCTGCACTATGAGCGATCTAAAACTATTAGACCCGAGTAGATGACTTAGGTCTTTAATTCCTGGAGGGAATTGTTGTGACTCGAATGTCACGAGAACTTAATAAGGTTGAACGACCTAGGTATGGGCATTGAAGGAACATTTAGCTTAAACTTGCAAGTTATGAGAGACCCAAGAAATGAAGGGGTCACGAAAATTGGAAAGGAAATTGGGAAAATTGAAGGGTAGGCGGGCTCAAGAAGGAGCCGTCATTGCTACCCGAGTCGTTCAAACAACTATGGCTTCGCTAATGAAGTAAGTAATGGGAGCAATGGGAAAGGCGATGGAAGATGAAAATATAAATAGCCAAATGGATAACCTGTGGAAAAGTTTGTAAGATCGAGGTTGATGAAGTTCTATGGAGGAATTAATCCTAAGACCGCTTTCCTCCGGATTGAGGATTTTGGAAAGAAACCTTAGAGGTTTTAAGAGCATTGAAGAAGGAAAGTAACCTTGGCAGTTAATAGCCTTAAGAAACTACCAATGAGAGGTGAAAGACCATTAAAGGAAGAGATTTCCTTGAAGGAGTAGTTCCTAACTAAGTTGCCTTCACCGGGCCGGTTGATGGAAATTACTGTCCTAGGACCGTTAAGGAGCAAGAGTTGTTGGAATCCCTAAAATTTATGAGGACCAGGAGGATGATCGACCAAGATGAGACAAAGTTCTCAAGGTCGCCCGAAAGATGTACTAAAGGTTATCGAGGACCCTTAGGATAAGACGAGGAGGTTCGAAATGGATTGAAATTCAAAGCCTTGTCGTTAGTTGGCACTCTTGAATCGATGGACTGTAAATGGATCCTAACGAGAGGAGCGAATGATTGGAAGACGTATAAGTGAGAGGATTTCCACTTACGGATTTTAGAAAGTGCCTGTAAGAAATGATTGCTACCGGAGCGTAAGGCCTATGGTGAGAGATGGTAGTTCGTCTCTCCCGTCATGGAAAGTGTTAAGGAAACCGGCATGCTAATCTATCTGGGTTTAATGATTCTATGAGATTGGTTGGGATTGAACTAGAACCATTGGAAATGGAGTTATAAGTTGTTGTCCCCTAAAGGATAGGACGTTGCTCTTAAGGGTGATTGGACCATGAGATGGTCATTGATGGAAAAGAAATCGAATGGACTTGATAGTCTTAGCTATTCGTGATTCTAATGAATGGTAAAGTAGGCGAAAAGGGCTGCTTTAGATGATAACAACGAGGTGACTCGATTTAATCGAATTGGATATCCTAGGTGTGGATTTGTGGAGGACGAGGAGGAACCTCGATCCCCTTGGAACCTTGTCACTAGAGGTGATCAAGTTATTGGAAGAAGGATGTCAAGTGTTGTGGCATCTTGGTCCTAGAGTAAAGGTACCGCCATTGGCGCAGAATCCAAGATTGATGCCTTATGGAACACGAAAGACAAGGTGAAATTGAGGCAAAAGAATGCCACTGTAGTGTGTAGTTTCCTCCATGGGGTAAAGGACCCTAATATGGAAGGAAGAAGAGATTCTAGTTATCTTGGAATTAAGATTGAGCGTCTGGACTGGAAAGGAAGATGCAAGCTCAAATGATCTCCAAAAAACAATTTTGAGAAACTTGTCTTGTGGATAATGTAGGATTCTAAGATAATGTCGATGTTCAGCCGAACGGATGAAATGGAGATGAAGTCGCATTGGCTAGTCATGGAACCTAGCGATTAAGACGTTAATGTCTCAAGGGAAAGGTGTGACAAAAATGAACAAAATGCTGCATGGTCGAATTGGGGATCCATGAAAGCAAAGAGCCAAGTCATAAACTCTCAAGTGGATGATGTAAGGAGTAGTTGGAATAATTTGACATATGGTAATAGAGGAGATGATAAAAACCAGGTTGAATGTCAAAGGAATAATTAGACTGGCTCGTTAACGTTCCTATGAATGATAACTGGGATTACTTAGGGAGTCATGAGAGACATAAATGGAAATTGAGAATCGTCATGCGGACCCTAAGAGAACACTCGTCGTACGCTAAGTGTGAGAGCACGAGTGTTGGGCTTGATAAGGTGAAATTTCTTGGTCGTGTAGTTTTTGGGAGATGGAATCCCTTGTGAATCCTTCAAAGGTAGGAATTGATGATGGATTAACTAAGGTCGATGTGAGCTACTGAGGCTTGAGGTTTTCTAAGCATGATGGATTATTATGGAAGATGCGTGGGAAGGTTCCTCGCGATAGTTACTCCGATAATAAGACTAAGGACGAAACGCATCGTAAATGGGTAAATGAACATGAGAGGAGTTTTCAAGGACTTAAGCCTAGTTGGTGAGCACGCCGATGCTGGTGTTTCCATTTGGGATTGAAAGGTTGTGAGAGTTATGATGACATGTCGCAAAAAAAAAAAAAAAAGAAAGAGAAAGAGATATGAGGTGTATTAATGCAACATAGGAAATGTTTTTGCTGGTACATCACGGCAGTAAGACCCCACGGAACTCGTGGCCCAATGCATGATAGGAATTGACATGCAACCGTCCTTATGACAAAGTTTGAGGAACATCACTTGCGTGGAGAAAGGTTTCAAGTTTATACAGACCACGAGAACATAAAGTATTAGTTTCCCGAGGGAACCGAATGGGGAGCAACGTGGATGGAAGAAGCTGCCTAAGGACTATGGACAAGATATCTTGTATCACTTTGGAAAGGCGAATAAGAGTAGCGGATGCATATGATTGGAAATCGAGCATCATGCGGTTTGTGGCTAAAGAGTAAACCTTACCTTAATGAAGTAAGGGACTTAACTTCTAAATTGGAAGTTGCCAAATGACTAATTGGACGGACGCCTTGAGCATTTAACCCGAAAGTCAGGAAGTGATTAAGATACTTCAAGGGACATAATCTAATGTCCATATGATAGAATGGATAAAGGTAATAGGGAGAAAATCCAGACTTTCGAATACCTAGAAAAAGGAACCTTGGAGTTGAGGAAAGAAACATGGAAGTTTCATGGACGAGAGTATGAGTTCAATAATGAAAAAAAAAGGGGAAACCTTATCGGAAATTCATAGGAAGAACCATGGTATCTATTGGAATGGCACAAAGATGTGCTAGACTCACTTCGGTACTATTAATGGATGGAGTAGAAATGAAGGTAGTCAAGCATGTGGCTGGAAATTAAGACACACCAATAAGGAAGAGTATCACCATCGTAAGTTGGTGGATTACTTCGTTAGTGGGGATCCCCGAATGGAATCGAGAGTGGATTACCATGGAAGTGATCAGTGTTATGGGAGAGCAGTATAAATTTAAAAGGAAGAGCAAGTGTGCCGCAGCGAGCTTGCAGGAGTTGGTTAAGAAATCAATTGAGGCAAGTAAAAGTTATCCAAGAAAGGCTTAAGATTGCGCAGAGTCGCCAAAGGAGTTATACGAATAGGCGACGTAAGCCGTTGGGATTTCAAGTAGGAGATCATGTCTTTCTTAAGGTGTCGTCAACACATGGACTACTTCGATTTGGAAGGAAATGGAAGTTGAACCTAAGGTATCCGTGGTAAGGAAGTACGAACCGAACCCGACTCATGTGATGGGACATAAAGTTATAGAGGTGGACGACAAGGATGTCGTATATAGAAAAGTTAGTTCGGATGGAGAGAGAAAGGAACGAGTTCTAAGGAACATGACTATTCTGCGGGTGAAGGTGATCTAGGAACATCAAGGAACAAAAGGAGACACCTGGGGAGAGCGAAGAAGTGATGAGGCGTCAACACCCCCCATTTGTTTAAGGAGTTGGGTTTGTCGTAAATTTCGAGGACGAAATTTTTGTAAGGGGGAAAGAGTTGCGACATCCTAAAATCCAACCCTTTTCAAGCTTATGAAATGAATGAAATGCCTAATCAAGATTGATTTAGTTCGCGGTTCTCCCCAAAGAAGTTAGAAAAAGTCGAAATTTGGACTAGAGATTAAGAGTTACCCTTATGCCCAATCCTCTAGATTAGAATGAGGGTACTATGGTCTTTGTGTATTCCTCTAAGGGGCCAAAATTATAGTGGTAGAATAGTCAAATAAGATCTTTACTTTTGTATGATATGAGAGAATGACAAGTTGACTATCTTGGAAATTCTTCCAACCACTACCACTATTCATGTCACCAACCACATCAACTCTTGTCCATCAATGTCATATCTAGTCATTCATCCATGAAAACCCCAAGACCAACTCCCACTCACTCACAATTCACTCTTGATTTTGATAAAGCAAGACCACTTTCTCTCCCCCTCCATTTCTCTCATTTTGGCCATCACACTCCCTCAAGACCGACGGCACCATCTTCTTCTCCTTCTTGTTCTTCCTCGGCCGTGTGCTCCTTACCAACGGCACCACCGCTCATGCCACCACCACACCTTCACTAATGCCTCTCCTCCACATGAACCACGAGCCACGAAGATCCCAAAGAACCACCGTCCAGCTTGAAACCGTGGATTTCAAGAGCTGTTACAGAGAGTCCTTTGACTTGGCTTGAGGTAAGGCAAGCTCTTGACCTTAGCTTAGAGTATTAGGAAGCAATTGGATGAAGTTTAGGGTGTTTTGAATGAGTTTTAATGGCTGGTCATGGGTGTTTTGAAGGGATCGAGCTAGTTTGCCACCGTCCAACTTGAGCTCCGACTCACCTTGGGTTTTTGGTGAACTTTGCTTACTCAAACTCTTGGTAAGTTGATCCTAACCCTTTAGTAGGATGTTAGGTTACTAATAGATGTTTTATGGTTGGATTGGTAGAGTTTTGGGGGCTCATTTGTGTGAAAAATGTGAAGAACCCGAGAGCCCCTATAATCCCGTTTTCAGTGTACACTAAAATTAAAACGGCTCGTTCTAGGTCGTCCGGAGTCCGAATTGAGCCCCGTTTTCTCCCACACGATCATAAGATCATGAGGAACATGATTCTAAGCTTGGTTTGCCAAAAATTAAACAGAATGATGTCATTTTTACTGAGAATGGTCCTGACCATAGAAAACCGAATTGGACAGTTTTGGGGTTTAACTTCGTTGGCTTGTTCTTAACTTGAAAAGGGGGAAATCAAGAGTAAATGTTGAGACCCAATTCTGGTTTTAGAGGTATCTTTGGGTCTCAAGTACATGTTGAGGTTACTAATAGACCTAGTATGGATGAGATTTGGCTTGATTCATGGGCTGTTTTAGTGGTTTTTGTGCTTTACCCGAGATTAGGTTTCCTTGCTTCCCTATGCTTGAATGGATTAAGGATTGTGGTATTTGAAACCAAGGTTGATATGGAATCCTTGTGTTCGGTTGAATAGAGGGCAATGTGAGTACCAAGGATGATTTTGTGCAAATTGGTCTTTGAATGGGTCCTTGGAACCGAATTGTAAATGTAGTCCAATGGAGTTCTAGTTGATTGAAAAACCAGCTTATAGTTGAGTGGGTGTGACATTGACACTTGTTGTGAATTGAAAATTGGGGAACTTGCATGCTTAACTCCCTTAGATGAACATTCGGCCTTGTAAGGGATTTGTGGACAAACGCCTGAATTTACAAGTTGAATCTTGTGCTTTTGGTCATGAGTGACCTTAATTGATGAAATTGACTAGTTTGAGATGTCCACATGATGTTCGGCCGTGAATGAGGAACATGAGAGCCAAGTAGCAAGTTTGTGCATTTGAAATCGATTCGTGCTCTTTGATATTGCTATGTGCCGTGATTGGCCATTTGAGATGAGTTATGGTAATGTGCATATGAATACCCCGAGGCGTGTTGACGCGGGGTTTATAATCGACTAAAATATCAAGATATGAGTATATATGCACGTTATAGCCCGAGGCGTGTTGACACGGGGTTTATAGTCGATTATATTGTACAATATGAGTATGTATGCGCCTTATACCCCGATGCGATAATCGCGGGGTCGGTGCCCATCCTGATGCGTGCTAACGCCGGATTTGACTTTGAGGAGTATTAACGCAGTGTCCGGCCGTTATACAGCAATCACGTAATTACGCGGCCTTGGCATTGAGAATTATGACACTTAGGAGCCGTTATTGCAAAAGGGTCATAGGCAATTGGAATCATTTGACCTAGGAGCCGTTATTGTCGGGGGGGGTCCATGCCTATTATAATATAATAGCCGGATGCATTATTACGTGGGCATGGATATTGAGAAATACGCTATATGATGGGAGATATCATATGCGAGCTTGTGATTGATGAATTGCCTGAAGTACGAAGCTTAGAGTTTAATCATGTTTTTCTTGATTGAGCCGAGTCGATTTGGAAATACCGAAATCGCACGTTTTGACAATATCATGCTTTTGCTTTGCCAAAGCTTTTGTTTCCAAAATACCTACTTTTCAAAAGTGTCCTGGAGGTACCGGCCTAGTTTAGGGTTAGATTAGCTTACTGAGATTTATATCTCACCACGTCGTGGGATTAACATTTTTGGGTCCCAAACGATGGAAACCCAAGTTTGCCATGGATTGGTATTTGAAGAAGTCATTGGACGAAATGAAGATCTACACTTTTGCGACCTTAGGGATTTCTTAATGTCTTGGAGTTAGAATTCTAAACCGAAACCTTGCTTTGTATCGGGAGAAATTATTTTTTTGTTGTATCGTTCGAAGTCATCTTTTAAAAAAAAAAGGAGGGAGTTGTTTTCTCGCTTTTGCTTGTATATTTCTTTTATGTGGATTTATAGGTTGTTAGCCGTTGGATCACTGGGAACTACCAAAGCAAGACGGCCTTGGCGGGATGTTTTCGATCCGAAGGGTTCGAGGCGTGACAATACGGGTTCCGAATGTCCCTAAATTATTTTCTAACGATCGTGTCCATCGGGACTAGTGATTGACCCTCGCAATTGAATGACAACCAAAGTCGCCATGGCTCGAGAAATTCTTAAACGTGATATTAATCACGGGTCGATACGCGTAACTCTTAAAAACCGCCCATTAGTTTGAGAGACGCTGAAATTTCAATCGATCGAGATTGATCGCAAATCGAACTTCGAAATTTGACGTTGGACCTTCGGGGGTTCCATTAATTAAATTTTGGATGTTTCCTCATCCAGTATGATTTCTTCGCGGTTCGCCCCAAAGGGTTCGGAAAAATAAAATTTGGACCGAAAATGGGAAATGGCCCATTTACCCTTGAAAAATATCCAATTTTTCACTTTGACTCAAAGACATTTCGGTCAAATCAACCCATGGCCGAAATTGACTAGTCAATTGTGAGGAAATTACTAAATTTCCCTTCTTGACTTGCAAGACCAAAATATCTATGCAAAAAAATATATAGATATCCTAACCTTTTTATTAATCAAATTTTTGGTCTTCTTCTCCATAATTGCAAGAACACTTTCTCTCACCTCACTTCTCTCTACTACTGGCCGAATTTCATTACCATCACCAACACCACCGCCGGAAATTTTTACCAAGCCACCACCTCCTCCACGTGAACCACTAGCCACCACCGAAGCCGAGCTACCCTCTTTGAATAGCCTGGAACCGCCGGATCGTCGTGGAACCGCCCAGCCGTGAGGGACACCGCCGGTCTTGCCGCTTAAATAAAAAACTTCTCAACTTTTCACCGTAGGATTTGCTAGCTTCTTAAGGTAAGATAGTTTCTAAACTTGGATTAGGTGGCTAGAATGCTAATGGAGTTTAGATTTGAGGAATTTTGGTGAAAAATTGTTGGAGGTGTTCTTGATGCAAGCTTGGCGAAAATGATGAAGAGAGGAGAGAGAATTTTGTGTTCTTGAAGTGAATAGTAATGCATGATTGAGATTGGAGGGCTAGGATTAAATCTAGCTTATCATGCTTTAATTGAATGGTCCATATTGAATCTTGCTTAGGACGATTTAATGGACGGCTATGATTGAATTCTGCTTTATGTAGATTAATCGTGTGGTAGAGATTTAATGCACGTTAGGGTATTTTAATCATACGGTCCCGATTAATTGCCACGTTAGTATATTTTAATTATATGGGTACGTATTAATTGTACGTTAGTATAATTCGATCATGCGGTGATTATTAATTGCTACGTTAGCATAAATAATATCGTGTGGCGTAGATTAATTTTTGTGGTAGCATAAATTAATCGTGTGGCCCGATTGGTCAACGGTTTGAGTGTGATTTAATCCGGCGGTCCCGATTTATTAATTCTCTAACGTGAGTGAATCACGTGGTACCGACTGAATATTTATTCAAGTATAATTAAATCGAGCGGTCTCGATTGAGTGGAAGGAAAAAATTAGAAAGATAGTGTGGACCCGATCTTTTATTGGAGAAAATTGGGAAGATCGTGTGGTCTTGATCCGCTAATCGGGAAGTTTAGCGAGATCGTGTGGTGAAGATTGATCGATCGAAGGATTTATGTGATCGCGTGATATCGTACGAGCGATCGAGGAATTATTGTTGTTATATGGTCTTAAGTGGAATAATTGAGAGGAAGTGTGGAATTTTACCTTGAAGCATTATTATGCGAGGTTCGTATTTTATAAAATCATATTTTACCATGAGGCGTTAAACACGAGGTTGTGCTTATTATTTTATCCTGAGGCGTTAAACGCGAGATATCAACCTCGAGGCTTCATTACGCGTGTTATAGTAACCTGAGGCGTTATTATGCGGGTTCGGACTATATAATGGTCCGAGGCATTATTATGTGGGTCTCTCCATTTATATGATAGCCTAATGCGTTAAACGGGTTTTGGAGCAACATGGAATTTTATATGATAGCACTTGATGAGCTAAACGCGGGCTCTAGAGTAACGTGGAATACTTATTTACGATCGAGGCGTGGAATGTCAATATGGGAGTAACGTGGAATTTTTGTAAAGGTGTGGCAATTTTGGGAGAAAGAATGAAATATTTTGGAATTTATTTATTGAATTATTGATTGAAGGAGGAATTGTTGAGAATTGCTCACCTAGGACTTGTCTGGAGGCACTAGCGCCCTAACCTAGGATTATAGACTATCTTACCGAGATTTATTCTCACCCCGTCATGGGTTATCTTTTTCAGACCCTCTGCCTCAAAAATGAACAACCCACCTCGGGTTCGGGATTCCCCGGGATATGGATACGTTAGTGACAAAGAGTATTCGGTCGGGAAGGATCGGGTATATTATAGACATGCTACCACGGTTTGGGTGGACACAGGAGAACTTTATTGGAAACCCCACACATACGTGGCGTGGACGTATCGCCACGCGTGGATATGTTAGTGGGTCCGCCGAGTGGTTTTGATATCCCCTATGACGGAGTTGGAGAATGGGACTCCACTCGAGGCTACCCCTCCCGATGGCGTGGTGACGAGTTCGATACCGTCTCCGAAGACCCACGATCAAACCCGGAGATTTTGGAGCTCGAGGAGGATGTAGAGATCGTAGAACCATCGGATGTGGAGCTGCCATCCGAGACCGAGGAGGGGGAGGAGCTAGAGACTTCTTCGATAATAATGAGGATGGGGCCTAGGGTAGTTGGCCTCTTGACTTTTGTTGAGTGTTTTTCATGTTGAGGAAAGTTAGGTTTCAACCACTAGATTTTTTTGTTATAGGTGGTCACAAAGCATGTGAAAAGGCCTCTGAAACACTAGGTTTGAGAGTTGTAATAATTTTGTATGTATGTACATAAGTTTGTTTTTACCATCCCAAGTTATTGTATTGTTGTTTGTTTTATGTACGAGGATTTGTTTTTGCTTCTGCGTAAATTTGTTGGCCTTTGGATTCGGAGAACCGTATGATAATATGGCCAGGGGATGTCGACGGGCTCGCAGGGTTGGGTCATGACAAAAATTGACTCCACATTCTATCTCATCTTCCACCTATAATTCTGAGGACTAAGGTGTAAACTACACTGAAGAAGGTAGATTGCTATTTTTTTTAGTATGCCGTGGAATCACAATCAACTATATAATTAGAATTTTCGACCCCATTTGCGTCGAGTTGGTCTGTCGTCATTTGGACAAGACATGAAATAATAAATTTAATGCATATATCAAGTCCGATGCCTAACTTCGTGCATTTGTATACCTTAGGAGGAAGCCCTTCGACATTGGAAGACAGTCTATTCAACAAGGATCTTGTACTTTCGTGTGTGAACTGCCAGAAATGGTAGATAACATCGGTGCCGACGATGGAAGCATCAAGGAACAAGACAGGTTGTTCTCAATATCCAACGTGGGGCGGATCATGAAGCAAAGCCTCCCTCCCAATGCGAAGATCTCAAAGGAAGCTAAAGAAACGATGCAAGAATGTATCTCGGAGTTCATCGGCTTTGTGACCAGCAAAGCGTCCGAGAAGTGCCTGAAGGAGAGGAGGAAGACCATGAACGGCGATGATATTTGCCGCCCTGTGGAGACGCTGGGTTTCAACAACTATGCCGGCCCTCTAAGAAGGTATTTCCATAGATATAGGGAATTAGAAGGAGAAAAAGCTAATCAAGACAAGGTGATAAGCAACCCCAACAATAGCAAATCAAACGGTGTGGAGCAATCTCTGTCATGTAGACATACTCAACAATTTAGGAACAATTAGGCTTCAACCTTCACCTTGGCAAAATTTTAGACCGATGAAAGGAGTTGGAGATCAATCTCAAGGCCATGTTGAGGATACAAGGGAAGGTATTAGGGCAAGCGATACATATCAAGTTTCTAGCTTTAATCATGATGACACTCATGGAGGTAGTTTTACATATCTGGGATTTTTATTTTCAAACAGTTTTAGTGTAATTCACCAGGCTATTTCGTAATCGAGTTGCGAATCTCTGCAATTGCAGTCCGAAATCTGAATTTTAAATGGAACTCTTGATTACATAATTTCAACACGAGGAACGCACAAGGAGACGAAAGAATTTACTGGTTCACAGTTCACCAGAAGAGGAATGACAAGGTTGGCAAATCAGCTTTCATGTTTCACTTTTATTTGATAAACATTCTAGAATTTCTGTGATCAATTGTTTTAAATTACTGTGACACAAATTCCCCTTTTTTACTTTTCACCTAGTATTATGAAATTGATCCCAATTGATGATGAGATGAGAATCAAGATGATAATCAGAATAAGGTGAGAAGAGAAGGGAAGAAAAGAGAGTAGAGACCGAAAGTCGAGAGAAATTTGTATATTCCATCGGCTGGATATCCTTATAACGCTCAGCTTATAAGCTCACGCATTTCCTTCCCATTGGATTCAAGAAAGAAAGAAACATCTAATGCTCCATTCATGTATCTCAATTGCATTCTAGTTAAGCAACTTATCGAGTCCTGCAATTTCACTAACATATATTTCTGTTGGGGAATTGGGCTTTATAAGTTTATCAATTCTCCTTCAGGTCAGACTTACTCTGAAACTTGGGTCATGATATTTTTAAATTTGAGCACACTCAATACATAATAATGGGGTCATTTTGGACTTATCAACATGCTATTCTTTGTCCTAGTTTCTAGATTTTGACTGGAGAGAGACTGTAAACTAAATCTGTTTGAGTTAGGGTTCGAGCCCACAACTTTGGAGTATTGACTGCCTAGTTATTCATCATTACCATTAAAAAAAAAAAAAGGAAACTCTGAGAAAACCAAGACATGCTTTTTGGGGTGGTGAGAGAAAGCCAAATTGCAGCGAATTAGGGTTTGGGTTTCCCCAAAAAGCATGTTATATCACCCCTTTTAGTTTTATGTGCATGTTTAATGTTTCTGGTTTTAGAGACACTAGGCGTTTGATATGCTTCCTGCACATGGGAAGCTGCATCAAGAAACTGTTTAATGTGTTGTAGGGGAGAGTGGGGAACAAAAGATGGAATCCCAGGAAAGCATCGACCAGCCACAAGTCACTCGACTACTGTGGAAACACTTCGTATGAGTTGGAAGAAGCAGTTGTCCTGATCAAGCAAGAAAGTTATATGGACAACCAATACAAACCTTAGCTAGCTCTCTCCCAGTGATCCTTCGTCACATGGCCAGGAATGTGGATGCCAAAACCAGGAATATGTCTCAAATTATATGCCAACCTAGTTAGCTAGCTAGCTGTTACTAGAGCAACGCATGGATGAGTGATTCATCTTTCTGAAAAGAACGAATTTGCATAACGTTTTGAGGCCTACATAGAGACTAGACACGTTCAATTTTTAACAAAAAATTGGCACAAGGTAGTGATGCACCTGGGCGTTTTGTGTGTATCTGCGATTGTCAATTAATTAAGTCAGATAGCTTTATACACATTGTGTTATTAGAAAAACAAGGTAAGGAGTGCATTGTGTTGCTTGTGTCATGATTACGGTGCATTGGATAGTAAAAGTTCTAGGGAAAAACTTCAAGAGTAATGATTTGGTTTTCAACATGGACTGTTAGTAAAAATTGCGTCTCTCATAACAAAGTTATTTCTAGCTAGACAGCACCTAGAGCAGTGGGCTGTCAAGAAAGTACTACATGTACTATTTTTTTGCTGCCTAATATGATTGTACTAAACTTTAGGTAGGTCAAGTGTCCGCTTCCCCAATCCCGGCATGTGCTTATCATTAGTTACGGAAGATGCAGTTATCAGCTGCTGATCGTTTGGGTTTCATATAGTCAAATCTGCTCTTGCAATATGAGCGCGTGCTTACCTTTATTGGCCATGGTCTGATGATTCATCTTGATCTTTGGAATTTGGCCTAGCTCGCATGCTCAAAGAAGGATGGACACCAACTATGTGGTTACTCGGAATACTCATTTTGGATACTTAGGCAGTTTATAGTTAAAGAAATTTAGTTTTAAATACTTTTATTATTCTTTACTTTAAACGATCTTTTAATATTAGAACGATGTGAGCAAGAGGTCAGTGTCCACTCATTCAATGAATGTGATGTCATTCAGGACGCTGCTGAATTTAATCACTACTTAATAAGCAAAATGGAGTTCTTCCCAAACATTTTTTACTCATTTATAGATGTTGGTAAAAGGAAAAGTTATCCAAAAAGGTCATAAACCTATTGTAGGACGGCCGAATATATCATGAATCTTCAATTGCATCAATTTAGTGCTAAAATTTTTTATGATTTGCCAATTTAATCTCTAGGCAATGTCGATGGTTCTACATGACATGACCATGCTAATGTAAACAATTTTTTTGGCAACTTTCTAAATTTTAATGAATTTTCTTTTTCATTTCTTTCTTTCTTCCTCAACATATCATTATGCCTCGGTGTCTTTGGCGAGGCTCACCCTCACCAGATTTATCGCAATCTAGCTTCGCCGGCCTTGAGTGAGGATCGAGCCTTATCGGGTGAGCGAGGCCGACCTTGCTAGGCCTTGCTCGAGGCCATCAAGGTCTACCTCGCCGGCTAGAGGAAGAAGAAAAGAGGAAAATAAGAAAATTAAAAATTAAAAACCCTTATAAAAATGGAAAACTTGTCCAAGTCAAGACCTGGTCATACCACGCATTTGGTGTACATGTAAGTGATTTTCTATCAAAACGAGTCGAATGACTAAATTGACAAGTCTTCAAAAAGCTTAGGACTAAGTTAACATATCATCAAAAAGTATGGGACTAAATGTGTACAATTGAAAGATTTAGGACTAAATTAATAATTTATCCAAAGGTTTGGGATTAAATTGACATAATTAAAAGTTTTAAGACTTTATTGACCACTTGTACATTTTGGAATTTAATATCGAGAAATTCTACCAACCTTTATCGACATTCAATTGCGGAATTCCCAAGAACTTGTTGAAACACCGATGCGTCCTCAATTGAATCTTCAAGCCATGATGGTTCGAATATAATCACAATGGAAAATATTCATGCTGCATAACGTAGATGCGATCGATTCTCAAAGTAAAGATTAATGCCTTTGTTTGTGTTTTGTGTGAGAGAGAATGAATAAACGTACGTTTCGTCGTTAAAATCTAACGTCGATTGGCTCACGAAAAGTTATTTATCTTATTTGTAGATAAGAAGACACATGTTCAAAAGGCACCTTTTCGCCAGGCCCTCTCTCAATTACACCCTATCATGGACGTTAACTTACATCTCCCACTTAGACATGATGAGCTTGATAATTCTATATCAACAATATAAGGCAATTAACACCATTCAGTTTCAAATCAATTTATACTTGCAAATATATTGTGCGACCAATGAGTACACCTACACTTGGGAACTCGGCACCAGTTAGGAATACATAATAGCCACAATCCCAAAAGGAAAATAATGTCTCACAAGATCTTAGACATATTTTGTTGCATTAGTCCAAGTATACCTATCCCTTAAAGGCTATATTTGACTATTCTTAACTCACCATGTATATACAATTATATACGCACCCACAAAAAGGCAATACAATTGGTCGACCGATAAATACACGTAGTAGATGTGAAACAACAATAGTCTTTCTTTGCGTTCATGTCTCTCTCAATTATAGAACAACTCCTAGACACATCCCATAGAGCTATATTAATTTCAAGACCATCGATAACATACTAAAGAAGCAGCATTTATCCATCACTTTGAGAACATAGTCAAACATAATATAGGGTACAAAATGAGGTAATCAATTCATAAATTACCTCAAGGACTCACATGATGAGTAAACATCGATAATCGTACTCTATCGATCGAATGTAGCACATGTGTATGAATTACATGATATAGAGAACTTCTCTTTCTATAAGATCGCATGTCATTTATCAAAACAATATCCATTATATGGATCTTAGCCTAAACATATTCACATGCTGCTCCCGTACATATATTTAGCCCAAGTGCTATATCGGCTCTCAACAACGCTCAATTAAGCTCTCGTATCCGGCTTCTATTAGGCATACATGATCGTGGGACTATCACGTTCGGTCTTTTCACATATTAATCATAGATCTCATCTTGATTCCAATCAAGGCGACATAAATATATTATGTACCGAATATTCTCTTTCAGTATCTTTCATACATATCGTCTCATCTCAACTCACTTCCTACAACACTTGAGGCAATTACTCATGTGAATGAGCCAATCATTGCCTGGTGATATACCTTTCAACAATGTATGTGTGTTTGTGCTAGTCTCATTATATCTCTAATAGAGTTACCATTTATTTCAATGCGCTTCGTCGTACCATGATACTTAGAATCTTCCACATAGGTAATGTCTTCTTGACTATTCACAATAAACTGTTAATGATCTTGAAACATCGGTAACGTAGCTAAATTTTTCAATAACTTTTTACCCAAACCACTTCTTGCACCGCATGTGATGACCCGCACTTTTACCTCGCTTGAGTAAAAGGTGAATTAGTATTAATGGGTATAGATTATTGGACAAGTTTAGAAGAATTATTATTGGCCTGATATTATATTTAGGGATTGTGGCACCAATCCATAGCAATGGCGAACTCAAGATCGTTCGTTCGTCGTTTCTTTTTTGTTTTCTTCGAATTCGTAACTAAGGTAAGTAGATCTCTAGTCTCTATTACTAGACTATATATGGTTCACTTTTGTGAAGATTGATCATTGTTCAATCTTGATTTGTGGTGATTATGATTTGAGTGATTCTATTCTTGGATTCCGGTTGATTCTATGCCCGGGTTACGGTTGATTCTCGAGATTTTATTTTTCGTATACCAAGGATTCCGATTTGAATATGAAATTCCATTCCTTGTATACTTTGGATTCCGTCGTAATGACTTTGATTGCAATCCTGCGATTCTATAGCTGATTTAGTCGTTCGATCTAGTGGTCGTACTTATGGAGGAGTTTCAGCTTACTCCCGTTGATTAACCATTTTTTAGATGAGCTAATCGGCAAGTAGAATAGTTACGGGAAGTGAAGGTCATGGACGAAGATGATGTTGGTGGATCGGGGTAGATTACCTTCTTTTGTAAATCCTCCCAGTTTAATCCGTAAATAAAGAAGTGTTATATTTGGTAAGAAAATGAATTATGTAAGTCAATATGCTAAATGATCTTACTGTTGTAAACATGTGTCTTATCCGGTTAGTGAAACCATAACGACCATACCTCTTTTATAGGTATGCCTGCTAATTGGTGTTTGATGTTTTGATGCCTCCCTATTTGATTTTCTATTTAAAGCTTCTGCGTGTGCCATCATCTAATGAACAATTAAAGAAGAGAGTGGGTTTGGTAAGCCTTAAGGTTTGGTAAACTTAAACGTCACATAAGGATTTGATATCAAAGCGGTTCATGGAGAGATAAGGTGTGCTCGTGGATGCGATGATTGATAGGTACATACATGCTTAAAATTACAAGTGAATGTGATTGTGTTTGTCGAAATTAGTGGTAGTTTACGCTACTTATAAGATTTTGTTTATCACTACTTAAGTTTGATTATTATTATAACTATTGTAGATATAGTAGGGTGATCAACAAGTGGAATTGACGGTAAGTTTTGTTGGCAATGATTTGCCTCTTTAAGTTTGAAACATTTTGGTTTAATGGTTAGCTATGTATTAACCGATTGTGGATATGGAATTATGATAAGATGATTGATATTTGTGGCATAAGACTGGATCGTGAAGTTGTGAATGGAGGTTTAAAGATTGATCTTGAGTGATATGAAATATGGTCACTATTCATATTGAACGAAGTGATATAGGTTGAATTTAGGCTAATGATCTTTGACATCAATGGTTTCTTGATGGTTATAGTTAAGTCTAAGTTATGAATCTATCACATATCTGGTTTAGATTTGAAAATATCATGCATCGAACAGATTTATTTGCATTAAAACTATTCGGTTTGGAAATGCAAGCATGAGTATATCATTGTTTAATGTTGGACTTGATAAACCGTCGACTTTATATGGGATGAGTTGCACGAGATACCTATAAACCGTAGTGAGACATGGTATGGGACATGTTGAACGGGGCTCTCTTTGTAAATGTGTGACATAGGGACATCTTGCGAAAAAGTTCATCCACGAGGACCCATAACGACTCGGTGCGTCGAGATTGCGAGGAGTGATCGCTGGGCAAAGTGAGGTGATGACAAGGAGCGGCTCCCGACTAGTGCTCTTGAAGCGAGATGGCAATGGGGGCAAGAACAACAAAAAAGAACAACCAAGTTATGCATTGAAAGAGTTCGTGTAGGTGTTATGCTAAGTGTGATTAAGATTGTCTTCAATTTTGTAACAAAATAATTTTGAAAATTTGAATCGATTTGTGTTTTCAAAATTTAAATTGTTTTCACATTTTAGCAATTTTTTTTATTCTATATTGAAATGATTCTCGAGTTGATTTATACCTTTGAAATCTAAGATGTTTTGAAATTTTGAAACGATCTCGATTTTATATCGAAACGATTTCGAGTTTGAGTTGTTTGTGCCTTCGAAGAAAAACGATTCTCGAAAAGCTAAACTACATCATTTTTTATGTTGATTTTTAATTTTGAAAGAAAATCGATTGAACACATATGCATCTCATGAATAATAAGTGATAACAATGAATGGATTGAGATGCTATGTTAAGAAATGCCTGAAATGTCTAATAGAGAGTTGATAAAAGTCTTCACGTGATACCCGATGATAATATTTTCGGAAAAGATTCCGTCGATGTGAGGGATGAATTGTTTGTAGTGTAGTGATATGTCCTGCGAGACACTGGAATGCGTCACGAAATGCTTGGAGTATAATTTCTAGAGATCCAAGGATCGCTTGGACATCACCCAAGGAGATGGATGAGAAACATTTTAGATCGTGACCAGCGGAACCACAAACATGACATATGAATTGGTATCGTAATTAGACATTATGTATTTCCTAGATAGTAATGGATGATCTGCTTGGATATTCTTGATATAATGGACATTGATAAGTTCATTATGTCATTCGAATTGGCGAATTATGAGAACGGCATTGAGAAGTGAATTGAAAAATGAGAGTGAATGGCACGGTAATGTAGCCGATTGATGAAGTTCGATGATGACCCCGTATATAGGTTAGATTGCGAGATATGGCAATTGATGTCGAAATATGTAGTGAAGCATAGTAGGCCACGTAGTTCATTAAAATGTAGACCCTAGGGGTCTCACCTTTTGAAAAGGATGGAGCAAGATCAAAATTTTGAGGACAAAATTTTCTAAGGTGAGGAGGATTGTGATGCCCCAAATTTTCACCGTTTGAGTAAAAGGTAAATTAGTGGTATGGGTATAGATTATTAGATAAATATAGAAATATTATTATTGGCCCGATATTATTTCTAGGGACACTATGTGTTTAATTAGGGTCTTCTCGAGTCAAATATGTGCAAAATTTGGAGATCGGAGGTAGGGAGCGACATGTGGCCGCACGTGAACACATTGAGGGCCACATGTCAACACTTGCCGGCATGCCAAGCCATGTGTCATACCGTAGCATAGTCGGTACCACTGTCACCATTAGGTGACACGTGGTGGACATGTGTCATCGGCATGCAACACGTTTCACGGTGTGGCCCGTCGGAGTGCTCATTCACCGGCTCGACTGGATTTCACTTGCTTCCCCTATATAAACCTCTGACGTTAGTTCATTTTGTCATACGATCACCAAAACACGCCGTTACTCTATCGAACCATCATTACGCCGATTCTTCAGGATTAAGGTCTTAAGGGATTGTGTCTCCAATCCATAGCAGCCAGGCGAACTCAAAATCGTTCGTTCGTCGTTTCTTTTTCCGTTTTCTTCGAATTCGGAACTAAGGCAAGTGGATCTCTAGTCCTTATTACTAGACTATCTATGCTTCGCCATTGCGGACATTGATCATCGATCGATCTTGATTTGTGGTGATTATGATATGGTTGATTCTATCCTTGGATTTTGGTCGATTTTGAAATTTTATTCTTCGTATACCTAGGATTTTTATTTGAATATGAAATTCTATCCTTTGAATACTTTGGATTCATTTGTGGTGACTTTAATTGCAATCCTGCGATTCTATAGTTGGTTTAGTCATTTGACCTAGTGGTCATACTTGCGGAGGAGCTTCGGTTTACTCTTGTTGATTAACTAATTTTTCAGATGAACTAGTCGGCGAGTAAAACAGGTTATGGGAAATGAAGATCATGGACGGGGATGACGTTGGTAGATCGGGAGTAGTTACCTTCTTTTGTAAGTCCTCCTAGTTTAGTCTCGTATAAAGAAGTGTTGTCTTTCATAAGAATATGAATTATCCAAGTCAATTTGCTAAATAATCTTACTGTTGTAAACATGTTTGTTATCTGGTTAGTGAAACTATAATAGGCCTTACCTCTTTTATAGGCATGTCCGCTAGTTGGTTTTTGATTTTTTAACGCCATCCTATTTGATTTTCTATTTAAAGCTTCTGCATGCGCCATTGTCTAATGAAAGATTAAAGAAGAGAGCGAATTTGGTAAGCCTTAAGATGTGGTGAATCGGGGACGTCACATCTAGCGGCGAGCATGGCATTAAATTCAGCCTCCATCGTACATAGAGTTGTGCATGTCAATTTCTTGCTTCTCTAAGAAATTGCACATTCATTAAGAAGAACTCATAACCAGTTATATATTTACACTCAGCTAGGTCTCCTCCCCAATCAACATCGGAGTAACCAATTAAGCATAAATCACTCATTTCATAACAAAGTCGATAGTCCATATCACCTCTTAACTACTTTTTTTAGTACTAGGATTTTACTTGGTAGTGACTCATTTACCCAACAACATCACAAATGTCAAGTTGAGTACACCTCATAGCATACATTAAACTCTCAATTGCACTAGAATAAGGAGTAGCTTTCATTTCTTTCTTTTCTACTAGAGTCTTAGAACACATCTCAAAGCTTAGGCATTCACCTTGTATGATAAGGATATCATTAGGATAACAATGCTGCATATTGTAATGTTCCGAAATCTTTTTAATGAAAGACTCTCAAGATAAGGCAAGAAGGTTCCTTTGAACGATCACTTTCTATCTTAAATAGAAAAGGACAACCATTCTTTTATGGTGATAATCAAATCCTTATCATTCCCTGGCTAACATAAGATAAAATCATAAATTTATCCTCGAACCTGTTTGAAATACATATAATGATCTTTTTCGATCATCGTAAACCCAAAAGTATCTATGGCTCAATGAAAAAAAAAATAAAGGTATCTCGTGTCTAAATGATTGCTTAAAGCCATCTAGTAAATGATGAAGCTTGCAAACTTTATGCTCCCGACCTTTGGTTATAAAATCTATCGGTTGCTTTATAAAAGTTTCCTCATCTAGTTTTCCATTGAGAAATGCCGTCTTTACATCCATTTGAAGTACTTCTAAATCCAAATTTATGATCGTAGCTAGGATGAGGTGTATGGAAGCAGGCCTTACAACATGTAATAAAAGGTTTTTTCATAGCATATGCCTTCTTGTTGAGTATAGCCTTTTGGGACAAATCGGACCTTATACTTTTTAGCACATTCACCCTCCCTATGCTTGATCTCAAAATCCATTTATTTCCAATAGCCCCACGTATGGATGGAAGGTCAACCAAGTCCCGGACATGGTTTACTCTCATAAACTCCATTTCATCTTCCAAAGCATTTCTCCATTCTTCCTTGTGAGGAGATGAGGGAGCTTCTTCAACTATCTTAGGTTGTGCGTCATCTTGTGTAGTAAGCATAAATGCTTTCCCTTCAATCTAAAAAACGACGACGTGGAATGCTTATATGATTACTCTTACGTAATCGAACTCATTGTGGATTCGGTTTTACTAGACGAGGCAACACTCCCATTGGATCCAGTATGTTGAGGTAAATTATTATTTTCCTCAATCAACATTAGTGGGTATGTTATTAGGATCTTCCATCTCATATAATTGGAAATTCATATCAATCTTACCTCTATTAGGAGAAACGTTCTCCTAGAACGTGACATCTTGTGACTCCATTTCAATCACACTTCTATCAGCTTGTTCACCTACGAACATATACCATTTAGAGTGTTCGAGTATCTAATGAAGATACATTTCTTCCTTCTCGGATCTAATTATCTATATATGGGAATAATCATCCTACGCACCCCTAAGATCGCAGATTACTTAAAACGATTTTCTACCAATCCAAATTTATAAGGATTGAAAGTGACCGACTTAAAGGGCACAAGATTAAGTAAATAGGCGATAATGAGTAATGCATCTCCCTAAATGAGATCGATTGATTTGCATATACCATTATAGACTTAATCATTTTAAATAGGGTTCTACTCCTTCTCTTAGCAATCTCATTTTGTTGTGAGATACCAAGAATAATTAAATGTCTTATAATACCCTTTTCATCATAAGAGGCTGAGTTTCTCGGATAGATACTCATGTTCGCGACTGATTTTTAGGGTTATTAGTGTTTTGTCTAACCGATTCTTTACCAAACTCGTATTTCATCTAATGCAAGCTAATACTTCGACTTTTGGGAGATCGAGAAAAACATAATCGAATCACGTGAAGTCGTCTATAAATGTGATGGAATATGAGGGCCCATGCCTCGCCCTCACATTTAATAGATTACAAATATTAGAATGCTCAAATTGTAATGGAAGTTCAGCCTAGGTTTCTTTACCAAATGATTTTCTAGTCATTTTTCTTAATAGACAATGTTCACGTTTGGGTAGATCGTGTTGTATCTAGTAATATTACCTAGAGGGAGTGAATAGGTGTTTCGAATAGTTTTGAAACTTAATGCGGAATAAAACAAGTTCAAAACACAAAGTGAGGCGGTTTAGCTACAAGTTCGAATATCATGTGCAAAGATCTAAACATGGTAAAGAAAGTTTAGAGTAGAGAGAATTGCATGTAATGTTTATAGTGGTTTGGCATAGCAAATCTACGTCCACTCTCCCACACCGATAGCCGATTGGTTGGATTCCACTAAATGATTCAATCAAGGTTACAAGAGATATCACTCTCAATCACTCTTACGTAACCTGTCAAAAATAAAACTTATAACTTTCGAGAACAAGTATGTGAATCGAACAACTTAACCACTCCGAAATTGTAAATTCTGATCTCTCTCAGCAGGTCACCGTGGGTCTTTCTTTTATACCCCTTTACCCCCAAACTAGCCATTAAACAAGTCTTTAAAGGATCACTCTTCAATCATTGATTGGATGCCATCAATTGTGATTAAACAAGACTGTATCCGGGAAGATATAGTAGCCGTTGGAGTAGATTTTAAACTTTTCGATTCAATCACCTATACAACTAAATCCTTAGCTTTCATAAGTAGAGTTAATTCAAACCTTCAATAAAACTTATTCCTAGAAATTAATATCCAATCAAAGATATTCTCTTGATCTGATTGGAAAATAATCCTATCAATTAAAGATTATAGACTTCCATAAATAAAGCAATCAAACCAAAAATTGCCAAACGTGGGTCTTTAGAATCAGTAAGAAACATATTACGAGAATCCGAACATAATTTAGAGGCAATCGTCCAAGTAGAGACTCTTTGAATCCGAACAGTAGAACAATGACTATGAGTTCCAATAAAGTCTTTGCTCGCGTAACATAAATCTTCTTAAGATCAAGCCTTCAGGAGGCAATATCATCCTCCATCTGAATACAAGACTTTAACTATCTCAAAAGCAAATAAGTGACAACTCCACTTTTGTTGAGAAAAACTCCTAAGTGATTTTGAAGTTGATAAAACAATCCATGTGCTCTTGATCCGGGTTAATACGGTGAAATAATCGTTTTGTAGATTATCCAAATGTGTGAGGATACTTAGGATTGAATCGGCAAAAAGGAGCTCGAGATATTACTCGAGGGACTCGAGACACTATGTGGAGCTTAGGCGTTGAGCATGGGAGCTCGGACATTAGAAAAATGCTCAAGCTTTGAGAGAAGCATTTCATGCGCAACTACCGGAATATTGTCGCGACCCTAAAAATAGGTTAAGACCTTAGGTAAATGGATTATTAGGCTAATTAAAGACTAACCTAATACGGACTCTCCCAAGCCCTATCAACTCGCTACTTTGGTTAATTTAAATGATTTTAACTTTGGAGTCGCCACTAACCATTTTGGGTAGGTTGATTAGAAACCTAAATAAAAATAGCGGGAGGACTATTTTTATCCCTACGAACCAGAGATTAAGGATTCGGAGACTTGATTACATTAACTAATTAAAGCTAATGCCCTTTCGGTACCTTAATTCCACAAGATATCCTACGTCGACTACCCAAGCTCGATTGAGTTCACTTTAAGCTCGAACAAGGGTTTTTTTTTTGTGTTTTCACTTTCTTAGATGTGATGCATGAATGACAATGAATGCATGAATGAACAAAAAATGAATGCAACAACATGATAATTGACTAAATAAAGGGACGCAATGCAAGACATACAAATTTAATGTTATGTTAACCTACATGCAAAATTAACTAACCAACTTAAAACATGCGAGATGACATGATATGAAAACACATGACAATCTATTCTAGCAATATGCGAAAATCAATAAATGACAATAAGCAACATCAAACATAAGAACAAGTGAAAGTTATGTATCATGCAAATAGGACCACATATGAATATGCGATGCAAACATAATGACATGCCAAAATTACATCCATTTAGAGAAATTCAAGCTCAAAATTAACTAATCTAAACATGTCATCCAAATTGACTATCCTAAGATGCAAGATCTCAAAACAATACATGATTTTCTAGATGATGTGGCACATCATGACATAACAAAGGAATATGACATGAGACATGGCAAAACATGAGATAGGCAAAATGTGAAATAGGAATGCAAATTTTCGACAATATGGTAAGGAGATGTAGTGATACTCGAAAAATGATATGCAAGCAATAAGAGATAATGCAACATGCGATATGAGATATGCAATGTGGTATATATTTTTAAAAAAATGCAAAGTAAGATAAGTGATATTCGAAGAATATGCAAAGATATGCAAAATGTGACATAAAGATATGCATGAGACAAATGCAAAATATGAGTAGAATTTTTCGTATCCTTTAAATTTCGAAATATGCAATGAGATGTGCCAAATTATGCTTGAGATTTCTATCCTTTCATATGCAATTTTCGCCGATTCCAAAAATCCTTGATTCAATTCTCTTGATTTAAATTTTCAAGATAAACCTAATGAGATAAAGCTTTTAAGAAACTTTATCTTCCTAAAGATTTAATTGGACATTGTTTCTAAGAAACCATATCTCACTAAATTTTTTAGGAGATTTTTTAAAGCTTATCGGGAGATTTAAATCAAAGAAGGTATCAATCGGACCACATCTTCTTGCAAATTTTTTTAAAAAAAGATATTCATAAATCTAAATTCGACTTTTGAAGATAGCGAATCGGATCTAAATGGCAATATATCGATTAACCGAACTCCCATCTTTATTAAGTCGAGGGCCGTATCCGAAGGGCGATGGACAAATTTATCCAACTTAAAATAGATGTTGTCTATTAGGAAATAAAATTTCTTAATTTAGATTTAGAATTTTTTATTCGAAAACATGTCGAATGAGTCTAATTACTATCAATTTTCGAAAATCGACAAAGTTTGGGTTTTGATATGCAAAACTTGCTCCTTGAATTTTCTCAAAAAACTTTCGAGTTTATGTCGAAGAACGAAAGCAAATAGCAACTAATTCATGCAAAAAAAGGACAACAATAGTGTGACATCCCGTAATTTGGCTCGTTTTGAAGCCTTGAATAAATGAAAAGTCTCATCGATGTATTTCGGGCGAACCTCACTCGGAGTGGATCCCTCTTGAGCGACTAACCAAATAGGAATGGCTAGCTAGGAAAATTAAGTACGTGGACCTAAGAACTTGAACCCTGGATGACTCTTTGGTCATGAAAATTGTCGAGGGAATATTTTGGACCAATATAGGCTGATCCTAGAATGATTAAGGAACGATTTGGATAATACCCTACGCTTGGATCACGGGTGATTCCGTTTGACCTCGTATGGGTTCCGAACGTCCCCGAAATTATTTCTAATGATCGTGTCCATCGGGACTAGTGATTGACCCTCGCAATTGAATGACAATCAAAGTAGCCATGGCTCGAGTAATTCCTAAACGTGATTTTATCACGGGTTTATACGCGTAACTCCTAAAATCCGCCCGTTAGTTTGAGATACGCTAAGAATTCTATCGATCGAGATTGATTGCGAACCGAGCTTCGAATTTGATGTCGGACCTTCGTGGTTTCCAATAAATAAAATTCTTTGGACGTTTCCTCATCCAAGTGTACAAATCATTCGCGGTTCGCCCCAAAGAGGTTCAAGAAAAGTATATTTGGACCGGAAATGGGAAAGGACCCATTTGCCCTCGAAAAATACCCCATATTTCACTTGGAACGAAGGGAATTTTGGTCATTTTTCCCTTTGGCCGAGATTGACTAGTCCAAGTAAGGGGAAATTACCATTTTACCCCTCTTGCATTCAAAACCAATTATTTCTTGGACTATTCATTGTCTTCCTCATTTCTACCAATTTGTGACAACTTTTCCTCTCCTCCATCACCTTGGCCGAACACCCATCTTTGCCGCCGCCGTAGCCGGAAAAATTTTGTTGAGCCGCCGCCGACTCGATTTTGAACCACGAAGGTCGTGAGCTACCGTGGGTCGCCGAAATCGCAGGATTTTGTGGATCAAAACCGGCCAAGTAAGAACCGTCGGAGCCGCCGGATTTGGAATCGAGATTTTTCCATTTTCTCGCCGGAAAAGTTGCTAGAATTGTGGTAAGTTGGTTCATAACCTTAGATTAGGTATCAAGGGTGCTAATAGACTTGAGATTTAGTAGTTTTGGGTGAAAAATTGGTTGTTTTAGCCCATGTTCATGCTTTGGCCGAAAATGAGATGTTGGAGGAGAGAGAAAGGTGTTCTTGCATGAATAGTAAAGTCAAGAGAGAGATTGTGTGGTCAAAACTTGACCATAGTTACTTTATGCTAATATTTTAACCATGGTTAGGTTTTTTATTAACTCTAGTTATTTTTAAACTATGGTTAGATTATATGTTAACTATAGTTACTTTTTATGTGACATTATATCGTTATGCCATGGTATTTAATTAAATGTGGTATTGCTATAGTTTAGTACTATAGTTGAGAATTTATTTATTAGAACTTGACTACTATATTTGACCCATTTTATTGAATATGGGTTAAGATATGAATTTTGTACCCATATTGACACCTCTAATAGTGATCATCCTCGACCACGGCAAAGGTCAATGTGAATGTGAAGACCAAGGCAGCCGCTATTCTTATTACAACAATAATCGAAAGGAAGAGGGATGCCGTTGTAAGGACGAACATGATTAATCAATTAATTGCAAGGACTCACTAGAACAACTCAATTAATGTAGCAACAAGCACCATTAATCGAATTCTCATGATTCTAATTTAGCCTAGCCATCAAGCTTAAGCACTTGATTCGCCTCGGCACTAAACAAATGCAAGAGAAAAATTGTTTAAATTGTTAATTCGGGTGATATGTCCGAGCTTCCTAAATATAAGGAATTCAATCCTGACAAGTGTTCTTGAACCAAAGAGCGACTCCCACACATGCCAACATGAGGAAGGCCTTCGTCTCCGGGAATGAATCCGGCCTTCGAGCTCTTTCGAATTGTGTACCACCTTCACTCGCCGGAAACACCAGAAGCTACAAAGGACAAACTGTTTTATATGGAAACGGGAGCCGAGATCAAGTCCCGACTAGCAATAATCGCCGTCACTGCGGTTGCAACAGAAAATTGTCCAAAAAGTATAAAACATATTGCACTTTTGTCAATTCAATCTTAAACTTTTCAATTTACCTATTAAGTCCATCAAGCCAATTTTATCGAAAATCACCGACATGGACACCGGCCATCCTATGTGGCATAATCGATCTTTGATGTGAATAATTTTTAATAATATTTATATAAGAACCTTATCATGTTTCGTCCAAGGGAGGTGCCAAGTATGTATTGTCATTTGTCGATAACATTTCAAGAAAAGTATGGATTTATCTTCTTAAGCACAAGAGCGAGGTGCTTAGTCGGTTCAAGTCACGGAAGGCAATGATCAAAAAGCGAGATAGAAAGAAAGATCATGTGCCCGAGAACCGACAAAGGGTTAGAATGTTGTTTTGACGAGCTTGGTCGGTTTTGCGCAAAGGAAGGCATAGTGAGACACCGCACCGTTGTCGACACATCACAGCTAAATGGAGTTGCGAGAACCGATGAATAAAATTATATTGGAGAGAGCTCGCTCTTTACTCTCCAATGATGAATTAGATTAAGATTTATGGGCTGAAGCAGTAAATACCGCATGTTGTTTAGTGAACATATCATCATCACCAAAAATTGATTAGAAAACTCCCGAGGAAACGTGGTCGTAAAAACCCACCGATTACATCGAACCGAGAGTGTTTGGTTGCCTTGCTTATGCTCGTGTGAGTGATGGCGCACCGGAATTAGGGGCAAGGAAGTGTATATTCTTAGGCTATGCATATGGGATGAAGGGATACAGGCCGGGGTGCACCGAGGAAGATTCACCTGGTTTTATGTCTAGCGAGAGATATTACCTTTGACGAGTCTACTTTACTTAAGAAGAGGAGTGAGGGATCAATAGGGGAAAAAGATCCGGACGGTGTTCGAAACAGGTGGAGCTTTAGAGAGAGCCTAGGGATGTTCCGAGTGCAGCGGATGTGACCGTGTTTGCAGAGTTGCTAGTTTCCATAGTAATTGACAGTTGTTCCGAGGTCATAATGATGAAGCTTGAGCTTCAACTCATTGGAAGAATTTGTTTTGTTCAAAATTTGGTGTGCATCTTTGCAATCCTGCACAAATCTGGATTCTTTGGGCGAAGGATGATGATTTTCTTTAATGTTGGAGACGATAATCTTTGACCAGTTTGACTTCTTTTGGATATATATAATATGGCATGGCTCACGAAAGGAAGTCGTGGATGTCTCTATTAAAAGGCCACAAGAAACTTTTTTTTGTAGGGAAATGCTTCTCCGACAGTTTGATAGTACATCTGTTATTTCTGACCGTAGATCTACACATTATCACCACATGTTTTGCATAAAGCATTCATTAATTAAAAAATCGTTGGGTCGGAAATAATGATAGTAATCGTTAGATTGTCGGGCTAAGCGGCTTCCGATTGAGTATTCTTTGATGGGTCCAGGTCAAAGATAGTAAATTTGTTAACTATCATAGAAAGAAAAGAACAAGAGCACACATGGGCGAGTGGACTCCTTCAGCAGAAGACATCGCCGCACAAGCGTATAGAGGAAAACGCCACTCAAAGAAACAAAGCCGCCTTACGAAGAACAAAGAAAAAGAACCTACGAGACGTTCTTGGTTTTAGTCCTACCTTGAGCAAACAACACCATCTCTCTAATCCCAAACCGTCAAGTTCTAGGATAACAGGCACAAAAGAAAATCCTAAAACGATTACGGTGACGTGAAATAAAGATTGAAGATCGAGCTCATTTAGACCTACCCTTGGTTTTACTTATGTTAAAAAATTGAAGGCCATAGTGAAATCTTCATTCCATTAGTAAAGTGACTTGTTTAGCAATAATTGCATTTATTTAGACCTATATTTAACAGTAGGATCTTTTGTGACTAATTGATTTGGCCCATATTACTCATGAAGAGATAGCATTTGTGTTAGTCAATTAGATAGTTGAAGAAGTCGACTCCCAATGTGTTAAGAAATAAGAGACATAAAATAGAGCCACAAAAAGCTAATTTTGTTTTCGGGCCCTTTTATCACGAAAGTAAAATAGTCCTCATTTATTTGCATCGATAAATGTTTGGTCTCGTGATATTGAATACTAAGATTCATGAACCTAATTTGTCGCATTCACATCTCGTATATGTGGGTTCTCAGTGGATTTCTAAGATCGGTTCATCTCTCCCTTTGTGCAAGAGCAAAGAGACAATAAATGTGGAGGATGGGTAATGGTCACGTAGACAATTAATGACACATAGACCATATATAGAGTTATTGTGCTAGAGAGGCAAAGTACACAGTATTTCCTCCATATACCCCTAAGGGACCAAATTATTGTATCCTTACGAAAGCTAAGAAAAGTGGAAATGGCCGAGATTGCTTTTGGTACTTGAAGAAGAGATTTGCATGTGTTGTTAGCCCTCTCTTCTTTGGGTGATGCGGGAGCAGCGTACTCATCATTAGGTTTGTATTACTTAGAAATTGTTGCTTTCAGAGTGCTTTAGGTGCTGAAAGCCTATGAAGCATCAACACGTGCAGGGAGCCACCGTGTCGGTATCGGACTTCATGCAGCGCACGCATCATCAAACCGGTGGTCCTATTGCTTGACGTAAGACCCTTCACATTTTCTCTCTTAGAATAAAGCTGAGGGGTCTAGATCCCCGCCCAAGAGTAACTGGAGGCATAATTGATGAAGTGTAGGCGCACGGCCCATGTCAAAGCGTTCTGGTATTGAACTCAACGTTAGCATTTGTCTTGTGTCGTGTATGTCCTCGTCACTCCAAAAGCAGGCAAAGTCAAGACAAGTTCCAAGCAAACTTTCATGGAGTAGGATGTGATGAGATCTAGAAAGACAGCGGCTTGCTTGGGCAGTCCATGTGGTGGGGTCGAGGTCGAGACGTTGGATGATGATGCATCTTGAGAAGCCGGAGCTCATGCGTTTCGTTTCTGTCGAAGATATACGTGATCTTATACACTAGTCCCCTGATGATGTCCCAAGTTTTATGTACCCACCATGAACGAGTCCAAATTCTAGAAGTCGTCCAAATTGAGATGCTCTCAAGTAATTGGTTAGCGTCATGTCTTGTCTTGCGATATAAGTAAAACTGTTTGAATTGTGCATTGCACGTTTGCGTGTCGATATTTTTCTCAATGTTGTTCTGTCTGGTTCGAGTTTATGTATATCACATGCCACCTTCGGATAAATTTGCAGTTTCATAATTATGATTTTACCTCATAGCAAGGCAAGCAATAAAGGCAATTCACCAATCTTTTTTCCTTTTGTAGGTGTGATAAGGTCGTATCTCGACTGAATTTTTGTTTACGACTACCATCTTACATCGGTTACTTTGTTATTCTTCGGAACCGGCTAAGCTGATCGTCCCACCAAGTCGACGGTGGGACGGTCAACTATTTACCAAAAATGTTATTTGCTGAAACCAAATCATCACTTGTTGATTCGGTTTCACTTCACATTTTTTTGTTTTTTCATTGTAGGCTAAAATTAGAAGACAAAATTATGAGAAGGCACACACAATCAAGATTCTAATGAAATATATCCAATTGACAAGCATATCACGCATATATGTGGTGTGTACATGTTAGACGTAAAATTTTGGCTAACAAACATATCACGCGGATATGTGGTGCATACATGTTAGATGTAGACTTTGGCTAACAAGCATATCACGCGGATATGTAGTAAATTCATGTCGACATGAATTTTTGGATGACATGCATATCATGCGGATATGTGATGCATTCATGTCCGACATGAATTTTTGGATGACATGCATATCACGCAGATATGTGGTGCGCACATGTCGGACGTAGACTTTTGGCCGACAAGCATATCACACGACATGTTATATTTACAAATATATCACGCGAATATGTGGTGCATTCATGTTAGACGTAGATTTTTTGCTGACAAACATATCATTTGGATATGTGGTGCGTTCACGCAAATAGAAACGTAATTATCTTGTATATTTTGTTTTCTAATTTTATCTTACAATAAAAAAACACATAAAAGTAAAAAATAAAAAAGAATGTGAAGTGAAATCGGATTAACAGCAAATTATTTATGGCAAATAGTTGACCGTGCCACCATATGACTTGATGGGACGGTCAGCTAAGCTTTTTCTTATTCTTATCAGTATCCCTAATCTGACCCATGATAAGGCGATTTGCAAACAATTACTTTTTTTTTATGAAAAGATTATACATGATACCTTTTGCTCGAGTCACAAAAGTTTCTATCCACCGTATCGGTGTCGGAGTCAAGAAGACCGTTCTTGGGGTCTCCATTCCTCCATAAGGAAAGCTTGGAGGCAACACCAACAAATCAAACCTCCCCTACTCATAATCTCCAAACAACCTCCCCCTTGCCTTATCATATCCTCTATCCCGGCGAACTCTGTCGCCACCACGTCCAACACCGCAAGAGCCGCCTCTGAGTAAACTCTCATCCGAGGCCCGACATCCCTAATACTTAATTCCCCAACCGCAAATGCATTAAAAAAAAAAAAGCGAGACTGGCTGCTCCATCACGAACTCCTCCATTACTCTCCCCTCCACGCACCACAATGCGTCTCTACAGGGCAACGCCGCCCCTTGCTCACCGCCAAAGGGCAGCGATCCACGTGGCAAGCAGACATCACCGCAGAAAGTTGGCGCGGGATGTTGATCTACACTGTGTAGCAAATCTGCGCCGCGAGGGTGTCCTGGCAGGGGAAGACTGCCCGAGCGTGGATCGTGAAAGAAACCGTAGGTGAAGACAGAAATTTAGGGAATAAGCTCTTCTGTAATTACTTTTTGTGTAAAGTTACATAGTATGAGGACCCTATTTATAGTACAAGGTGGGTTCTATCAAAAGATATAATCGTAGATTGATACAAGTAAATCAAGTCAAATCCCTAATTATAATCAAATCAAAATAAATAATCCGCGAAGATTTGCATATCCATGTTTAACACTCCCCCTCAAGCTGGTGGCCGGTATATATCGAGGATGCTTAGCTTGCTCAATAGATATGCATGTTGTCTCTAACATAGTGGTTTAGTGAAGATGTCCGCCGGCTGCTCCGTGGTTCTAATTCCACTTGTCTTAATTACGCCCTCCCGGATCTTCTCCCAAGTATAGTGACAATCCACTTCTATGTGCTTTATCCTCTCGTGAAACACGGGATTTGCTGCAAGTTCTATTGCAGCATCGTTATCACAAAAAATGGCTGTTGGTCCTTTGACTTTCACTCCTAGATCCAAAAATAATCCTCGTACCCATACTATTTCGCATCTGTCTTGGCCATAGCTCGATATTCTACCTCGGTTGAAGATAAAGACACGGTCGATTGCTTCTTCATCTTCCACGGTAGTAAAGAACTTCCAAGTTTAATGCAAAAACTTGCTTCGATATGGACATGTAGCATAGTCAGTATCGCAGGAAGCGTCATCTCCATGTTGCAATCCCAGGAAAGAAGTATCCCAAGTCCCTAACATTTTTTCAAATACTTTATAACTTTCAACGTAGCATTCACATGAAACTCCTTTGGGTTTTGCATGAATTGGCCAAGCGTTTGCGCAGCATATCAAATATCTAGCCTTGTCATGGTGAGGTATATGAGTTTCCCAACTAACCTTCGATAAGTGGACGGATCACCGAGCAATAGATCATTGATGTTAGAATGTGATCCAATATCAAATTCTATTGTGGTCAATCTAATGTTTTGCTTGATTGAAATCACTGCTAGCTTGTACCCTAAAAGGCTTGCTTTTGATATAATCTCCAAATATAAATTTTTGTTGGCTAAGCGAGATTCCCAATTCTAAATAAGAGATTTCAATTCCAAGAAAGTATTTAGGAGGACCTAAATCCTTAATCTGAACCGTGGCATGCAAATATTTCTTCGTACGCTTGATTGCCACATCATCGTTTCCCATGATTAATATATCATCAACGTTTATCATTAAATGAATTGATGACATATCTTTTCTCTAGATGAACAAAGCATAGTTATGCTTGGACTGTTGGAAACCTCGCTTGTAGTGAGAGTAGAAGTGAACTTGGTGTACCACCGACGAGATGACTATTTAAGCCCATATAAGGATTTACTGAGACGACATAATCCAGCCTCCCCTATCTTCGTAATCCAGGTGGTAGCTCTATATATATATATATATATATATATATATATATATATATATATATTCATCAAGATCACCATGAAGAAAAGCATTATTGATATCCATTTGGTAAAGATCCCCACCTGTGAAAAGCAGCCATGGATAAGAATGCTTGAACAATTTACCTCCTTGGCAATCGGAGAGAAGGTCTCGTGGTAGTCAAAGCCTTCACGTTGTGTGAATCCTTTAGCTACTAATTGAGCCTTATAACACTCAATTGTTCCATCAACCCTATATTTAATTTTGTAAACCCATTTGCATCTAATGGGTCGCCAATGTGATGGCAAGGGAGCAATGACCCAAGTATGATTATCGATCAAAGCCTGGATTTCTACTTTCCAAGACTTCGCCATCTAGGATCCTGAAGCAGCTTCATCATAGCATGCTGGTTCCTTCTCTTTGGAAATGCGACTCATGATGCACATGTGTTTGGGAGATAGTCAACCAAAAGATATGTAAGAATAGATAGGATACGAGTGCACCTAATGATTGAAGCGAACCACATATAAAATCTCTAGTCCGAGCAAGTGGTCGAGAGACAAGCCCAGAACATCGAGGAGCTCTTTGGAGGAGTCACAAGAGAAGATGGCTCTTGTACCGGAGATGATGGTGAATCGATAACCATAGGAATTGTCTCAGGTGTCGCATGGGATTCTAGATGTACGTTCCTCGGAGTATCTAGAGGAATCGAATGAGAAGAGGTTGGAATCAAGCATATATGACGGAGAAGGTAAGTCATTCTCGTGCAAGAATTGTTGAGTCATTTTCGGAAGAAACTTCGGGGCCAAAGACGCATCCTTGAAGGGGAAAATATCTTCATGGAAAATGACATCCCCGCTGATAAAGAATTCCCCGGTCAATGGTTTGAAGACTCGATAGCCCTTCCGAAGGAGGGGATACCCCATGAAAATACAAGAGCGGGCTTGATGACCCATTTTATCATGAGGTCCTAACATTGCAGCATAACAAAAGCATTCAAATACTCTTAAGTGATCGGTTTGAGGCTTCTTATCGAATAAGAGCTCAAAAGGGGTTCGTCCACCGAGAATTCTAGTGGGCATGTGATTGATCAAGTATGCGGTAGTGATCACACAATCTCCCCCAAAAAGTTTCAAGGATGGCAACTTGAAATTTGAGAACTCGTGCAACTTCAAGAAGGTGATGGTGTTTTCGTTCAACAACCCCATTTTGTTGAGGTGTATAAGTGATGTACTTTCATATAATATGCCATGAGAAGCGAGAAAGGATTGACATTCTTTACTAAAGAATTATTGTCCATTGTCTCGTGCGAATGTGATGAATAGATTTGCCAAAATTATTTTGAGACAATGTAATAAATGCTTTTAAATGAAAGAGAGCTTGACGTTTGGTTTGCATAAGGAATATCTACGTGGCACGAGAATGATCGTCCACAATGGTGAGGAAACATCTAGAGCCATTGTGATGAGGGGTATGATAAGGACCCCATATATCTACATGAATGAGAGAAAGAATATCCGAAGCTCGAGATGAACTATGAGGAAAAGGAGTTCGTGTTTGTTTCGCAAGAGGACATATCACACAAGAGGTACAGGGGAAAAATGGCAGATTGACCAAATTGTTGATGAGATAAAGTGACATTACCATCGGTACAAGCATTGCATAGTGATGCATTATTGAATGAAAAAGAAGACAAATCAAGATCTTTTGGAAATATGTTCCAAAAATAAAGCCATTCAAAGAGTTTACCCAAACTCATCAAGTGTGCTAGTCGAAAGGGCCTGAAATAAGCAAGTATCAATATTGAAAAGGATACGACAAGAATTCTATTCACAAACTTTGGAAACCGATATGAGATTGAATTGAAACCGAGGGACAAAAAGGACATTATGCAAGGTGATGGTAGGGATGAGTGTAACTGTTCTTACTTTCGTGACAAATATGGTGTTGCCATTGGGAAGCTGCACGAGATATTAGGGAATTAGGATTAATATAGACATTGGAAAAGAAACTCTCATCGCAGATAATGTGATCATTGGCACCCGAATCAATAATCCATGCGTCATGAGAAATAGTACTCAAGCATTATGAAATACCTAAGAATCCAGCCTTTTTGTCGAACGAGTCTAATTGCTTCAATGCTTTCAGAATTTGTTGGTATTGATCCTATGTTAGATGATGATCCTCATCACCTAAAGGGCGTAGACTCCTTTTTGCTTTTGTCTCTAGGTTTCCCATGCAACTTCCAGCAAGTGTCCATGGTATGATGAGGGCATTTACGGTACTCACAATATAATTTTGATTTTCAATTTTTATTACCCTTGGATGGGTCAAACGAATAAATCCCGCTTGAATTGGACCCACCCGCCTTCGGTGCACCTGCATTAAAGCTGCCCATGTTGGACTTGTTCATTGGATTCAATCTTCCAGCCTTTGTAAACAGGGGCCGAAGTCGAATAACTCGACTCGTGCGAAGAAATATTGAAGCCCATGCTTGACCCATAAACTTGAGCAGATCCAAAGGAAGAGTTCGGCCGGTAGCGATTCCAAAGATGGTGGCCCAAGAGAGGTGATTGCTCGTTGTGATGGTCCCGCCAAGTGGCAAGTGCCATGCTCTCGGCCATCTTGGCATGTTCTAACTAGAGGTGTAAAAAAAAACCACGCCGGCCTAGCACGGCCCAAATGTATTTTCGAGCCGGCTCTCGGTACTATTCTATGTAAGGCTCGGCCCAAAAAAAAAAGGTAGACCTAAAGAGAAGGGGATCCTAGGGTTTCTCCATCTTCTCATATTTTCTCTCTTCCAAGTTCACTGTAATTTCGAAAAAGGATTGCGCGGCATCAAAAGTGATGGATTCGGTGTAACGCAGAGGACTTGATTCCCAACAAACAGCGCGTTTGAACTCGACAGCATTTCCGATCCCATGGATTCGAATCAAAATGCTCTCTCCTTCTCCTGAATCCAAGGTAAGTGCAAAATTCAACATTGCAACTCTTGACCTCTTTTTGGCTGAATTCTCTTCTCGGAGAATGAGTATTTTGGTCATGATTTTAGCGCTAGTACTAGCGTATCAGTTTTGCATTTGCTATTTGATTGGTTCTTCTATGCATCGCATCTTTCGTGTCGGGGTATTCGTAATTGTTCGAGTCGAAAAGAGTCAATTTCGCTCCGAGTCAGCTATGGGATAGTTTGCACAACACACAAGTGAAAATTCGATAACTCTCTCGATTGGCAAGCGGCTACACTAAAAACTCTTTTCCACAACTCACGACTCACAAGTGCAAATATGAAAACTATTCTTGGGCCCTTTTCAAGACTAAGTTAAAGAGTAGCAGTGCCATTTAATTTCCTAAAAACCCTTTTAAGATTAGTTCTTTGTGCTTGCCATAACTCTTGGATACGAGAAAAGGGAAAGAGGCTTGTCAAATTTATTGCTATTTCACCTGGCATTTTATTTCTACTGTGACATAGATTGTCCTTATTGTCCACTTGTTGCAATGTTTGAAAACTGTTTGCTGAAAGTTGCCCTTGTTGACACCTTGATTTTTCATCGCTTTTTCTTCCATAAATTTTTTGAAAATTCATAGAAAATATATAAAAAAATCAAAAAAATTGCAAAATCAACTTTGGAACCTTGGCCAAGCCTAGGAAACCATTTTCGAAAAAACAATTTCATATTTTTTGTATTTTTTAATATTTTCTAAAATTAGAAAAATGCTCAAAAAATGGGAAAATAGCATTGGAGGCCGCAAAAATACAAAAGTAGTCAATATTTTTATTTTAATTCCCTTTTTATTTTGGCATCTTGAAATTTGAAATATTCAATTCGAGACTATGGGTTACCCATAGAACATAATCCCAAATTTGCTTTAAAACTACATTTTGAGTCTTTAAATTTCACTTTTTGATTTTTACAAGTTGTGGCATCTTCCTCAAGTCCTTCGTACTCATTTTTGTTCCAAAAATATCAAGAAATTGCATAATTGCAATGATTGGACTTAAATGCACAAAATCTTTGCAATCTAGTCCTTGGATTTCAATCAAAATGAAATTCGTTAAAATTTAGGGACTCTAATGCAAAATCAAAACCTCTACCCTAGAGTTTTCAACCTTTTAAATCGATTGGAAGAGGGTAGATTGGTCCGAATTGGCCATTTAGGGCTTGAATTGCCCAATTCTTATTACCGGGTCAAACTTTCAAATTCGAGTTTTTGTACAATTTCATGTGAACTTTTGGGCAAAATTACATTTTCGGATAATATTCACGTCCTTAAGTTCAATTTTGAGATTAAATTGGACAAATTCCCAAGATTTTTAGGCTAATTTACGAAAATTAAGTCAACCAGGTCTATTGGGCCGGGCCGGATCCGACCTACGCGCACTTGGAACCCACCTTCGCCCCAAAGATTTCCCACGCGATTTGAATGTTATAGGCCAATAAGTGTTGATCAAATTGGAGGAGCAACCGGCCATGATCGGATCAGCCTACGAAGGCGCTTTGTTCGCCACCTCATCTCGCGTCGATCGGGACCAAAATTGCGACCAATAGTCGCCGTAGCCGAGCGGAGCAGCTCGACCAATGTAGCGAAGCCGTGAAAGTCAACCTTCACATAAATAGACCAAATTGACGATCCAATCGCACTCGCTAGAAGTGCAATTGGAGACGGAGTTGCCCACCACCCCCATTGCCGTTTAGACTAAATTGCACGCATCACGTGCCATTTCAGTCGGCAAAGCTTCGATTGTGTGCGAAATTTTTTGAATCCGAGTATATAAGACTTCACATGTTTTTGGAAGAAGGGGGCTCATTCTATTCGCGCACCACTAACGGACTAGAGAGTGAGAGGAAGAGAGAGAAGCTCTCGCGAGCTCCCCGTTCCGCCATAGCCGAGCTCCGAGCTCGAACGGTGGATCTTCAACCACAATGGATCTAGGCCAAATCGAAGCTCCAAACCGGTTTCGAAGCTTCGCATCAACTTCAAGAAGCGATCGAACCAGCTCGCACCTCCCGTGATCTTCAAAAAGGTAAGTCCGAACTTGAGCTTCTCACTTGTGCATCAATGGTGGAGCCGGACTCCAACCATAATTATGTGAATTAGTGTGTTTGTTTTTCCCTCTGGACATCACTAAGCATGATCGAACTCCTGTTTTGCATCGATCTTGCCTAAAACCTTTAAGTCAAACCTCCCACCATAGCTCAATCTGTCGCGATTTGGTCAGCCAAATCTAGCAACCTAAGGCTCGATCGAACCTTTAGGTAAGTATTCTAAACTCATTGTGGTGCTATTTTGTGAATTAATTCAATATTTACACTCGAGTTTGCGAGTTTAAGGTTGTCATGGCCGCATTGGTTCTAGCTCGATTAATGTGGTTTCTATGGATAATATTGGCTGATTTTTGGATATGTTATTCGCCTTGTCTAGACAAATTAATCGAGACCGGTCTCGAGTCATTTGGGCGGTATTTGGCCATCAATCGGCGCCGGAAAAACTTCGGCCATTCGTTCGACGACCTCGCAAAGAAGTCGAAGACCACTCAACGCTCGTTGACTAGTCAATGTCTAACGTGGCACTAACATGGCTCCACGTGGCATGACACATGGCAACCACGTCGGCCTAGCCGTTATAACAATATTCATAAAAAATAAAAATAAAAATCAGATCGGATGGTTAGCATTAGGCCACGTGTCACGATCCGAGATTTTTCGAAAATTAAAATGGTTTTTCAAAATTATAAAATAAATTTTAAAATTTTGCTCGAACGGTCGAGAATTAGTATTGCGATGTGATCTTGGCCGTAGGATTTAGTATACGGATCGAACGGCCGAGAATTAGTTTCCCCATTTGATCTCAACCGTCCGTTTTAGTATGTTAATCGAACGGCTCAGGGATTAGTCGTCGCTCGATCTGGACCGTAGGATTTAGTACACCGATCCGAGGGCTATAGCTTAGCCACGTGGCGATTCCGGGATCGTAGGATCTAATATTATAATTTTAAATTCTGGAAAATCAGAAAAAAGTTATAAAAAAATCGAAACGGTGTCGTTTAAATTAGACCGGTCAAAGACCCTTTCGCTATGGACCGGACCGCCGGTTTGCGGGGCGGTTCAATCCGGTCCAGATAATTTTAAAATAAAAAATATAAAAATATATATAATTCATAAAATAAAAAAATGGAAAAATCATAAAACAAAATTCAAAAAAAATTAGAAAAAAGTAGGAAAATTCCACAAAAATTTTCAAAAAATGGAAAATGGTCACATTCAACTGGACCAACCCTAATTTGTGATTTTTGGGTTCCCGAGCCTCCAAAGAAAATGACCGTTTTACCCCTCTAGGCATTTGGCCCTAAATCTTTCTCGAGCCAACTTCGAACCTTCGTAGGTCATTCTTTAAGCCTACGGGGCTTTGCTAGGTATGCCATGCTGATCTTTGATTGATGATTTAATGTGATTTATCTAAATGTTATTGATTCCTTGATTCGTGCACTATATTTTCCGATTGCGATTGATAGGATAAAAAATTTCCATCCGTATGAAATCCATAGATCGTTAGAGCTTACCTCACCTCCAAATGTATCCGTATGAACTCCTAGATTAGGAAATCACTCAACTTAACCAAGTCCCCGAACCCATTTCTCCGGTATTCGCAAAATCAAGTAGTGACTCCCAATTACTCGATAGGGTTTCCGATCATATCCTCCAAAAAAATGATTGGTGGCGACTCCGTTGGCATGTACACTACACACGTGTCACTAGATCACTCCAAGGTTGACCCCTTTTAATTTGCCCTTCCCGTTACGATTTGGATAATGGGTCTTAGAAGAGGCCCGCGTTCGAAGTTCCCTCGCCATTGCAAGCGCGGGAATGGAAAGGGTGACCCTTTAACCCTTGAAAGCCCCCGGATCTCGCTCTCTAATCTCCCAGGACAGACCGGCGACTCTACCGAGGACTAGTTTAACCTTTAGAGGACTTAAGCGGATAAAAAAAGTTAAGGGTTTTCTAACTTTGTTTTCTGCAGATGCTCTTGAAGATGAGGTAAGTCCCCTAATGGAATGTGTTAAATGTTGATGCGAGATGAGAGTTATAAGGGGTGGCGTCTTTGCTAACATTGTTGTGCGAATATGGAGTATGGGGTTGATTGTTTATTTTATGCACTTTTGAAGCGCTATTTTGATATCAAATTGTAGTGCATGACCTTGCATATTCCGAGGATCATGATACTCACATATAAGCGCCTAAACCCAAGCCGCGAAACACCCCTAGGTCGCTATAGATAGGGATCGGTATACAAAGCTCGGCATTCGATTGCACTTAAGTTGACCATATTTGATCCCACCCACTATTCGAGATTTATGAACCTACCTACTTGTTGTTTGCCTACGCTTGTGGGCGACTCATCGATTCGAGATAGTGGGAACCTTTCTAGGTTCATAACCAAGCCTTTTTTTAATCTCTAGAGTTGAACCCTTCATTGGTCTCATGCACATGTGAATGGAAAGTTGGTATTCCTAAAATAAAAAATAATAAAAATAATAAAAAGAGTATCATGGGTTGGTAAGGCTTTTTCAATTCGAGTTTGTAATTTCGTTTTTCTCATTTCAAGTTGTGAATATCATACATCATTGCATGCATGTCAAGCATCATTTCGAAAATCGTTAAAGTGATTGGTGTGAAAGCCATTTGTTTAGGATAGAAGGATGGTTTCCCCAAGTCAATCATTTTGGAACACAAGATTATTCATAAGAAGCGCTCACACAAGCTAGAACTAAATCATGAAAAGAAAAGGATCCTTGAGCTATTTGCTAAGCTAGGGAGGCAACCTCATGTAATTAAGACTATCCCGAAATATTCACCAAGATAGAAAGGAAGAGTTTCATGATCGGGGCTCCAAGATGAGGAAACAAAATCGGACATTCAAAATTGCCCCAAATTACTCTCTAGATAGGAAGAGCTAGGTTATGGACAACCGTTCGCGTTTCCCCGAACCGATAGAAATTTCATCGATGAAGACTCCAATATGGATTAGATCGGACTTGGGGCATCTCTAGGGCTTATCGTATTTATTTGTCTTGTATTTCATTTTTAGATATCATGTATTGGATTACCCTTTTTTGGGATTCCCTTCATCCTTTACCCTTAAATTTGATTGTATTAAGGATCTTTTGAGTTGTATTTGCATTATCTCGGGATGTTTTTAGACTTTAGCCGATAGATATGATAATGACTTTCTCTCAAATCATTTGAATGATTCTAATCAATTACATGATAATTTTGGGTGAAATCCGGTTTAAACTCTTCATTCGATTCCTTTTGGTCAAATAATAGCTTTTAACCTTTATTTTACCAAAAGGCAACATAGAACTAAATTATTCTATATGCATAACATTTGCATCACATTGCATATATCAAAGATAATAATATGTGATAATTGATTCTAGAATCATTCTTTCGCATACTATAGACAATGGGGAATGGAGACATCAAGATCATCTCAATCCCATGTAAGGAGCTTACCTAGTGGTGGAATCACCTCAACCCAATCAATCAAGCATATGCGGAATGCCGATTGGGAGATTAGCAAATCTCATCAAAGTAAGGTATCAACCCGCTCTTATTCAATCATTAGCGAGATCTTGGGATTCAAGCATGATAACTTTCAATTTTCAAGGGTTGGAGATGACACCAACTTTGGAGGAGTATATCGCCATCATAAAAGTTCAATTCGACAAGCATATAACCCAACGACCTCTTGATATGTATCCTACACATTTGTCGCGACCTAAAAAAATCAAGTTAATGGATTATTAAGTTAGTTAGATTAATTAACTAACCTAATGCGGACTCTCCCAAGCACTACCAATTCGCAACTTAGGTTTGATTTTCAATTTAGGAGCCACCACTAATCATTTAACGTAGGTTGATTAGAAACCTATATAAAATAGCGAGAGAACTATTTTATCTCTATGAACCAGAGAAATTGAGTTCGGGGACTTGGTTACGTTAATTAAAAAATTAGCGCGCTTTCGATACCAATTTCATGAAAATATTTTTTTGATTAGTTTATATGAATTGGATGCTTTTTTTTTTTTTTGAATTTTTTTAATGAATTCGAACAAAATTAAACAAAAATGCCCATAATATACCTTTAATTCTGAATTTTTCGATAAGTCTTCTCATTCCCGAACATACGGGCCGTAGCGAGATTTTATCCGCTACATCCTCGAGGATTCGAGCTAGTATGCGGATAAATATATAGAAATACAATGTCCTTTCTCGCCAAAGGGCATAATACGAATTTATATATTTAAATCACCATCCCATCCCATAAAATCATGGGCATGGTGTGTGATTTAATTTTTCGACGGGACCAGGCACCGGGAGCATACATTATAGGTAGTTTTATTTAAAAATGTGCAAACATTTATTGAATTTTCGAAAATCCTTAGGGGATTCCGGAATTTTCAAGGAGATAGGCTCCTATCCACAAAGGATTAATATCTTTTAAAATTTGGAAAGATTATCTTCTGAAATTTAAAATGAATTTTCAGATAATCATCTAAACGTAAAAGACATGATCAAAACTTTAAAAGATTCCAATTCGGACCACGGCATAATCTTCTATATGTGTGCACAATATCTTAAAGATATGATTGAGATTCAAAATATCTTAAGTTCAAGCCATGAGATATATTGAATATTCTAAGATATAATCATGAATTCGAAAATATGCCTCGAGATATGCATAACATCTCCACAATATGATCGAACTCAAATTATATTAAAATCAAACCACAAGATGTATTCAAAGATATGTCAATATGTTCCAAAGTCGAATTCAATGATACTCAAAATATTCACAAGATAACTTCCGATTCAGCTTTTAAAACTCGGTAATAATCTCATCATATCCGAAAATTTCATTCATCTAAAAATTTAAATTATGCAACCAATTTTCAAAATATCATGAAATAGAGATTTTACCTAATTCGAACTTGAACCGAAAATTCTATAATCAAGCAAGCTTCTGGATCCAATCAACTAGGGACTTGTAACGCCTTGGGGCTCCTTCGATGTCTACCTTTGTAAGCCGAAATCCCACGCTAATTCAACCAAAGAAGGGCGAACGAACAGCACGTCTACCATGCAAAACAGCCAGGTAAGCACTCTGAATAATTCCAAAAAAAACTGCACTAATAGTCAAGTTAAACCGTGCCAAATAGCTGCTGTTTTTGCACTAAATCAGTAAGAAAACAGTCTTGAACAGCAGAGATCCTTAAGCTCTAGATTGCAGCAGTAGATAGCAATAAAAAAGTAAAAACTGGTCTGGACAGCCGCAAAATAAATACAAAACAGCAATGTTCTATCCTTTCGCAGTAGCAAGTTTTTAACCCCGATTCAGCAACAACAAAAAAGTCGTAACAGCAGCGAAACAACCCCCGGATAGTGATCTTGAACAGCAATAATTTTCAAGCCAAGAAGTAGTGAAACAAAGGCCAAACCATAATGATATTCTGGGCAGGACAACGAGGGAATTGGGCATCAGAACAGAACCGAATAGCAGCCAATTCTTGAACAATAAGGGCGTCAGCAAGAGGAAGCAAGGCCGGTGACACTCACGTTGTTTCTCAGTTCTCAAGGCTCTCGGCTCTCCTACTTCCCTTGCGTGAATTTCTTTTTGTTTTTTTTGGTAGAAGATCATCGTCCCCTGCAACCCTAGGCATAGTGTTATATTTATAGAACTTAGGGTCTCGAAACCTAATACGACTAAGACTCAATCTCGGCGGTTAGATTAGGAATTCTACTAGGATCAACTCTTAGCCGTAGGATGTAAAAATTCTGATTAATTAAGAGTCATATCCCTTTAAAATTCTTAAAATTTCAGCCGAAGAAATAGAGCATGGGCTGGCCGAATTTTATTGACGTGCGGGTTCAATCGTGCTTGTCCGGGCTCAAATCGGGCTCTAATTAACTAAATAAATAATTAATTAAAAGCCCTACAATTTTAATGAGCAAAAATGGGTCGATTTGAAATTAAGAATAGGTCTAATCCCATGTAAAAATTTCGGAGATGCATTCATGGATTGCTAAAAATTTACTCGTCGATCTAAGTCTAAATTGCATGTCAAACCAAAACAATCTCATATTACCACGGAAGATCGACGCTAATGCAATACAAATGTATGAACACAAAAATGAGAAACATTAAATATGTTATGCATGAAAATTATTTTTGGCGAGAACTAAAGTTAATTCTCATTTTTTATGAAATATGATTTATTTAAAGAAAACAAAATTTAGGTGTCAACAACATTCATATCCAAATTCCTCCATCTCAAGATTCACGAAATAGAAAAGATTTACAAATCTCATTCCAAGTAAGTTTATCTTATCATTCCTCTTTGACAACTATTTCTCACTCCCAACCGATACCGGCCATAGATCGGTTAAAGTGTTCATTCTAGTCTTCTTTGCGTTTGTTCTATTCCCTACTTCTAGGAAAACGTTTGATCTTTCCATTGTCCATATTGCTCAACAAGCCTGTTGTTGTTAGAATTATTCGCACATGATTTTAGCTGAAACCTTTCTCTTGTTGAACCATTTTCAATCCAACAAGAAAGGTACCTTTCAAGCCTCCAACAGACTTCCTCATATATGGTTCGTTTCTCACATCAAGATCTTTGGACTCCGAGTGGTTTGTTATGAGATTAGTGAGCATGTTTATCCCTTTAGATCCTTCTTAAAATGCCAATCCATCATTCCCACTTATTCATTTAAAGAGTAGTCTAAGCTCCTTGAGAAGTTAGAACCCGAACACCTACGATGGCGGTTGACTTGGGCGAGGATTTTGGAGGCTTGTATCATTGGCATAGATGGAAACCCATTTCCTTTATTGGGTTGGATGGGTGGCGTTGCCTATTACCCCATTTGATTGGTGAAACAATTTGGTATGTTTCAAGAGATTACACCGGAGACTTGTCCTAGGGTTTTCTCATTTGATATGCCAAAAGGTTATCTCACCAAGAAGACGAGGGCATTTTATCAAGCTAAGATCAAGTTGATCATTCATGCACTAGAAAATTCTCCGTTGCAAGAAGTAGAGTGGCTAGATCATTTAGATGAAGAGATGGATATCCATCGTGCATCTAAGGAGTGCATAAAGAAGTTCAAGAAATTCCTACAATCTCTAGTGGAATCATACATCCCCGAGTATGTATAGCCTCGAGAGCCCGAAGTGGAGCCGTACATTCCAGAATATATCGTACCATATGTACACGGGGTGGAGCCATACATTCCAGAGGATTCGGAGCCATTATCACTATAGGAGAATGAAGACCCTTATATGTGGGACTCGGATGATAAGAGGATTATGTGGAGCCCAAGCATCCCCGGCATGGATAGATAGATTCCCCATTAGTTTTATTTGATATTATTGCATTTACTATATTCCGAACATTCTAGAACTATTTGAATCGTAAAAAACTCATTTTGCTCTCATTTATGCATATCCGATTCATTCATTATGAAGTAGCGAAAATCAATTATCACAGATTAATCTCTTTTCCACAGCATGATTATTTGTGATAAATGCATAAAAAGACTATTCCGGTGGAGTTAAATCTTGCCAATGGGCCTTTTTTCTTCATTATTCTCATATAAACATGGTATTGAAGAAATTTTAAAGTCTTAAGTTCTCGATACCAATTCTTTCAATTCTAACTCATGTCATGGAAAACAGGTGATATAAAATCATGAGGACTCATAGCAAAGCAAGGCTATTGAAATGGAGCAGGGAGGAACTCGTTCCTCATGTAGCTAGATTGGAGACACAAATGAATGATGTAGCCACTATGGTCACGTAACTAAAAGCAATGTTGATTGCAAGTTAGGGAAATACCCAACCGGTTCGAATGCTAATGCACAACCAAGTGCTTCAAATGACCCGGAAACTACCCAAGTTCATCACATTGATTCTACTTAGAGTGCTTGATATACCACCCAAAGCTCCTACTATGATGATTGATCTAAAGAAGAAAGAAAAGCGAGTCCCCAAGATCGATGAGGACACTAAGAGACTAGCGAAAATAGAGGAATGTTTGGCTAGTTAAGGTTATGAGCTTTTCAAGATTTGATAAGGTGAAGCCATTCGTTAAAATAGAGGTTCTAGCCGATTACAAGGAACCAGACTTTGGGAGGAAGTACAACGGGATCGGATGTCCCAAGGCGCACCTTAAGTATTATCTCGTCGCATGGCTCAACACTCGGCAATATTACTCTATTGGTTAATACTTTCCAAGAAAGTCTATCCGGGGACAAAGATTGGCTTGGCTCATTGAGCTAGAACCCGAAAGCCTTTTGATTGGGATAAGCTAGCGGATGAATTTCTTCGTCATTACAAGTTCATCACATTGATTGCACTCACTAGGGAGGACTTGTTGAGAACATCGAAGGGAAAGAATGAGGCCATCGAGCCTACGCCCAAAGATGGAGAGCTTTAGTTGTTCAAGTAAAATAGCCAATCTCCCAAGAAGAGTTCATGGACATCTTCCTAAAGCATTACCGTTTAAATTCTTTGAAAAGCTAAACACCTCCGGGTGTCAAACAGTTGCTCATCTCGATCAAGGTCCCGGAGCGTCATGAATGGGCTCTTCAAGAGAAGAAAATACACGATGCGCCGTTTAAGCATCAATATCCCGCTTGGAGAGAAAGGGGTCAATCTGGTAATGTAGCTTTCATGCCTAATTCTCTAAAGCCAAAGACATTCCCTAACTCTACTCTTTCTCAAGGGAGAACCTCGTGGTCGGCATCAAAGGCTCTCGAATTATGAAAGAAGGCAGCACCGATTTTTATACCATTACCAAGGCTGTTATCCAAGTTATTACCTATGCTCATTGAAGGATGATTAGTAGCAAAAGATCCCCTAAAGCGAACCCACCCAAGTTCCCCGGGTTTGATGAAACCTAATCTTGTGTATATCACATGGGTGAGGGCACAACGTGACAATTGTCTTACTCTTAAGTACAAGGTCCAAACGCTAATTGATGGTAGGCTTCTTGAGCTCGATAAACCAAAGCTGAATGTTCAATAGAATCCTTTTCCCGAGCATCGCGATGTGAATGCAATATTCGAGGAGGATCGGGGAGATTAGCTAGAATTCATCGTGAATATAACCAAATGTGGGAGATACGACGGTAGCTTCTCATTACCCAAGTCGAGAGATCTCAATAGAGCAAAAGAAGCTGTGTTTGGCCAAGTTGGTTAGCGTGGGCATGATTGGGAAACTTGAAGACCTCACATTCAAGGGCACTTATGTGACAATTGATACCCTCTCGAATGAATTCATGATGAAAGCCACGAGAGGGGAATCGTGGAAGATTCCTACTTGGAATGTCAAAGATGATGAGAAAGTTGAAGAGCTAGACGACTATGAAGCATGTCTAGAAAAAGCTCATCGAGGAGATAGAAGGTTCATTCAAGAAGTGCTCAAGAGGCGAAGTGGTTGATAATCCGGGTCAAGATAGTGGAGGTTATAACTTCAAAGTTTTTTGTTCTGCTCCTCCCAATTTCTTTGTTGATTCAAAGGATATAGAACCGGATGGTTGGGGTAGAATGGATTATGTGACATAAGAGGAATTCGTTGGTGCGATGGATGAAGAGCCCGGCGTAGAGGATCCTCTAAATGGACAAAAGGAACAAGAAGCTCATGTCCGACTTTCCAATATGGAAACACACATGCATCATCTGGTTAGCATGGTGTCGAATATTCTCAACTGGCAACACAATCTAATGGTTCAAAAGTAAAAGAAAGTACGCAAGCGCTGGAAATACGGAAAGCAATTGAAGTGCAAAGCCGCCGGATGACAAATCTAGAAGAACGTTGCAATGCGTTATCAAGGAAAATATCCCAAGTAAGGGAGCTCGTCATCCCAATTACTCAAAATAGGAATGTTCCACCCAGGGACCAAATTTGAGGGTGGCATTTCACTTGAAATACGATGGTACCAGCTGTCCCTTAGCCCATATCTCATACTATCTCCGCAAGAGGGGTGGCTACCGTGAAGATGACGAGGTTCTCGTTCATAATTTCCAATATAGTTTGATGGGCTTCGCGCTATTCGGGATCCGATCGCTTGACTTGGGTGGGTCCCTAATTGGGAGGACTTATCGAAGCAATTCATACGCCGATTCAAGGCTGGCTTAAGAGGACATATCAAGTAGATGAAACTTTTGAATGCTTTGCACGAAGGTGGAAGAAGCAAGCTACATAAGTGCAACATCCACTATCGAGAGAAGGAAATGGTGGAGTATATATTAAATTTGCTCCCTGCGGAGTATTTTGATCGCATGTGCACATATGGCTACCACTCGTTCGAGCACTTGGTGAACATAGATGCGAGACCGGGAGGGAATAATGATGCGAGATTAAGAAGGAGCACCAAAGGGAAGCAAATGAAAGAAGACCAGAAAAGTTCAACATGCGCAAAGCCGTACTCTAGATACAATTCGAGGATATCCATGAAGATGAACTCATCGGGATGATTGGTACACCAATACCCTTCATTATTAATCCGAACGAAGTGGACACTCGAGCATGAATGAAGAAGAGTTCTCTTGTAAGCTATTGATCATCAAACTAACAAATGATGAATCGAATGAAGTGCTAGAGAGTCCGGATGAAATGATTAAACCGGTGACGAAGATGAATCGAATGAAGTGCTAGAAATTCCATATCAAAATTCCTCCAATCGAAGAGTTGAACTCAAAAGCAAGTGCATTAGTATTATGGAATTGACGAAATTGACGCCATTATGAGGTCCAGAAGGTGTTATGCTCCAAGAGAGGGTGAACCAGAAAAAAAAAAAAAACATCAACCAAGGAGAGCACTGAACAACTCCAGCCATTGTGAGGACAAGTGAGTATGAGGTGATAGAATAACTCTGGAAAATGCCCGCACAAATCTCTCTCCTAGATCTATTCATAAATTCCGATAAGCACAAAAATTCCTTGATGAAGGTGTTGAACGAGATACACGTTCGGAGGCTATAAATGAAGTTCACTGGGAGACTTCGTTGGCGCAATCCTTTTAAAGGATTAGATCTCATTTTCGACGAGAATTTCCCTAGAGAAGGACGAGTCCACAATAAAGCGCTCTATGTCTTCGTGAGGTGCCAAGGAAAGGAGATACCTCATGTCCTAATTGATAATGATTCTGCGTTTAATCTATGTCCCTTAAACACTCTAAGGAGTTTGGGAATATGTGAAGACATGATCAAGAAGTCAAAAGGAGTCATCCGCTCATTTGATTGAGTCTCAAAGATGTAGTCGGCGAGATTAAGCTGGACGTTATGATTGGACCCGCCAAGTTCTCTATTCCATTCCAAGTGCTAGATATTTCAAGCGCGTTCATAATGCTACTTGGAAAATCTTTGATATAAGTATATGGAGCAATATCTTCAAGTCTTCACCAAAAAGTGAAATTTATGGTGAACGGTAGGTGATCGCCATTCATGGGGAAGTAGGGCATCAAACACATATCGGAGAGATGATTCCTTATGTTGAGCCTCGGGAAGAGGAGGAGTTGAGCTATCACATCTTCAATATCGTATATGTCATGCATGTGCCATTTGGTACAAAGGTTGATACACCCGAATTCTCCAAGTCTTCTATTATGGCCGGGAGAATATTGTTAATGAACGGGTATATCCCCCGGAGCTAGATTGGGTAAACATGGTCAAGGTATTTGCAATCCTCTAAATCTAAAGTCAAATGACCACAAGTTTGGTCTAGGCTACAAATGAGAAATCGATCGTTATGGAGGTCGAGGTCGAGATCGAGGTAAGAACCACAAAAGCCGTGGATGCTATAGAAGCCGAAACGATCGATTTATCGAATCTAGCATTTGGAAAGCCAAAGGAAAGATGTCTCGATAACCCAATGAATAGGGTATTTTGTGGAAGCACTAAATGGCTTGAAGACGAAGACGTTTTTTTGTGGATGAACTTGATATCTTCAACCCTTTTATGGATGACCGGGTGAACGTCATCATTGAGTGGCTTGAGGATGACGCTCTCATTCATGAGCATATCATTCCTCCTATGCATAACGGGTTATTATGTGACTTGGATCATATATATGATTATTCATATGAGATTACCGAGGGGGAAGGTGATTTAGGGGATATTAAACGGAATTGGAATCGTTATGAAGAGTTTGAACCGCATATTCAATCTAGGGGATCCGAAAATGTTAGAGAAGTAAAAATTGCGGAACGGTTAACTTCATCTCAAGCATCTAGAATGGTTGATCTTTTAAGAGAATATCAAGATGTTTTTGCTTGGTCCTACATTGATATGCCAAGATTGGATCCAAGTATCGTGGAACATTCATTACCAATTGATCCAAAAATTTTCCCTAGGAAGCGAAACTCAAATGAATGAAATCCGAGCTCTCAAAGAAAATTGAGAAAGAAATAATAAAACTCCTTAGCGTGGGATTTATCGAAGTTATCTCTTATTCTAAATGGGTTGCTAACATTGTCCCTACAATGAAGAAAAAGAGAGAGTTAGAGTCCGTGTGTATTATAGGTGCCTAAACAAGGCAAGTTCAAAGGACGACTTCCCTTTACCACATTGAACTTCGGGTCGACAAGACTACCGGATTTGAACTATTTTCATTCATGGATGATTTTTTCGGGTATAATCGGATCCTCCTAAAACCGAAGACAAAGCCAAAATCGCATTTATTACCCCATGGGGACCCGCTCGCTGTTATAAAGTGATGCCTTTCGGGTTGAAAAAACGCAGGTGCTACATACCAAAGGGCAATGGTAACCCTTTTCCAAGATATGATGCATAAATAAATTGACGTATACGTGGATGATATATTGCCAACTCTAGAGTCAGGGAAGATCATGTCCAGGTATTAAGAAAGTTATTTGAGCGCCTTCGCAAATTTAAGTTGAAACTAAATCCCACAAAGTGCATATTCGTAGCTAGATCCGGAAACTACTCGGATTCGTGGTAAGTAATCATAGAATTGAAATTGATCCTTCGAAGATCAAAGCCACATGGGGAATTGGAACTCCTACCATGATTAAAGAAGTAAGGAGTTTATTGGGACGTCCGAACTATATAGCTAGATTTATATCCCAATTGTCGAAATTGCAAAACCATTCTTTAAGCTCCTAAAGAAAGGTGCGAAGGTAAAATGAGATTCTGAATGTCAACAAGCGCTTAACAAGATTAAGGAATATCTTGTGCAACCACATGTTCTAGTGCCTTTTATTCCAGCTTTATTCCTCTTACATTATACCCGTCGGTCCATGACGAGTCGTTAGGAGCTCTACTAGCTCAAACAAATCCTAGAGATGGAAAAGAACGAGTAGTTTACTACCCGAGTAAGAAGTTTACTACATCCGAAGCTAATTACTCAATAGTCAAAAGAACTTGTCTTGCATTAGTTTAGGTACTCCATCGGTTGAGGCAAGATACTCTCCATCATCACATTAGATTGGTTACCGAAAATGACGCAATTAAGTACTTACTTGAGAAATCAGCTTTAGTTGGGAGACTGCTAAATGGTAAGTACTCTTGTCTGAATTTGATATCAAAAGTCCTCCTCGAAGTCGGTTAAAGGAAGAGCCATCGTTGATATGTTGGCGAAAAATCCTCAAAATCATGGAAACCTCGAGGAAGGAGGAGCCGAGGGATCGTATTATTAGTATATCGAAGATAAATGACCCTATATTTCGATGGTGCAAGAAACCTTTACGGATCAAGAACCGGGGCTATTTTAATATCACCGGAGGATCAATATTATCCCGTATTAGCAAAATTAATATTCCCATGCACCAATAATGCCTCTAAGTATGAAGCTTGCGTACTTGAGTTGGCAATTTCAATGAAGGTACGCAACTACAAGTTTATGGAGATTCTATGCTCATCATTCCGTAGACGTCGGGAGAATAAAAAAAAGGATTCTAAGCTCATACCATATCATGAGTTCTTGGAGAAGTTGGCTCGAGAATTTGATAAAATCACCTTTGAAAATCTGCCAAGAATTCGAATCGCTTGACGGATGCACTAGCTACTTTATCATCAATGTTGTAGGTGTAAGATGGTCTTGATATAGAACCTTTGAGAATTGATATTCCGAATCGGCTAGCTTACTGCATAGTGATCGAAGAAGGGTTTGATGAGGAACTTTGGTATCATGATATTAAGAATTACCTTCTAAAATGCGAGTTTCTTGAGAATAGTCAACCGGGTGATAAAAAATACATCGCCAAGATGGCTTCCAAATTCTTCCTCGGTGGACAAATTCTATACAAAAGATCTTTTGATTCGATCCTGCTAAGGTGCGTAGACACCGAGGAAGCCAATCGATTATGAAAGAGATCCATGAAGGAGAATGTGGTCCACACATGAATGTTCACCTTCTCGCTAAGAAGATCATGAGACTCGGTTATTATTGGATGACAATGGAGTCGGACTGCAATCAACACGTGAGATATTATCACCAATGCCAAGTATACGGAGACAAGTAATGCTCATCCCAATGAACTACATTAGATGTCCGAAGCTTGGCCATTTTCCAGGTGAGGCATTGATATGAGTGGACCAATTAATCCAAGAGCTTCAAATGGACATCGCTTTATCCCGATAGCAATTGATTACTTTACGAAGTGGATCGAAGCTAATGCGTATGTTAATGTCACAGCTAGAAGTATGGAGAAGTTTATCAAAATGGACATCATCTCCAAATATGGGGTTCTTCAAGCGATTATCACGAACAATGGTTCAAATCCAAACAACAAGGTGGTCGATGATATTTTGGATCGCTTTAAGATTCGACATCTTAACTCTTCCCCCATACGGCCCACAAATGAATAAAGCTATGGAAGCGGCAAACAAGAACATTAAAAGATTCTATCCAAGACAATGAGATACCAATATTGGCATAAATGGTTACCATATGCGCTAATGGCGTGTCGAACCTCAATTCGGACTTCAACCGGGACAATACCCCATTCTCTCGGTATATGGTATGGAAGTCGTCTTACCCGTGGAAGTGGAAATTCCATCTTTGAGGATTCTATCTCCCATTGAACTCTCGAAATCGAATGGATCCAAAGAAAGATATGAGCAATTGAATTTGATTGATGAAAAATGTTTAAAAGTTATCTCATCATGGCCAAAGTTATTAGAAATGGGTAGCCAAGTCGTTTAATCGAAAGGTTAAGCCCGGAACTTTTGAGTTCGGAGATCTAATTGTGAAAAAGATGCTCCTAAATACCCAACACCCAGGGGGCAAATTATGAAGGCCCTTATGAAGTTAAGAAGATCCTATCTCGGAGGAGCACTCATTCTTGTAAATGCGGAAGGCGAAGAATTGATAAGTCCTGTAAATGTGAATGCGGTCAAGAAGTAGTATCCATGAAATGAAATCAAATGCCGAAATGGCATTCTTTCCCCAAGTGGATTCGAGTCACATCGAACTCATTTCATGCATACATGCATACCTATTCGTTACTCCTTTTGCGGAGTTCCTACGGAGGAAGATCCTAGAAAAGAAAAAGATAGGTAAACTCAAAAATGTGATGAGCAAACACTTGGAGGTAAGTTGATTTTAAACCAAGATTCTTTAATTGCTTCTAATGGTTCTTCTCCCTCTTTCCCAAAGATCATACCAATTGAGTTTGTCCTACAACGGAACCAAGAAGCTAGGTGGCTTCCTTTCCTCGAGAAATCTTAATGCTCCACCGGATTCGAAATTCTAGAGTTTGAGGTTATCTCGAATTTAAAATCTCTTTGAAAAGTTCACATTCCTTTTTTAAACGGTTCCATCTCAATGAAAAGAATTTGATCCTTTTGAATATACATTTAGGATCAAAAATCCCCATGGAGAGTCGATTTTTTGAAATTTTTCAAGAGTGGATAGTTTCAAATGAATTTTCAAAAGGACATTATCTCGATGACGAGAGGCAAGCCTTATCCTGCGCGTCCTATACACTTGAGAGACGAGTGGAAAGAAAAGATTGAGGGGAAAATTTTGATCTTTAGAGTAGGGATCATTTGCGGTGATTACACGGATTGAAATGATGAAAGGCATTCAATTCATATCTCCAAACACTTTTTCATCCCTTAAAAGCCCTTCCGAGCCAAACGGATTTTTTTAATATAACCATGTCAAGAACCACCCCACACTAGGAGTATATTTGGAGGTTCGTCGTTGACATGTCAAAGAAAAAGATAAAGAAAAACTTTATTGTACTAACCTACATCAATCTTTTTGTGATAGCTCTAGGTGATATCCCATGGAAACTCAAAACATCTTGAAGTGAAGAGAAGTAATTCATTTCTCTACCCAAACACTTCATCCTTTGATTATACCAACTTGAGCCTTTAAATCTTCATTTCCAAGCTCTGTTGGTGATTACCTCCCTACACTGGAGCAATGCATATGATTTCTTGTAAGACTAAACAATATGCGAGATCTTAAATAGAGTCTTTTTGTTATGCCCCGAACCCGACGAATACGTGAAAATCCCACCAGGCTGTTTCTTCAATGAATAATCTCTCGGGATTCTTCGGCCCATAACTTAAAAACTTCCAAAGGATACAAGCATACGGAAGCAATAAAACATCTCCAAGCAAGTTTAATACAAGATGACTCGGGACACAGAGGGTACGTCTGCTCACAACACTAATTACGAGGTCCAAAGGTTTCAATTCTAACTTCTAGACAAAACGAAATCCTTAGAGTCACAAAAATAAATCCATTTTCTACAATTATTTCCTCGAATATTCATCCTTGTCAAGCTCGGTTTCCATCATCCGGGACACCGAAAATGTTAATCCCACGACGGTGTGAGATATAAATCTCGGTAAGCTAACCATAAACCTAAACTAGGTCATTAGTACCTCCAGACATCTTTTAAAATGATAAATAATAGTTCATCAAGCAATTTAACGTATGGCACTCAATGCATCACAACAAGTCATCATGATTGGCATACAACAAATACAATTCCAAGGCATCCATATTATCAAAATCATGTTCCTCATGCCAACACCATAACAAGTTCATACACGAGGATTTCTTCTCAATTTCATCACAATTCTCTTTTCGGTGGCTATGCCTACGTCCAATACTCATGAGGCTCATCATGCCTCCGATACCAATGGCCAAGTTCAACCTACTTGGCACAATATCAAATCCGTATTCTAGGAATCAATTCACATATCACCTTCATTTCTCATTTCTCAACTCAATAATTTGGCCCTCATTCGACGCCTCAAGATAATTTTAATTACAACTCCGCAAGGTACGAGACCTAGGGAATCACATATCCCCGCATGGCACAAGACTCGGGGTATTACAATTCATAGCCCCGCATGGCACAAGACTCGGGGTATCACAATTTCAATTCATTTATCCCCGCATGGTCAAGACTCGGGGTATCATATATCCCCGCATGATCAAGACCCGGGGTATCACAATTTCAATTCACTTATCCCCGCATGATCAAGACCCGGGGTATCACATTTTCATTTCAATTTTCCCCGCATGATCAAGACTCGGGATATCACATATCCCCGCATGATCAAGACCCGGGTGTGATAAGCCTTTAGGCTCATATCTTATTTACCTCGACTTGCCATCTCATGTTATGTTTCTCGTTGCATAAGGCTCACAACCCAATCTTGTCTTTCAATAGACCTCATGGTCAAGTATATTTCAATCAAGCAAATAACAATGCTTTTGATTTGAGAAACCGATTCTTCTTTAACCAAGAGGAGTAATCATGGCCATATACTTTCATTGCATGGCACAATCTCATATATATTGGGAATCAATCACACAACTCATTTTCTTGCCATTTCAAGTATACTTTCTCACACAAATGCTATTCAAAGCCAAATACCATACGGCCATGCAAACACTTGAGCACCAAGTACACATATCGCTAATTTCACCATGAAAAGATCACAAGTTCACCCCAAGGAATCACACAAGATTCAGCTATGTTATGCCACATTTGGCCTCTAGCAATTCAAGCACAATTCACCTCATAAACTCATCAATTAAGTCACAAATTCATCCCTTAGTACCCTAATGTCCTAATAAAAGGGTTAGGGGTCACTTACCTATTCCAATAAACTAATCGCAACCTCCATTCGAGCTTCGAATCTAAGATTAATTACTGTTCAAAAACAGGGGCAAATCGTCGATTAAGTTCCGTCGCGCCGTTTAGTCACAATTCTAGCTCTAATCACCAAACCACTTCACATACTCTTCATTAACACACTAATATACGTCTTCGCATGTCTAAATGACAAATTCAAGATAAGACGACACCAATTCCAACCTTAAACAAAACTGGACAGGACCTTCCCGAACATAGCGAAACCGGTTACAGCTTATACCACCTCCAACGATCCATAATTTCATCCTAAGCTCCACTTCAATATGAAATCAAGTTGCTAAAACTTTCCTCTATATGCTTAATAGGTTCATTGAAAATTGAAGCCAATAGAACACACGAGGACCTCTAATTAGCTTAATCTCAGAGTGTGCAAACCGTCGATTTGTGCTCCTCAAAACCCATCTCAAAACAGCCAAGAACACCCATCAATACTCAACTAAAATTATCATTCCAACTCAGTCAAGTCGAGTACTATATGTCTAGAACATCCCACACAAATTTTGAAGCAAAATGAACTCTTGAAACCATTGTAAGAGAGCTCTCTCTCAAAGCTGGGTCAAATTCAATCCCGACTGGATCTTTGTCCATTCAATCGACCTACGGGAAAATCTACCAGGCCAAATTTTGTTCATAATATATCCATGGAAATGTAAGACAATTATCTTTCAAATGGAGGTGACCTTAACTCAAAACGACGTCGAACAAAGGAGATATAGCCGAAACAGTGAAGGGCGTCGGGGCTGTCGGGTTGAGCGATTTTCCGTGGGTGCGAAAAAATGAAAAGGAAGATGGGCTGGCGTTAAGAGCAAGTGTGGTTGGTCTGTTTGAAGCAAAAAGGAAGAGAGAGAGAAGCTTCGCCTCCATTATTGATTTGGTCAAGCTTGGAATAGTTAATCACAAGGTCAATTAAGACCAAACCTCCAAAATTTGACATTTGTCCTCATGTTAATAATATCCCATGAGCATTGACCATCATTGACCTCATCATCCTCCGATTTTCGGTAGCCTAAGGGGATAAAAAGACCAAAATTCCCTTTAGACCACTTAAGGTAAGGTTAATGCTTGAAGGGTAAAATGGTCATTTTACACCAATAGTCCAAAAATTTCAATTTTTCCAAATTAAACTACTATCGATGAGGCGACGTCCGATTCAAGACCAAAATTGGAATTCTTTATTTTTAGATATCCGATTTGAGATTTCATTCCATCATTAGCCCCGAAGAAGGTCGAAATTCGGAATGTCACAACTCTTCCCTCCTTAAAGAAATTTCGTCCTCGAAATTTGCAATCCTCCAATCATCTTGTCTTATGGGGCTCACGTCGTCATCGCTACAACGTTTTCCAAAGTAGTTCCCGTCGTCACTTGATACTTCCATACGTCCTTATCGGTAACGATTTTCATCCTTCGAAACTTGTTTCCTTTGGTCCTCAACCGTGCTCACCTTCTTCTTCCCTTTTGACATTCGCAATATCTGTTGGTAATACGCCCTCGAGTATTCAAATCACATCTTCAATTGTCTATTGGTCCAAGAATAACATGCATACCTTACTACAATCAAGCTTTTCTAATTACGGATTGAAGGTCTTTCCAAAGCATCGCATAAGACTCATGTCTTTATTTATCTTCATTACTAAACCATTGCAAGAAGGCACTCTTGGGTGCCCATACTATTGGCATATTACTCCCTCTAAACGTCCTCTCGTACCATCAGGGACTCATAGCCTTTTTCAACTTGCCCTCTATTATCCAAATCGAGTCGTAATCTTCTCGACTCCTTAAACAAGTTCAAGATTACTTTCGTAGTAATCTGCTCTCAATCCCATTCGAAAACCTCCAATGATCATAGTAATCTTTCGATCTTCAAGGTCATACCTCTTTTTAGCCGGCATGTCTAATCCTTGACCACATGTGAGACTAATCCAACCTTGATCCGTTCCATTGGACACCGTAATTCTCCCCTCAAATTCGATGAGGTCATGTCGTTAAATTCCTCTCCAATATTGAACTCGTACATTCATCTAGGGAACTTCAAGGTTTCTATCCTCAACTTCGAGGTTTCTTTTCCAAGTACTCGAAGTCTAGATTTCCTCCATGTTCTATTCGTTTCCATGACCCTTAGAAGTTCGGGTCTATTCATCGCCACATCTCAATTCCTTTCGACCTTCGGGCTTGATGCTTCAAGTAGCCATCAAACTAGTCAATTAATAAACTTCCAATTTAGAAGTTGAATCTCTTATTCCTCGAGGTAAGGTTTGTCCCTTCGTTGCCAAATGCAAGACGCTCAATTTTCAATTGTATGCATCCGCTACTTAATTCACTATTCCTTAGCGATAAGGGCATCGCGATCATGACCTTTCCTTCAATCCCCTTTGGGGTAGTCAATATTTCTAACTCTTATAGTTCACATAGTTGCAAGGTCATTCATTGCACAAGCAACACTCCCATTTCCGTAAACAATTTCATCCATTCGCGCTACGTCTCGTCCTTAATCCTTTTCATCAATGGAATAATTCTTGTGGGGAATCTTTACGTTATCCATCCATGACAATCCATCAATTCCCGGAAACTTCAAATTTTAGTAACTCACATCGACCTTAGTCGATCCATCATCACTTTCTACCCATGAAGGATTTATAGGGATCCCTTCTCTCGGACTTCACAGGACCAATGAATTTTACATTGTCGGACCCAAAACTCGCACTCTTCACACTTAGCATACAATGATTGTTTCCTCGAGGGTCATGCTTCTCGTGACTCCTTGAATGAGTTCGATCATCGTCTCTAAATACGGTAACAATTAATTCAATTATTCCTTGGATACATAATCGACTATTGTCGGCTCTTGCTACCAGGTGTCGATTCGTTTAAACTGTCATTCGTACCATCCACTTGAGAGCTTATACTTTGGCTCTCTATCTTTATAGATTTCCAGTTAGACCATGCCGCATTTTGTTCATTTTTGTCACTCTTTCCTCGGGAAGCATCGGTGCCTCAATCTCTTGGTTCCACTACCAGCTAATGCGACCTTATCCCCATTTCATTCATTCAACTGAATATCAACATTTCTGAAATTCAACATTGTCTACAAGACAGTTCCCTAGAATAATTTTACGGAGATCATTTGAGTTCTGCGTCTTCTTTCGTAGTCTAGACGTTCAATCTTAATGCCACGACAATTAGAACTTTCTCTTCCTTCCATACTAGGGTCTCTTACCTTATGAAGGAAATTATACACTTCAAGGGCATTCTTCTACTTCGAATCCACCTTGTCCTTGGAGTCCACACCAATAGCTGTAACATCATGTATTCGACTCGTTTTTGAAGCCTTGAATAAATGAGAAGTCTCATTGATGTATTTCGGTCTAATCTCACTCAAAAATGGTCCATTTTGAAAAGACTAACTAAATGGGAATGGCTAGCTAGGAAAATCAAGTACGTTGACCTAAGAACTTGATCCTAGGCGACTCTTTGACCATGAAAATTGTCGAGGAAATATTTTCGATCAATATAGGCCGATCCTAGAATGGTTAAGGAACGATTTAGGTAATACCCTACGTTTGGAACACGGGTGATTCCGTTTGACCTCGTATGGGTTCGAACGTCCCTAAATTATTTTTTAACGATCGTGTCCATCGGGACTAGTGATTGACCCTCGCAATTGAATGACAACCAAAGTCGCCATGGCTCGAGAAATTCTTAAACGTGATATTAATCACGGGTCGATACGTGTAACTTCTAAAAGTGCCCGTTAGTTTGAGATACCTTGAAATTTCAATTTATCGAGATTGATCGCAATCGGACTTGAGAAATTTGATGTTGGACCTTCGGGGGTTCCAATAATTAAATTTTGCACGTTTTCTCATCCAGTACAATTACTTGGCGGTTTGCCCCAAAGGGTTCGAAAAAAATAAAATTTGGATTGGATATGGGAAAAGACCCATTTACCCTTGAAAAATATCCAACTTTTCACTTTGGCCGAGGGGCATTTCGATCAATTCATCCCATGGCCGAATTTGACTAGTCTTCTTGACTTTGAAGACCCCAAAAATTATCATAACCTTTATTAATTAATTTTTAGTCTTCTTCTTCATAAATTTCCCCCAACTTTCTCTCACCTCACTCTCTCTCTACCTCTCTTGGCCGAACTCACCCTTGTTCTCTCTCACCCTCATCGAAAATTTTCCAAGCTTCCACCGATGTCACCTTGAACTGCCGAAGCACAACTACCGCCGTGAGTTACTCGGAACCGCTGGATCTTTGAGGGTTTTGCGGATCAAGAGGAGTTGCCGGAGCCGCCGGTTGGAATCAAAAACGTCTCTCGACTTCTCGCCGAAAAACTTGCTAGAATTATGGTAAGTTGGTTCCTAACATTAGATTAGGTATCTAGGTTGTTAAAGGACTTTAGGTTGAGGGGATTTGGTGAAAAATGGTTGGATTTGTGTTAAAACTTGCTATGGCCGAAAATGAGAGAGAGAGGAGAGAAAAAGATGTGTTCTTGCATGAATAGTGATTTCACATGATTAATAATGGATGGCTAGGATTTAATCTAGCTTGATCTTGCTTTATTTGGACGGTCCACATTGAATCTTGCTTAGGAAGATTAATTTGACGGCCAAGATCAAATCTGCTATATTGTAGATTAATTGGGTGGTGGAGATTAATTGCACGTTAGCATAGTATATTTGTACGATACGTGTTAATTATACGTTAGTCTAATTCTAATCGTACGGCGGTTATTAATTGCTACGTTAGTAGAATTAATTTTGTGTGGTGTAGATTAATTTTTGCGGTAGCATAAATTAATTGTGTGGCCCGATTGGCTATTGGCTTGAGTGTGATTTAATCGGACGGTCTCGATTTATTAATTCTCTAACGTGAGTGAATCACGTGGTGCTGACTGAATATTTATTCGGTATAATTAAATCGAGCGGCCTCAATTGAGTGAAAGGAAAAAATTAGAAAGATCGTGTGGACCCGATCTTTTATTGGAGAAAATTGGGAAGATCGTGTAGTTTTGATCCGCTAATCGAGAAATTTAGCGAGATCACGTGGTGAGGATTTATCGATCGGAAGGAATTCGGAGATCGTGTGGTATTAGACGAGCGATCGAGGAATTATTGCGGTATATGGTCTTTATGTGGATAATTGAGAGGAAGTGTGGAATTTTACCATGAGGCGTTATGACGCGGGGTTCGTATTTTATAAGACCATATATATAGCCTAAGGCGTGATGACGCGGGCTCATTTATTATTTTATCATGAGGCGTTAAACGCGGGATATTAACCTTGAGGCGTTATTACGCGGGTTACAATGACACGATGCGTTATTACGCGGTGCGGACTATATAATGGCCTGAGCCGTTATTACGCGTGCTGTCCATGTATATGTTAGCTTGATGGGTTAAACGGGTTTTGGATCCACGTGGAATATTTATATTATAGCCTTGAGGCGTTACACGCGGGCTCTAGAGTACGTGGAATATTTTATTAGCGATGCGAGGCGTGGAACGCCGTTATGGGAGCAACGTAGAATTTTCTTGAAGGTGTGGCAATTTTTTGGAGAAAGAATGGAATATTCTGAAATTTATTTAGTGAATTATTGATTTAAGGATGATTTGTTGAGAATTGCATACCTAGTACATGTCCGGAGGCACTAGTTCTCTAACCTAGGATTAGGGAGTATCTTATTGAGATTTATTCTCATCCCATCATGGGTTATCTTTTCAGACCCTCCGCTCTCGACAATGAACGACCCGCCTCCGAGGTTCGGCATTCCCCGGAATATGGAAATGGTAATAACAGAATATCCGGTGGGAGAAGATAAGGTATATTATAGGCATGCAACCACTATCTTGGTGTGGATGTAGGAGAACTTTATTGGAAGTCCCATACGTACGTGGCGTGGACGTACTACCACGGGGATATGTCGGTGGGTCCGCCGAGAGGTTTTGATATTCCTTACAATGGAGTTAGGGAATGGGACCCCACTAGCGCTGCACTTCCCGATGGCGTAGTGGTGCACTCCGACGCCGGGTCCTAATGATGTGGAGCCCAGCCTAGAAATTGTGGCGCTTGAAGAGGATGGGGAAGTTGTGGAGCCTTCGATGCGGAGCAACCGCACGAGATGGACGAGGATGAGTTAGCGGCTATAGATGAAATAGTACTTGATAGCGAGGACGAGGCCTAGGGTAGATGGCCTCTTGACGTTGTAGAGTGTTTTATTTTGGAAGTATAGTAGGCTTCAAACACAAGATCTTTTTTTTATAGGTGGTGACGGGGCTTGTACGGTGGCCTCAAAGCCTAGGTTTGAAAGTTGTAACAATTATGTATATATGTATATGAGTGTGTTTTTTACCATCCCAAGTTATCGTAGTGTTGTTGGTTTATGTACGGGGATTTATTTTTGCTTCCACGAGATTTTATTTTGTTGGCCTTTAGATCTTGGAGAAGCGTACGCGATCGTGACTAGAGGGGATGTTTTCGAGCTCGCGGGGTTCGGGACGTGACGATAGCGGTGTTCTTACTCTAGGATTCGGATGCCCCCATACTTGACATTCTCTTTTAATAACTCGGTCATCTTAAGTGACAAGGTTCCAAGGGGTCGAGGTTCTTTCTCGGTCTCCGCACGTCGACACCTTGGATATCTTAATTGATTAAATCAATTCACCTTGCGATTACAATCCAAGTACCCCTTTTTGCTTACTCATCCATCCATGAATACTTGTGAGTAGTCGGGACTATCAAGTCTATTCACTTTCCTTTCTATTAATGACCATCTCATGATCCAATCGCCCTTTAAAAAAGACGCTCTATCCTTTTGGATGATAACTCACAATGCCACTTCCGGTGGTCCCGATTCAACCTCACTCAATCGCATATAAATTAACAAAGTCGAGACCGTGACATAACGTTTTCCATAATTTTTCCCCGTGACGAGAATAGAAGAAACGTCAATCTTTTATTACAGGGCTCTACGCCAAGGTAGTAGTCATTTCTCACAAGCACATTACGTGCTCCATAAGTGAAAATTCCCGTACTCGCAATCCATGAACGGAAATTCTCTTACTTATTCCTCTTCCAATCATCCACTTCATTCGTTATGACCCATTACCATTCCTCGAAATCGGGAGTAACAACTAGCCATAAGGCTTTCGAATTCCAATCCACGCAGGAATTTCACGTCTCATTAAAAGGGTCATTAACCACCCTTAGTACATTTAGACAACCTTGAGAACTATGTTTCGCATTGGTGGATCGCCTTGAGATCTTTGCAAAGCTATTAAAGTTCGAGACAATCTTTATTCTCGAGTAACCTTAGAAAGGTACTTTCCATTGAACAATACAACGAAGACAATCCAGGGAGATATCATGCCTTTAAAGAAACTCTTCCTTTGGTGACCTTTCACCAATCATCGACGGCCTCTTAAGGCTAGTAAATCGCCTGGGTCACTTCTTTTCTTCCATGCATCCAAAACCTCTAAGGTTTCCTTACACGATCTCCGATCCAGGAGAAAGGAAGTTTTAAATTAACTTTCTCCATCGAACTTAGTCAATCTCACTCTTGTATATCCTTCCACAAGCTTTCTTTCAAAGCGATTTTCATTTCCATTCTCTATCGTCTTTCCCACGATCTCTACCATTTACTTTGCTAACAACATAATCAACGATAGCGATCTTACTGCTTTGGGCAACAACGGTAGCTCCTTCTCGAGTCTGTCTACCCATCAAATTTCAAATTCCTCTCAAGGATCTCTTGACCCCTTCAACTCTTGGGTCTCGCATAATTTACAAGCTCGAGCCAAATGCACTTCCAGCGCTCATACTCTCGTGGTTCATCTTTACTCACTTATCATGATTCCTTTCGGTTCTTGAATCTTCTCATATCTTGCATACTCGAGCCAAATGCTCCTCTAGTGACCATACTCTAGTCGTTCGACCTCATTAGGTTCTTATAGCACTTAAACCATTACAATTCCGTCCGGGGAATTAAAGACTTAAACCATTTACTCGCCCATTATCTAAGGATTCCAAATCATCCTCAAGCGAAGAACCACATAACAAGCCGGTCTCAACTAAGTAGTTTCTCAATTAACGATCAAATACCGGGCAAGCCTTAGCTTAGCAATTAGCTGATGAATACTCAAGACATCAATTCGGTGAGTCAAATACTCACACCTCAAGATTAGTGGCATCTACCACTCTAGTACGAGACACAACATGACATCTCACATTCAAAAGACATTAGTCAAACAGCTTTTAGTGCCAAGCACACGGTCTTGCCAAACAGGCCAATGCCAATCACAAACATCAATTTTTCTTCTCGAATCGCTCCCGCAAATACGAAACTCATGATCAAGCCAATCATAGGCGCCATTACAAATGCCAAGCCACTTTCAAAAATTCAATATGATGATCAATTACGTGCACTACATCTCTTAACCAAAATCAAATTCAACTCGATACCTAGACTCTCACTTTCAATTTATGGCGGGTCATTCCTGTCTCCTTACTATCTTAGAAGCTTGCCGGGGAGTCGCTCCTTGTCCGGACTCGTTTGTCCCGACGATCACTCTCGGCCCTCATCGGACTTGGTCTTTGCGGGTTGTCCCAAGCCATATTTCTACGGAGAAAGTCGCGTTCCACATTACCCATATCATGCTTCATTACGGTTTATAGGTGATTCGTCACTTGTCCCATTCCAAGCGACAATTTATTAAGTCCAATCGTGATAAGCTCGTGCATGCACATTCATCGACCTTCATTTTAATGCCACAAACACATGCATTGCATGATTGTCCTCGCTACTCATCATACCGCACTCAACTCCAAATCAATTCTTAACAACAAAAGATTTCTAATTCCACCAATGGACGTCATATCTCATAGATCAAATGTCCATGTTCGATCATATTCTTCAAGTTGAGTCATTGGCAAACCATAATCAAAGTCATATAATCCAATCGACCGTTCACTCAAAAGCAATCCTCTATTAACCTCAAACACATGTATAACCTCAAAATCCATACTTATCACTCCTCAATTTCCCCGCTTGCTCACTTATAAACCTCAATAATATCATCACTCAAGATTACCAATAAAACAAAACAATGCTAGAACTATTAGAATACAACACAAGTTCAAGCCTATAATCCTCAAGATTCGAAATCAATGCCTTATCCTAAGGGTCCCAAAGTATCTAATCGTCCTCAAGTCATCACTCCTTATTACTCCAAGTCTCAATCACATTGGATCAAGGCGACCTTGCACCGATACCAATCATATTACTCCGAGTCTTTTTGATAACAAAAAGACTCGATTTAAGATCTCCATCTTGTTTAGTCTTATTGTGATAGCTCTAGGTGATATCCCATGGAAACTCGAAACATCTTGAAGTGAAGAGAAGTAATTCATTCCTCTACCCAAACACTTCATCCTTTGATTATACCAACTTGAGCCTTTAAATCTTCATTTCCAAGCCCTATTGGTGATTACCTCTCTACACTGGGCAACACATATGATTTACTTGTAAGACTAAACAATATGCGGATCTTAAATTGAGTCTTTTTATTACGCCCCGAACCCGACGAGTACATGAACATCCCACCAAGCTGTTCTTCAATGAATAATCTCCCTGGATTTTTCAGCCCACAACTTAAAAACTTCCAAAGGATACAAGCATACGGAAGCAATAAAACATCTCCAAGCAAGTTTAATACAAGATGACTCGGGACAAGAGGGTACGTCTACTCACAACACCAATTATAGGTCCAAAGGTTTCAATTCTAACTTCCAAACAAAATGAAATCCTTAGGGTCACAAAAGTAAATCCATTTTCGACAATTATTTCTTCGAATATTCGTCCTTGTCAAGCTCGGTTTCCATCATCCGGGACACGAAAATGATAATCCCACGACGGGGTGAGATATAAATCTCGATAAAGCTAGCCCTAAACCTAAACTAGGCCATTAGTACCTCCAGGACATCTTTTAAAACGGTAAATAATAGTTCATCAAGCAATTTAACGTATGGCACTCAATGCATCACAACAAGTCATCATGATTGGCATACAACAAATGCAATTCCAAGGCATCCATATTATCAAAATCATGTTCCTCGTGCCAACGCCATAACAAGTTCATACACGAGGATTTCTTCTCAATTTCATTACAATTCTCTTTTCGGTGGCTATGCTTACGTCGATACGCATGAGGCTCATCACGCCTCCGATACCAATGGCCAAATTCGTATTCTAGGAATCAATTCACATTTCACCTTCATTTCTCATTTCTCAACTCAATAATTTGGCCCTCATTCCGACGCCTCAAGATAATTTTAATTACAACTCTACAATGCACAAGACCCAGGGAATCATATATCCCCGCATGGCACAAGACTCGGGGTATTACAATTCATAACCGTGCATGGCACAAGACTCGAGGTATCACAATTTCAATTCATTTATCCCCGCATGATCAAGACCCAGGGGTATCACAATTTCAATTCACTTATCCCCGCATGATCAAGACCCAGGGCATCACATATCCTCGCATGATCAAGACCTTAGGTATCACATTTTCATTTCAATTTTTCCCGCATGATCAAGACTCGGGGTATCACATATCCCCGCATGATCAAGACCCAGGTGTGATAGGCCCTTAGGCTCATATCTTATTTACCTCAACTTGCCATCTCATGTTATGTTTCTCGTTGCATAAGGCTCACAAGCCAATCTTGTCTTTCAACGGACCTCATGGTCAAGTATATTTCAATCAAGCAAATAATAATACTTTTGTTATGAGAAACCGATTCTTCTTTTACCAAGAGGAGTAATCATAGCCATATACTTTCATTGCATGGCACAATCTCATATATATTGGGAATCAATCACACAACTCATTTTCTTGTCATTTCAAGCATACTTTCTCACACAAAGGCTATTCAAGGTCAAATACCATACGGCCATGCAAACACATGAGCACCAAGTACACATATCGCCAATTCTACCATGAAAAGATCATAAGTTCACCCCAAGGAACTACACAAGATTCAGCTATGTTAGGCCACATTTGGCTTCTAGCAATTCAAGCACAATTCACCTCATAAACTGATCAATTAAGTCACAAATTCATCCCTTAGTACCCTAATATCCTAATAAAAGGGTTAGGGGTCACTTACCTATTCCAATGAGCTAGTCGCGACCTCCAATTCGAGCTTCCGAATCCAAAATTAATTCTGTCCAAAACAGGACAGATCGTCGATTAAGTTCCATCGCACCGTTTAGTCACAATTCTAGCTCTAATCACCAAACCACTTCACATACTCTTCATTAACACAGTAATATACGTCGTAGCATGTCTAAATGACAAATTCAAGACAAGGCGACACCAATTACAATCTTGAACAGAATTGGATAGGACCTTTCCAAAACAGAGCGAAAACCGATTCCCGCTTGGACCACCTCCAATGATCCATAATTTCATCCTAAGCTCCACTTCAATATGAAATCAACTTGCTGAAACCTTCCTCTATATGTTTAATAGGTTCACCGAAAATTGAAGCCACTTGAACACCTTGAAGACCTCCAATTAGCTAAATCCTTTCAAGTATGCAAACTGTCAATTTCGCTCCTCAAAACCCATCTCAAAATAGCCAAGAACACCCATCAATACTCAACTAAAATTATCATTCCAACTCAGCCAAGTCGAGTACTATATTTCTAGAACATCCCACACAAATTTTGAAGCAAAATGAGCTCTTGAAACTGTTGTAAGAGAGCTCTCTCTCAAATCAGGTCAGATTCAATCCCGACTGGACCTTTGTCCATTCAATCAGACCTACGGGAAAAACTACCAAGCCAAATTTTGTTCATAATATATCCATGGAAATCTAAGACAATTATCTTTCAAATGAAGGTGACCTTACCTCAAAGCGACGTCGGACAAAGGAGATATGGCCGAAACAGTGAAGGGCGTCGGGGCTTGTCGGGTTGAGCGATTTTCCGTGGGTGCGAGAAAAATGAAGAGGAAGACAGTCTGGCGTGGAGAGCAAGTGTGGTTGGTCTACTGAAGCAAAAAGGAAGAGAGAGAGAAGCTTCACCTCCATCATTGATTTGGTCAAGCTTGGAATAGTTAATCACATGGTCAATTAAGACCAAACCTCCAAAATTTGGCACTTGTTCTCATGTTAATAATATCCCATGAGCATTGACCATCATTGACCTCATCATCTTCCAATTTTCGGTAGCCTAAGGGGACAAAAAGATCAAAATGCCCTTTAGACCACTTAAGGTAAGGTTAATGCTTGAAAGATAAAATGGTCATTTTACACTTGTCGTCCAAAAATTCTGATTTTTCCAAATTAAACTACTATCGATGAGGCGACGTCCGATTCAAGACCAAAATTGGAATTCTTCATTATCGATATCCGATTTCGAGATCTCATTCCATCATTAGCCTCGAAGATGGTCGAAATTTGGAATGTCACACTTTTAAAGCTGAAAGCATAAAAGGGTTAAAAAAAGACCATTAAGCATTTGATCTCTTGGGCAAGTAAAAGAAAAGTGCTTGGCAAAAGCAAGGCCAAAGCCCATGGTTTGAGAAAAATGTCAAGGAAAATCGAAGCTTCGAATACCTTGTGAACATTAGAGAAAGCCACGGGAGGCAAAAGAGGATAAAGAAAGATCAAATCTCATTAGTCCAAGAAAATGAGCTTATGCTTTGATATTGAGAAATTTCAAATATCCCTGATGAATGTGAGAGCGGGTAATGATGCAAAGGTAATCATCGGCACTTTATACCCCTCATTTTAAAAAAGGCTTTTCATTAAGCCTACCTAGATCAACATTACAACCCTTCCCGAAAACTTCTCCGATTAAGATGTTTTGGATTAGCATGGAAGTTCACGCGAAAGCTACAAGACAAAGAAGTAAGTACAATCCTGTATTATCTCATCTTTGAGGTTCTTGATTTGTAGACCGAAGGAACCGATTTTTTATATATTTTAAGCCTCAAAGTGCCTGTCCTTTGAGAAGCCTTTGACCAAGCTTAAATTACGATTTTTTGAAAAGGCCTTTTCGATCAATCGATTGTATGCATTGCAAATAATCTCAAAATCCTAGATCTAGATTTTTGGTGAGGAAATTTGAGTGTTCTATGAAAATATCTCCTCAGGTGGAGTGAAAAACTCCTTAAAATTATGAGAAGTCCTCTTGGATAAAGGTACTCCAATTGAACCTTTTGAACTAACCCTTTTGAAAAATGTTCAAGTCATGTGATTCAAAAAAATTTCCCAATGGAGTTTTGAACATGAATGTTATATGTATGTTGATGTGTTTGGACAAGTTTCCTTCACAAACTCAATTTGAAACGTTCTGGGTGATTCTTAAACTCTCCAAACTCTAAGATCACATCCTTCTCATTAAATCATTTAATCCTTTAAGATCGATACTTTATTAAGATAATTCGGGTTTGACCTTCGCAGATTTTTTAGCACCCCCGATCCCGAACGGCACTCTCATTAGTAAGATAATTTGGGTTTGAGCTTCGTAGGTTTTCTAGCACCTTGAGATCACGTAATGGCATCCTCATTGGTAAGATAATTCGGGTTAGAGCTTCGCAGATTTTCCGGCATCCCGATCTCATAATGGCACCCACATTGGTAGGATAATTTGGGTTTGAGTTTTTGTAGGTATTTTGGCACCCCCGGATCCTAGAATGGCACCCTTATTGGTAAGATAATTCGAGTTTGAGCATCCGAAGGTTTTCTAGCACTCCCGGATCCCGAATGGCAATCACATTGGCAAATCTCTTTCTACAAGGTCGTCCAATCTTTTAAATCACATTGGCAAATCCCTTCCTATAGGGTCGTCTAATATTTTAAAAAAGGTCACATTGGCAAATCCCTTCCTACAGGATCATCCAATCTTTTAAAAAGTCACATTGGCAAATCTCTTCCTACAAGGCCATCCGATCTTTTAAAAATCACATTCGCAAATCCCTTCCCACAAGTGTCGTGACCTAAAAATCAAATTTTCTAATTTTAGGTTAATGAATTACTAGATTAATTAATCAAATTAACTAACCTAGCTCAAACTCTCATAGATTCTACCAAATCATGACTTGTGGTTCAAGTGATTATTAAGCAAAAGATTTTAAGTTCGGGACTTGGTTACACTAATTTTTTAAATTAATGCCCTTTCGGTACTAATTTTATAGAAAATGTTCGGTTTGGCAATTGCGATGAATTCGACTTGAAGCTCCAAGGTGCAATTTTTGGGTTTTCTTTTACAAATTTTTTATATATTTTTTGTGCTATTTTCGAAATAAAAATTAATGAAAAATGAGGATGAATTGTTTCAAGAATATCTTAGAGTTTTCAGATTTAATTTGCATTAAGCCCCAAAATATTTAAGAAAAACTTTTCACCCTATGTCTACATCTTTTAAAAAAATGAGTTGGAATGGATTCCCAAGATTTTATTGGCTTAAGTACACTACAAGTGCCAAAACTTGTGTACGGCGCTCACTTTAGTATCAAAACTTTCAAAACGATCACTTAAGTGTTAAATTTTGTGAAAAACAATCACTTCAGGCTAAAACTTTCAAAACGATCACTTAAGTGCCAACTTTTTTTAAAAAATGATCATTTAAGTGCCAATTTTTTTAAAAAACAATCACTTCAAGGTCAATTCCACCGTGCCATGTCGGTTCAAATATTAATAAAAAAAATAGCACGTGTCGGATTTACGCAAGCCACGTCAACTCAAATTAGAGTTTGCACTGAAATAATCGTTTTTAAAGAAGTTGACACTTAAGTGGTTGTTTTTTAAAAAAAGTTGACACTTAAGTGATCGTTTGGAAAGTTTTGGCACTAAAGTGAGGGCCATACACAAGTTTTGGCACTTCTAGTGTTCTTTAGCCGATTTTATTACATTGAATGCAATCTATAAGTTCGGATTGTAAAAAATCCTATCTTTCTAAAAAGATAAGACGTGGTTTGGAAAAAAACACATCTTCCTAATTTTCTTGATTTTCTGAGATTTTCTAGCATGAAAATTAAACAATAGACATGAATGATTTTTATTTTGTTTCTTTCTCCTAATTTTTTTATTTTTTTTTCATTTTTATGAGTGAATTTAAATTCAAGTTGCAAATATTTTACCGTTGAATCTTTCGAATCAAGTTTCAATCTAAAGCCCGATAGATCAACCCTAAAATTTGAAATACCCATATGAAAATAATTCTATCTAAAGCCCGATAGATAGACTTATTCCCATGTGTGCGATTGCGGATTAGGAGATTTTCCTAATCAATGACATTTCAAAATATTTTGAGTATCTTGAGCATGTTCCAAAAGATTTTCGGATTATCACAAGAGTATTACAAAGCTTTCAAAATGTTCACATGAATTGTAATCTTTCCAATAAAACACAATATATTTTAAGAATATCCAAACTTGATATGTGATTTTTCAAATTAGGCAATTCGAATCAATTCATTAATGTAAAATAGGCAAGCATGAGAATATCCAAGCATCCAATTTCGTGTGCAATTTTCTGAATTAGGCAATTTCAGGGTACCTTAATCTTGCAACAACAATTTCTCGATATATGCAATCCAATCTACACAAAATAGATAATCAAATATTTAAAATATCCAAGTTAGAAAAAATGCCTAGATTGCTTTGGGTATGTTTCCCTCTTTTGGACCGAATCGCTTTGATGGGGTGAATAGGTGATTTCAAATAGTTTTGACTAGAAAATGTGGAATTAAAAGAATCAAGTCAAAATGTATAATGAATCGAATCGAATATGTGCAATTTTAATTCCGAACATGAGTATGCAATTTTCGGGATATGTAGATTCAGAATATGAACACTAGTATGCAATATTATATCAAACACAATGATAAGAGTTTAGAAATAGAGAATATTGCACACGACAATTATAGTAGTTCGGCTTAAATCAAGGGCCTACGCCGACTCTCGCACGCTAATAGCCAATTGGTCCGGATTCCACTAGATGAATCAATGGAGGTTAACAATAAATGATTATACTCTCTTTGATAGATCACACTATCCTTTCTCAATCACACTTATAAAGCCTCTCAATGATTATCTTATAAAGCTCACGAGGACAAGTATGAATCGAATAACTCTAGCATCTTGAAATTTTATGATTATAATCCTACACCATAGATTTCCTTTTATACTCATTCACCCCCAAACTAGCTATTGGACAGGTTTTCAAGGGATTGCTCTTCAATCGCTAATTGGACCCCATCAATCTTGATTGAACGAGACCGTATCTAGGGAGATTTGGTGACTTGTTGGTGTAGAATATGAACCCTTCGATTCGGTCGCCCATACAATTAAATCTTCGATTTTCACAAGTGGAGTTCTTCAAATATGGAAGTTTTATTGTCTCATGGAAGGTAATTTCCAATCAATGATATTCTATCAATCATGTCATAGAATAATCCTACCAATCAAAGATTACAAACTTTCATAAATACCTCAGCGATAACGGACATATGTCGGGCGTGGGTCTTGAGAATCCGAAATAAATATATCTCGCAGCTTTCGAACAATCTTCGAAATGACTTCTTCATAAGCAAAATTCAAAAACAAAACCAGTCTTTTATATATGAAAACTTCTTTGTGTTTGAACAATCTTCATAAATGAAACTAGTCTTGAGAATACATAATTTAGATGCAAAATCTTGAGCTACATCTTCCGGTCCCTCCAAGCGTATTGGCAATTATGGTTCTACCTCATTGTTTACATTTCCAAGATCCTTCCAAGCTTTACCGAACTTCCCGTTCTAGGCTTGTTCACCTTCTATTTAGGTACTTCAAACTTGTAGACACCTTTATGCCCAATGCCTTATTCACCATTGATAGACAAATCATAACATTCACACGTTACGTTAATCTACCATCTGCATAACGACTTGTGCTTCTTTTACCGAGTTCTACTCAACCAATAAATACATTAGTAGCCTTTGATTATTACGTCATCTTCAAAATATCATAAGGGATTTTCTTTAACAGATTTGTAAACTCATTTTTGGTGGATAATTTTTTCACGTTAGATGTGCTTGTCATATTTTAAATTTATATGTACAAGATGGTTTAAAAAATCTTGATATTTTTCTCGACCCAATAAAAATAGCAATTCAATTTTTATGGAAACATTCCCAAAAAATGAAAGAATTGTTAAAATTTTGTAGAGCAAATGGAAAAAGACCAAAAATATTTCCAAGAGATGTTCCAAATCGTTGAAATATTTGTAAAAAAAAAAATAGATATTTTAAAAGTTTTTAATGAAGCAACTTATACTTTGTCCGGTATTTATTATCCTACTATGAATGTTTATATACTAGAACTATACAAACAATGGTTAAACATGCAATAATAGAATTATATAATGAATTTTGTAGTAAATATAATTTAGGTGATAGTGGATCTTCTCAATGTAGTGGCATACAAAGTGGGAACATAAGTAAAATGAGTTGAGGGTACCAACTTTTGGTACATAGGCAAAAAAAGCAAAAGAGAGCAATAGGAAGTAATTACGAAAGAGAGAGCTATCTAACCGTTTTTTTTTTTTAGTTTGATTAATCTAAAGGTAGTACAAATTTCATAATATTCGATTGGTGGAAAAGGCATTCAACCCAATACCCAATTCTTGCTCTTATTGCAAAATCAATTTTAGCAACCCATTGGCCGATTATTGCAAAACAAGTATTTAGTGTTGGAGGCAATATTTTGAACAAATGACGTTCAAGATTAGCTCTGAATTTGGTGGACATTCAAGCTTGTATTGATGATTGGACAATGGCTCAATATAGACAATAAAAGATAGATCGCAATAATGAAGCCAAACTCTTTGATGACGGAGATATCACCGTCACCAATATCGATACCGAAACGGGTACCGACAATTGAGGATGAGGTGAGTATGAGATTATCAAAGGTAAAAAAGCTACATAGGCTTTGATTCTTCTATCTCCGATAAGATCTGTAGGCACTTAATGATAATTCATTGAGTTCAAGCCCCTCTCCTCCCTTTTTTCCCCCAATTTAATTACAATTTATAATTTGATTACAATTTATATATGATAATTCATTATTTTCTTTTATTTCATAATTCATTATTTGATAATTTGATTACAATTTAATTACAAATTCATTACAATTTAATTTTTAAATTCAAAAATCGTAACCAAAATTGGAACCGAAACCGGCGGTTCCATTTTTTATTTTGAACCAAAATAAAGCCCGAAATCGGCCCGAAACCGTCGGATCAAAGTTGAAATCGAAACCGCCCCTTAGGGGCTCGGTTCCTGTTCCCCCTAATCTTGGAACCAGAATCATCGGTTCATGAACCGGAACCAGCGGTTCTAGGTCCATGGCCATGCCTAGCTGGATCCACCAACCTATTGACTAGGCTAGGGAATCCGTTGAGTGTCGGCCAATGGGCAAGACCAATAACTTGGACATGAAAGCTAGGTTGATCCATCAAGTTGGATCGAAGACAGATCACACTCGGCTCGTAGTAACTAGATTCTAAACTCTAGATGGGCTAATCACTTCCTTATGCGCTAGATATATCTCTTCGCCGGTACTTGTGTTTTGATTTTTCTCCATGAATTCCTACCGACTTGCCGACTTTGTTTTGCCCGAAAGGGACCGCAATAACAATTCAAAAAAAAAAAGGACAGAGGCAATTCTAGGAATCATCTATGAAAGCTATGCCAGAAGAACTTCACTCGATACCATGAAAAAACGTAGATGAGGAGAGAAATTTAGGGAATAGGTTTTTCTTCATTTACTTTACGTGTAAAGTTATATTGTATGATAACACTATTTATAGAACAATGTGGGTTCTATCTTAAGAATATAATCGCAAATTGGTACCAAAGCAAATCAAGTCAAATCCCTAATTATAATCAAATCAAATCAAAATAAATAATCCGCGAGGATTTGCATATGCATGTTCAACAATCAATTGACACTAAATGTAGACGAAAGGGAAGGTCTTGTTGAACGTCCGAGGTGGGTTCAAGCATTGCAGAGCCGAGGATGAGGGAGTGGTGGTAGTGGAGGCCACGGGCCGGTTTGGGCTCGAAACCAGCCCGAGCAGGCCCCTGGTTAAACCAAGAATGTGCCTATTGATCAGGCCCACCGGCTTCCTAATCGGAACAAGCTCGTCCCATATAAGCCAATTTCAGGTCCATGTTTCGTGGAACCGGCGGTTCCGGGCCGATTCCAAACCAGCTTTATAGCCATTTGAAAAAATAATAATAATAAATAGTAGGGAAAGAGCCGAACGGCTCTTTCCCCAACCGTGCCTTGCAACGGTCAAAATTTTAACCGTTGCAAGGCAACGGCTATTTCCCCCACCCCCTCCCTTTTTTTCTTTTTTAATTAATTATTAATTATATCCTAGCAATTATAAATACCCCTTTTCATTTTTCATTTTTCTCACAATTTCTCTCAAATTCTCTCAATTCTCTCACTTCCCTCTCAATCCATTCAATTCTCTTAATTCCCTCAATCCGCTTAATTCTCTCAATTTTTTGAATTCGCTTTCGATCAATTCTCTCAAAAAAATGGCAAGTAGAAGCAGAGCTAGTGATAAAGGAAAGAGTCCGATGGGGAAATTCGATTATTCTCATGATCTTCGTAATTTTGCATATTAGGGAGACGATGTTAATAATATTAACATTATTCCTAACGTCGAGCATATCCCAACGCAAGAAGGTCTTCATCTCCCTACCTAGCAAAGAACAACAACAAGCCGTAACGAGAGGCAACATACAAATTCACAGGTAGAGGCGGTTATGGAACATTTAAACAAGCATTTGAGATCGAAACATCCAATGCAAGTGGGAATTGACACTAACCAACAACAAATTCCGGGTACGTCAATCTTAACACTCCTCCTTTATTTCGGAACGAGAGGCAAGATATGTTGTCATTGAACGTTTATCTTTTAATTTTGGTGAAATTTTTTGTTTTAATCATTTTATACAAACCGCATGTACTCCACAAGCAAAATCATTTCGAGAAATACGCTTAAATGCCAACTTTTTTATCTTTTTAAAAGAAAAATAGTTTTTAAAAAAATTTATGAATTTTAATGGACATGTGCATATAGATAACGATATTTGATGGCAAATTCATTCTTATATAGGTATCACATGTCATTGGATAGATGATTATTGGAACATTAAAAAAAATTATTGCATTTTGATTTTTTGATGATAGGCATACGATAAATAATATTTATAGAATAATTAGGCAAGTTTCAAAAGAATATTTTTTGCTTAATAAATTTTTTCAGTTGATTTTGATAATGCCGCAAATAAATACCTCTTCAAATCTCGAGTTAGAAAAGATTTGTAAATTCGCTTTTGGTGGACAATTTTTTTCACATTAGATGTGTTTGCCATATTTTAAATTTATGTGTACAATGTGGTTTAAAAACTCTTGATATTTTTCTCATCTCAATAAAAACATTAATTCAATTTTTATGAAAATATCCCCAAATTATGAAAAGAATATGGCGATTCTCAAAGCAAATAGAAGAAGACCAAAAAATATTTTCAAGAGATGTCCCAACTTGTTGGAATTCTACGTACGAGTTGCTTAATCAATCTTTTGCTTATAAAGATTTATTATGTACATTTATTTCGAATAATGTTTCTCAAATTAATTTATTCCCACAAGAGTGGGATATTTACAAAAATAATTTAGGCTTTTTGAAAGTTTTTAATGATGCAACTTATACTTTATCCGGTGTTTATTGTTCTACCACGCATTTATTTTTAATAGAGTATATTAATATTGCTGGTGTTTTTGAAGAAAATGAAAAAGATGATCAATTAAATCAAACTATTATAGCAATGCGAACAAAATGGCTGCATTATTATACCCAAATTTCTCTTATTTATTTGGTTGCTTCTACTTTCGATTCACGTATCAAATTAGATGGTTTGGGTGATTATTTGACTACGTATTGTGAATGTTTACATTTGATTGAAATGGTAAATGTTAGAGCTATACAAATAGTGGTAAAAAAACGCAATAGTAGAATTATATAATGAATTTTGTGAAAAATATAATCTAGGTGATAGTGGATCTTCACAACCTAGTGAGATACAAAGCGAGGATACAGTAAAATTTGTAGAGAGCATAAACTTCTCATGAATATGCAACAAAAAAAATGAAGCAATTGGAAATATTTCTGAAATATATACTTATTTAATCATTTCGTTTGAGTTTGGTGAATTCGAAATCGGCACAAATTTCACAATTTTAGATTGTTAGAAGAGGTATTCAACCAAATTCTCAATTCTCGCTCTCATAGCAAAAAACAGGTTTTAGCAATTCCATGTTCAACAATTGCCGTTGAATAAGCATTTTGTCTTTGGAGGCAACATTTTAGATAGCCGACGTTCAAAATTAGCTCCGGATTCGGTGGAGGCTCAAGCTTGTGCCAATAATTGGACAAAGGCTCAATATTGACAACAAGAGATGGATCGCGACAATAAAACCAAATTTTTCGATGATGGAGATACCACCACCACATGCACCGATATCGAAACAGTAGCGACAATTGAGGATGATGTAAGTATGGGGTTATCAAAGGAAAAAAAACTACATGGGTTTTGATTCTTTTATTCCTAAGAAAATATATAGGTGCTTAACAATAATTCATTAAGTTCAAGCCTCTTCCTCCTTCCTTCCCCCTCCCAAAATTTGATTACAATTTACAATTTGATTACAATTTGTAATTTATCATTTTATAATTTCATAATTTTTTATTTTTTATTTCATAATTTTTTATTTAAAAATTATAGGAATCGGTAATTCCATTTTCAATTTTGAACCGAAATTGGGCCTTCAACTAGCCTAGAGCCGCCTGTTTAAAATCGAAACCGGAACCGTCCCTTAAGGTTCCGGTTTCGATTCATCCATGCTCACGAATCGGAACCGCCGATTCATGAATAGGAACCGCTCTATTCCAGCCCGTGGCCATTTCTATAGAGGAAGGGTAATAGTCACATAGACAATTAATGACATATAGACCATATATAGAGTTATTGTGCCAGAAGGGCAATATACACAGTATTTTTCCATACACTTCTAAGGGACCAAATGATTGTGTCCTCATGAAATATTTAAAAAAAAAGAGAAAATGATTATGATTGCCTCATTTGAGTCACCAACACGTCCCCAAATCAAAATCTCTATAAAGATTTTCTGGATGCACCACCGGCTTTTAGCTTTTGCTAGAGTTCTGATTTGAAGATCTTCTCACCAGGTTGGGCGAGAGACGTTTCATCACGAGAACTTGCAATCAATTCAGTTATGTAGAAACGAGGAAAGTTGAAGGACTACACACCCCCCATGAAATTTCTATAGATCACAATGAGACAGCTGAAATTGAAATTCACGGTAGGCCGTGATTGAAAGCAACCCCATAAGTAGGTTGCCAAGAATTGTCATGGTACCTGGGGTCATCCGGAAAACATCAGCACCGGTAAGAAGCCCTTGCATATCAGCATAGTGAAGCTCAAAAGATCGGATTATACGCTTTTTTTTTTGGGGCGCCAAAGACCATGCCACTCTAAAGGATTTATTCTTTGTTATTTTGATACACAAACAGTTTCTCTTCTTCCCAGTAGACATGGTGTCACGTCCCGAACCCTACGAGCCGTCGACATCCCACCTGGCCAACACTATGTACAGTTCTCCAGGATCCAAAGGCCAACAGATATAACACTTGCGAAGCGAGAAACAATTCCCCGTACATAAATTAATTAACATCACGATGACTTGGGACGGTAAAACAACTTATGTACATATACACAATTGTTACAATCTTCAAACCTAGGGCTTCGAGGCCATCAGACAAGCCTGTGACCACCGATAACAAAAGATTACGTGGTCGAAGCCCGCTATGCTTCCAAAAGAAAATACTCTACAAAAGCTCAAGAGGCCAACTACCCTAGGCCTCGTCCTCGCTATCCGGTACGATATCGACTCTCGCCTCCATCTCATCCTCGTCAATCTCGGGTGGCTGTTCCGCATCCGATCGCTCTACAACCTCCCCATCTTCTCTTGGTACCATGACCTTGGGGAATATCGAATCTCTTGGGCGGATTATTTATTGCTGATGCGGAGTGTCCGAAAAAACAACGAACCCACGACGGGGTGAGATAAAATCTCGATAAGCTAGCCCCTAACCCTAGGTTAGGGCTCTAGTGCTTCCAGACAAGTTTTAAAAACAGCAACTTTTCAACATATCCTTCTTCACCTCAATAATTCAACTAATAAATCCCGAATATTCCATACTTGTTCGAAAATTCCCACACTTTCTCAAATATTCTACGTTACCCTCATATTGATATTTCACGCCTCGGATCGGAATAAAAAAAATATTCCACGTTGCTCCAAAGCCCGCGTTCCACGCTTTAGGCTATCGTATAAAATTCCACGTTACTCCGAAAATATTCCACGGTACTCCACGACTTTATACAAGTTCATAACATTGAGCCTCGGACCTTTATGGAACACGACTCCACATATATATATATATATATACTAGGGTCTCGAGACTCATAGGAATACGACCCATAAATCACGGTCTCGGACACATAGGAACACGACCGGATTAAGTCTCGGACAATTAGTCGAACACGACTCACTTTGGTCTCGGACGACTTAATTGAACACGACTTTCACACTTTCTCGGTCTCGGACAATCGACGAATACGGCTCACTTTGGCCTCGAACGACTTGATTGAATACGACCATCATACTTTCCCTGGTCTCGCACAATCGACCGAATACGGCTCACTTTGGCCTCGGACGACTTGATTGAATACGACCATCATACTTTCCCGGTCTCGCATAATCGGACGAATACGGCTCACTTTGGCCTCGAGACGACTTGATTGAATACGACCCATAAATCTCGGTCTCGCACAATCGGACGAATACGGCTCACTTTGGCCTCGAGGCGACTTGATTGAATACGACCCATAAATCTCGGTCTCGGACACATAGGAACACGACCGGATTAAGTCTCGGACAATTAGTCGAACATGACTCACTTTGGTCTCGGACGACTTAATTGAACACGACTTTCATATTTTCCGAGCGTAATACGCCTCAGGATATTATAATACTCATAACCCCGCGTTCAACGCCTCGGGGGTATAATAATAATAAAGCCCGCATCACAACGCCTCGGGCAACATATGGTCTTATGAAATACGAACCCCGCGTCATAACGCCTCAGGGTAAAATCCCACATTTCCTCTCTTTCATTCCACTTAAGACCATATACCACAATAATTTCCCGATCGCTTGTCCGATACCACACGATCCTTTAAATACTTCCGATCGATCAATCCTTGCCACACGATTCTCGCTAGATTCCTTGATTAGCGGATCGAGACCATCCCGGTCTCACCAACTTTCTCCAACAAAAGATCGGGACCATGTGATCTCTCCAATTTTTCTCAATTGCCCAATCGAGACCACTCGATTAAATTATACTTGGGCAAATACTCGATCGGAACCACGTGATTCACTCACGTTAGAGAATTAATAAATCGGACCACCCGATCGACTCACGCTAATCCATAGATTAAACCAGACCTCCCGATCAATTACGCTACCACATAAATTTAATCTACGCTACCACATAAATTTAATGTACGCCAGGCGCCCATATTATACTAACGTAGAAATTTATCCGGGCCGATCAAATATTAATTTCTAACGTACAAATAAATTCACAACTATAGTATTGAACTATAATAATACCACGTCTAATTAAATACTGTGGCATAACAACATTTAGTCCTATATAAATAAACACCGTGGCGTAACGAAATTATGTCACATACAATTAAATACCGTGGCATAACAATAATGTCACATATAAAGTAACTACGAGTTAAAATCTAATTTAACCATAGTTAAAAAGATAACTAGAGTTAACACATAACCCAACCATAGTTCAATTATTAGCAAAAAGTAACTATGGTCAACTTTGACCACACACAATCTCTCTTGACTTTACTATTCATGCAAGATCACCAATTTCTCTCTCCTCTCCCTCTCATTCTCGGCCATGGCATGAAAATGACTAAAAACCATCAATTTTTCACTCTAATCTACTAAATCTCAAGTCTATTAGCACCCTAGATACCTAATCTAAGGTTAGAAACCAACTTACCACTATTTTAGCAAGTTTTCCGGCGAGAAACCGAAGCAAAAAGGCCCTCTCTCAAACCGGGTCAGATTTGCCTCATCTGGACCTTTGCCCCTTTAAACGGACCTACGGGAAATACTACCGGGCCAAATCGAGCTTATAATATGTCCCTGGAAAGCTAAGACAATAAGCTTTCAAATGGAAGTGGTCTTACCTCAAACCGACATCGGATGAAAAAGTTATGGCCGGAACAGTGGAGCTGTCGGGACAGGGGCAGCGGGTTGGGCGAGAGAGAGAAGTGAGAGAAAATTTTGTCCAAATGAAGAAGATGAAGATGGTGGATAGATAAGCTAGGCTAGGATATTTTGGGATGAAAAGTTTGACTAGAATTCTTGGTCTTAGAAATAATGAGACAAAGACTTGTGGGTCCCACCAATAATTCATCTCCTTTCCCATATCTAATCCGCATTTCACTTTTCCGAACACTTTGGGCGAATTGTGAAATATACATGCTCGGGATGAGGCGACGTCCAAAATATTATTATTGGAACCCCCGAAGGTCCGACATCTAATTTCGAAGTTAAATTCGCGATCAATCTTGATTAATTGAAATTTCAATAATCTCAAACTAACGGGCAGCTTTTTAGGAGTTACGCGTATCGACCCGTGATTTATATCACGTTTAAGAATTTCTCGAGCCATGACGACTTTGGTTGTCATTCAATTGCGATGGTCAATCACTAGTCCCGATGGGCACGATTGTTAGAAAATAATGTAGGGACGTTCGGAACCCATACGAGGTCAAACGGAATCACCCGTGATCCAAGCGTAGGGTATTATCCAAATCGTTCCTTAATCATTCTAAGATCGGCCTATATTGGTCCGTAATATTCCCTCGACAATTTTCATGGCCAAAGAGTCAATCCAGGATCAAGTTATTAGGTCTACGTACTTGATTTTCCTAGCTAGCCATTCCCATTTGGTTAGTCCGCTCGAGAGGGATCAACTCGAGTGAGATTAGACCGAAATACATCAATGAGATATTTCATTCATTCATAGCTTCGAAAGTGGGTCGGAATTCGGGATGTCACACATGGCCAAATGGAATCGGGGCCCGAAACCGGAACCGGCCCTCAAGGGTCGGTTCTAGTTTCGACCAGCTAAAAAAAAAAAAGGCCTCCCGGCCCCAACGGCCCAAAGAGCAATTGTAATTTGGCCGCCCAAAAAAAATAATTTTTTTAAAGTTAAATAACCCTCCCCTTCTTTATAAATAACTATCATCTCCCTTTCATTTTTCTCACAAATTCTCTCAACAATTCTCCCAAATTTTCTCAATCCGCTCAATTCTCTCAATCCCTCCTCAATTCTCTAAAAAATGGCAAGTGAAAGTAGAAATACTAGAAAGGGCAAGATGGCCATGGAAAATTCCGAACATCCTATTCCTGGATATGATCCTCGTGAGTATACATATTGGGAAGACGACGACGATAACATCAACGTTATTCCCATTCCAAACGTCGAGCACGTCCCAACGCAAGAAAGTCTTTATCCTCCTACTAGTATCGAAGAAACGTGACGGCAAATAAGCCTGAATGGAAGGGCCGAGAGAGTACATCCGACTTGTGGCTGCACTTCGACAAGGTATATGATAAAAGCGAAGATAAGTATAATATAAATTTTAAATATTGTTCGCAAACGAGACAAATTTACCAAAGGAGATGGCTACGAACATTTCGTCGGGATCCGACAAAAAAATATCCAACGCAAGTGAATCAACACTAAGCAACAACAAATTTTCGAGTAAGCCAATCCTAATACTTATCATTTATTCTGCTTACACTGATGCACTTTATAAACAAACATTGGCTAAATATGTTGCCCTTGATCATACTCCGTTTACTACTAGTGAAAATTTTAATTTGAAATATTTGATAAATACTGCGTTGGTTCAGAGCACCAACTATTCCGAAAAGTACTCTTAAACGCAAACTTTTACATCTTTATAAAATATAAAAAAATTAGCAAAATTTTTTTCGAATTCAATGAATGTGTGCATTTAGGTAGTGATATTTGGAGTGATCATTGGCAAATTCATTCTTATATGAGTGTTACATATCATTGGATAGGTGACGACTTGTACCATTCAAATAAAGACTTCTTGCATTTCGAGTTTTTTATGAAAAGCATTCAGCTCATAATATTTATAGAATAATTATGCAAGTTTTAGAAGAATATACTTTGATAAATAAAGTATTTTCAATTGATTTTGAAAATGCCGCCGCAAATACCGCTTCCATTCCCGAATTAGAAAATATTTGCAAACTCTCTTTTGGCGAACAATTGTTTCACATTAGATGTGCTTACCATGTTTTAAATTTATGTGTACAAGATGGTTTACCAACTCTTGAGACTTCTCTAGCCCCAATAAAGGGTGCAATTAAATTTTTATGGAGTCGTGCCCATTTTATGAAAGCGTGGGGAAAATATTGTAAACAACATGGAAGAAGGGCAAAAAGATTTCCAAAGATATTCCAACTCGTTAGAATTCTACCTACGAGTTGCTTCGTCAAACTTTTGATTACAAAGATTTATTGTGTATGTTTATTTCGCAAATTATTCTCGAAATTACTTTACTACCGTAACATTGAGACGTTTGCAAAAAAAATTAGATTTTTTGAAAATTTTTAATGATGCTACTAATATTTTATCTGGTATTTATTATCCTACCACGCATTTATTTTTAATAGAGTGTGTTAATATTGATAATATTTTTAGTCAATATGAAAAAGATACTTGAATTAGGTCGGACTATTTTAGTAATGCAAGAAAAATGGTTGTATTATTATTTCAAAATTTCTCTTGTCCATTTAGTTGGTATTGTTTTTTATCCACGTATTAAATTAGATGGTTTGTTAGATTATCTCGAATGTGTATTATTATGATTGTTTACATTTACAAGATACAATAGATATTTCAATTATATAATGAGAGGTTAAAGAATCTACGGTAGTATTATATGAAGAATTTTGTGGTAGATATCGTTTAAGTGATTGTGGATTTTTACAATTTATCGCCTCACGAAACGAAACCGGTAGTTCACTTAGTAGAGGGTACGATATGCTTAAGAGTAGATAAAAAAAAAAAAAAAGGGACAACAGGTAGTATTTCGAATTAGAAAAATATTTAACCATTTAATTTGAGTTTCGTGATGCCGAACACAGTACAAATTTTCAAATCCTATAGTGGTGGAAGAGTCACTCAAACGATTACGCGTTCTCGCCCTCATCACTCGCCACATATTAGCAACCCCTTATGTGGAACAAGATTTAGCGCTAGAGGATTAGTTTTGGACTCTCGTCATTCAAGATTAAGTCCGAGTCCGTGGAAACTCAAGGTTGTGTCGACAATTGAATGAAAGCTAGATTTCGACACCAATATCTGGATCGAGAATACGAATTCTTTAGTAAGGATTATGGAGATACCACCGCCACAGTACCACAATGGGTAGTGACGATTGACGATGAGGTAAGTTAGGGTTATCAAAGGTAAAAGAACTACATGCACTTTGATTTTTCTAAATCTCCAAGAAGATATATATAGGCGCTTAATGATAATTCATTAAGTTCGAGCACATTCGTCCTCTCTCTTTTTTTCCAAATTTTATTACAATGTACAATTTGATTATAATTTATAATTTTTATGTTTATTTTATTATTTATTAAATTTAAAAAAAGGAACCGGAACCGGCGATTCCCAACCGAAAACTGGCCGGCCCCTTCAAGGGCCGGTTTCGTGGAACCGGTCACGTCTACTTCCTAGTGCTCCATAAGACACGTATACACAAATATTGAGATTTACGTAACATACGTAATATTACTCAAATCAGACCAGTCCAAAATGAAAATGGAATGCATGATTGAGTCACGTTTGGGATTTAAAATTTTTCAAACGCAAAAAAAAAATTTGTCCATATTTTTTTCTCCCTTTCAATACATAACATGGCTCAAATTAAGCCATTTATTTTATTTAAATGGCTAAATTTACATAATATCACGCATGTCATATAAAATTTTAATGTTATGCAATCTAAATTCACAAGACACGATAAAGTTTAGAGACCTCCTGATCGGGGAGGCTCTTTCTAAACACGCTCTTTCATAAATTTGAATTTCATTTGTCTGATTTTACTCTGACAAAAGTAGGAATTGTGAGTGATTATAAATGTAAATAATTATTGCACTCCAATTATAAAATATGGATCCGACGGCTGCTGAAAATCCTTTATTTACCCCTGGCAAGCAAAGCCTCCTGCAATGCAAGTAGGACGGCAAGAATCCTGACTTATCCACCGTCAAAATCTTTTTCCGGACAACCTTTCAAACCAAATGCTTTCTTGCCAGTCGCTTTCTACATGACCTATCCCGTCTATATCCTCAAGTTTCTCGGAATTGGAAGAAAAGATTCTGATTGTTTGCATCCAACTTGTGGGTCCGTCCATCCACAAGGTGAAACTGGTTCAGAAAAGTCAAGGGTGGAGAGAGAGAGAGAGCACATAACTGCAGACTCTGCTGTATTACAGTTAAGGTGATAATAAACTTTTGCAGAGGGCCCCCGCCTTTTCTTGTCTTGCTTCGCTATTTATCTGCTTCCGTACAAAAAAGGAGGGATTGCCGGGTATGAAGCCTAAAGCCGGGTATGGTGACAGCAGCTGTCTTGTCTTCACTAATTCCCGCGGCCTCTCCTTATCTCTTATCTTTTATGTTTTTATCAAAACTTCTTCCCAAAAAAATATAATTACAGCTTTTGCAAAAGGGACCTAAAGATATTCACAAGATTTTGGGGCTTTTGTCATTATAAAAACATTTTGAAATTAATAATCTATCAGTAAATTTTAAAGATCGTGTATCGTGCGTGTGGTAAAGTAGTTAAAATTTGATTTTAGGAAAATATATGGATTTGTGATGGATGATCTCTCACGTCCCGTTAAAATCTTCACCAGCGACGAGAGAGACGGCTTGGATGGATGGACACAACGATAGCCTTTACACTCTATTCTTCTGCAGGATCAATTAACTTGATTTTCTTTCCGCTGCTCCACTATGAAAAAGCTCAGTCTAGCAAAGAAGGGACGGCTTTTATTTATGTAATAGTCACGTAGACAATTAATGAACACATAGACCAGGTACAGAGTTATTGTGCCAGAGAGGCAGTGTGCGCAATATTTGTACAAGTTTTTAAAGTACGGTATTCGTACTAATCCTCTTTAATAAAATGATTATGGGATTTACAACATAGTGGAATTTCATTTTTTTTTAAATTTGTTCAAGATTATATAGATTTTCAAGTAAAAGAAGGAATTGGTCATCTCCCATTTATATTCTGGACAATGGATGCTTTTAAGTTTTAGGTCATGGAATATGCATTCAATTCTTGCGATTTCTCCGTTTCACAAGCATATAGAGGAAAACGCCGCACGAAGAAAGAAAGTTGTCTTACGAAGAACAAAGAAAAAAGAGCGTGCGAGACGTTGGTTTTAGTCGTACGATGAGCAAACAACACCATCTCTCTTAATCCCAAACCGTCAAGTTCTAGGATAACTGGCAAATAAGAAAATCCTAAAACGATTGAGATAAAGATTGAAGATTGAACTCACTTGGACCTACCCTCGGTTTTATGTATATTTAAAATACTAATTGATTTGGCCCATATTACTCATGAAGAGATAGCATTTATGTTAGTTAATCAGATAGTTTTTTTTTTTTGTTAATCAGATAGTTGACGAAGTAGATATCCAAGGTGTTTAGAAAGGAGAGACAGAAAATAGAGCCTCAAGAAAGCTAATTTTGTTTTTGGGCCCTTTTACGATGGAAATAAAAACAATCTGGAGGTGTCATTTATTTGCAACGATGAATGTTCCCTCTGCAACGGCTTCTACACGTCCCCGAATCAAAATCTCTAATAGGGTTTTCTGGATGCACCGGAGGCTTTTGTGCTTTTTGCTAGAGTTTTGATCTGAACATCTTCTCATCAGGTTGGGCGAGAGGCATCTCATCGCGAGAGAACTTGTGATCGATTCAGTTTTGTAGGGTTGCAGCGAACGAGGAAAGTTGAATGACTACACGTCCCCCCGGTCAAATCTCTTTAGATATTGTCCTCGTTCAAAGATAATAGTTACAGGAAGATAGATGTTCTCTCTGCAAGACTGCAACGCGCTTGCTTTCTTCTGATTCGCCTCTGTCCACTTGTCTCACTCCCTTGAGAAAATTCATCTATTCGGTGTTTCTAGTTTAAAATCTGGACTATCACTATTTTATCATTGAGTACGTACAAATGGAACTCTAAATACACACCTCCCTGCCTGGAGCTATCTCAACAAAAACTTCATAACCGAGTAGACAAACCTTCGTCACATAAATCAGTGGAGCATGCTTTGAAAGACATTTAGAATCTATGTTGCACCGACACGATACGCGACACACGACCACGACCTACTACGACACGACACGACACCTCGACACGTGATTTCTCAAAAAAATAGATAATTTCGACACATTGGGACACGTTATATATTAAATATAAATTTTTAATATATACATGATAAATTATTATGTTTCTTCTTCTTCTTTTTATTAAGGATTCACGATTAAATTTTTTTGTGCTTATAATTGACCACGTGCGTGTCGAGACGGTGTGTCGGGATGCTGGACTCGCATATTGCTTGGCGTGTTTGAAGTGCTAACCATATGTTGGTCACATGTAAGAGAGTGTTGGAGAGTGTTTGACACAACACAACACGATACGGAGGCCTTCGAAGAGTGTACGTGTAACATAGCTTAGAATGGGGATGTGAGCAAATTTTGCTAAGAGTTTCCTAACGTGAGCTTATATTAATTAAGATTGTAATTACCGTTTTACGAGATTAATTTACCGTTTGTGAGATTGGTCTAATAAGATAAAATATAAAAATTCTTAATTAGTCCAATATAGGATTGGCTAGTATGGGCCGAGTTTGGCCCAACCCGTGATGAGAGGGCATAGCTGAAAACTCTATAAATAGCGCTCAATCTCTCCTCTAGCCATTAACGATTCAAGAATCACCTCACATAAAGTTCGGAGAGAAAGTGAGGGGCATTTCATCGATCCAAATCATACGGAGGGTAACAGAGGAAAAGATCTAGAGAGTTGAATCATTGCGATTACCCTTGAAGTATAATGAATTCGAAATCAAGTGCACAAACTTTTTTCTTTCTCTATATAGTGTTCTATTTCTAATTATGGTGATCTAATGATAGCCGTAATGAGGTTTATAGTGGCCAATTTATGGTATCGAGCTGTCCATAGCCTAGATTTGGAACGTTCGATTTTTGCCTGTTTTCGAAAATTTTGACGAGATAAAAGTTGATTTTGATTACATATTTGGGTTTATCGTGATGAGGCGGTCATTTTGAGTGGTGGCGCACCTCCATAGGAGGCGGTTTGAGCCGCCACGGTTCGGAACTAGAACCTATAGTTCATGCTCATTTTTAAAAATTTCGTTTGGTGAAACTTGAATTTTATTGCATGTTTGGGATCGGCTCGTCATTACGAGCATTTCGAGTAGTGGCGGGCCTCCGAGCGGAGGCCGCACGGCACTCGCACGCACGCCACATACCTTGGTGACGTCGAAACTACGCATTTCACACGCACCCACGGGCAACATGCACGGCACGCCTCGAGCATTTGCGCGGCATGCGCGTACCTAGGCGATTATCGCCCGAATGCGTCTTCTGTGCGACACGTATCCTCTACACATGTCGCGACCAAGTGAAGTGGTGGGCCCACGTAGCCGCTAAAGTGATCGTAACGTCAACGTGCCAGCCTTTGCATCCGGGTCAAACTAGGTCAACCTACTCGAATCCGGTGACCCAACTCATTGACCACGTCCCGACCCGACCCCTTGACCATTGATCGGGTCAACCCGACCCGAGCCTTTGACCGGTTCGACCGATCAATGGTTGGACCGGATAACCGATCGTTGGATTGGTCGGCACGGCCGCACATGCTTAGCATGTGTGGCGCGTGACCCCACGAGCCGAGACTTCGAGCAAGACGTATTGGGGGCGATCTTGATAACGGCGTGCTCGTATGAAGATGCTCTACATTGTAATATATTTATGTTAAATATTTAGATCTTTTAAGGATTGAAAAATGCGTAAAAACCTTATATATATATATATATATATATGTATTTCGAGGGTATTTTTGGCATTTTTCTTATATTTTCATATGGTTTCAAAAATACAAAGGCTAGCTCATATGTGTATGACCGGATATAGGATGTGTAGAGTATTATTAAGTGTTGGCATGTATAAAGGTTAACATGCATCAATAAATGAAGCAATATCATTGACATCGTATGTAATTTTAATGACAACCGCAAATGTCATCAAATTTAAAATTACATGTATATGATGAAGGTGAGATAAAGTTTATATCCCCGATATGAGAGAGTTTCAAAAATTCAATTGAGCTGTGAGCGCCAAAGTGATACACTTGATTGAGTTTGAGAAATATCGATCTCGTATTATGGTGGGATGTCTCTTATTTTAATGTATGGTCATACTCCCAAAGAAGGTGATTGTGTATTGATTATGGAGGGATACATGTACAGCATAATGATTGAGGATTGACTAATCCTAGTGGTTCATACACCCAAAGGTGGTGATTTACGAAGGTTGAAATATATTCGATGACCGTTGACATGTAGAGAATTTACAACCGCACGTTATATATTTTGCCCAAAGGTGATTGTATGATAGTGCATGTAACTCTCTAGTTGTGTACTTATACGATTTTTAAGTTACACAGTACTCACTTGATGCTAATTATATACATTGCTTGTTTTTCCAGTCATCTTCTCTATGAACGACAACTCCATTACGATTAAGGTTCTTAATGGTTCACATTTTAAGAAATGGAAAGAGGATTTTCTATTTGTTATGGAGTTGGCGGATGTTCATGTGGCTCTTTATGAAGATAAGCTAGCCGATCTCATTGAGACCAAAGACAACAACCGAGATGGCGGGTTTTATCGCTTGGGAAAAGAGCAACAGAATTTGTTTGTTATATATGAAGTGATCCATACTTGAAAATTTAAAGAGTAGTCCGCTAGTTAACGCACTACGAAAGAAATGATGGAAGCTTTAATGGCCAAAAATCAAGTATCATCCAATGCTTGAGGTTGGGACACTCGTCCAAGTATTTTTTAACATGAAGTATAATATGGGTGTAGGAGGAGTTAGGGATTATATTCTGAGAATACTTGATTTGCAAACAAAAGTTAAGGTTCTCGGTATTATAAATCCCGATGCCATTATGATACATTAAGCCTTGAACACCCTTTCCCCTAAGTTTGGTATGATCAAGACCAGTTTCAACACATAGGATGAGACTTGGTCTATCAATGATCTAATAGCCAAGGTGGTGGCGAGAGGAAGAAAAGCTGAAAAAGGATGGAGGGCATTTCGCCTTGGTTGCCTCTAGTTACGAAACTAAAAAAGGTAAAGGGTTCAAACTTCGTACTCATGGATAAACTCATTTTGCTGTCTGGTTCAACTAATAGAACGGATCATAAGAAATCATTCTTTAAGAAGGATAATGATCGTTGTTTCTTCCGTAATAAGAGAGATCACAAGAAGAAGGATTGCGTCAAATATAAGAATTGACTTGTCTAAACGTGAGGATACATGTATTAATTCTTTGGCATCTGTTTGTGATCTAACCTATCTAAAACCCCATCCAATTCATGGTGACTAGATAGCGGTACAATTAATTATGTTGCATTTACCATACAAGGGTTCATAAATCGGAAGAAGCCAAATCGGGATGAATCAAACCTCAAAGTAAGAGATAACAATAAAGTCAACGTTGAGTTTATGGGAGATATCATTTTAGTTTTAGAATATGATTTTAACTTGATGTTGAGGAACACTTTTTATGTACCTTCCTTCATATGGAACTTAATTTCTGTATTATGTTTGGACATGTGTGGTTATTCTTTTGAAATAAAGAATAGTGTGGCTTTCATATTTTTTTAATTCAAATAAGGTTGGGTACTTGCAATATATCCAATGAATTGTACATATAATGTTTAACTCCTAATGATATATACGTCGATTATACGATTGAAAATATTATCTCCAAAAGAACTCTACCGAAAGAACAGTCTTACGTATTGTGGGATAAACGTCTTGGTCACATTTCTAGGGAAAGAGTGGAAAGGCAGATAGAGGCTCACATCCTACCTACTCTTAAAAGTAACTTGGAAACTTGCGTGGATTCTTTGTAAAGGTAAGATGGCTAAGATAAAAAGAAAACAGCAGTTCGCAATTCGACCTATTGGAGATCATTCACACTGATATAAGTTGACCTTATACTTGCGACCTTATGTGAAAATTTTTATTTCATCACTTTTATCGATTACTATTCCCGATATGGTTATATGTACTTGATTAAGGAAAAGTCTGAATCTCTTGACAAGTTCTAGATATTTCGGATTGAAATCTATAAATAGCGCTTATTCTCTTCTCTAGCCCTTAACGATTCAGAAATCACCTTACATAAAGTTCGGAGAGAAAGTGGGAAGCGTCTCATCAAGCCACCATACGGAGGGTAAAAGAGGAAAAGATCTAGAGCGTCGGATCATTGCGATTCTGCTCAAAGTACAATGGATTCAAAATTAGGTGCACAAACTCTTTTCTTTTTCCATATAGTGTTCTATTTCTAGCTATGATGATTTAGGGATAGCCGTAATGAGATTTATAGCGGCCAATAAATTTGTCATTTCCGCTGTATTGGGTAGAGAACAAACAACTTCACCATCCCAAACATTGAAAACAGCACTATAAGAAGGACATTTGTGAGCGAATTTTCTTTTTCGTCCAACAAAATTACAGAGTCACTTCAGATCAACGAGAAGAAGATGAGGTCCCCCACGGTACTTGAGTTTGGGAATGGCAAGAAGAGAGCCTTCACATTAAGAGATAAATGCAAACTCCCTCTCAGTCTCACTCACTCCCTACATGCTTGGTAAATTGTATTCATAAAAACATTCCTTACTTTCAGACATGCCCGATATGTTCTTCCATAAGAAGAAAGGCATTAGATTTGCTAAATCTGTCCCATGTGAAGTGCATGAGCTTGAACGCATGCTAGATGTCAAGCTTATGCCCTCTAATCTCAGTAAATTTCCAAACTATAAGGTTTTACTAGAGCCATTCCCTCTACAAGTCACAGTTTTTATGCCTAAAGTTGCTAGAAATTTCAAATTTGTTTTAGAGAGAGGATGAAAGCGCTTTTCAGTAAACTCTGTTCACTCAGGGCAAGTAAGAAATATATAAGACTATCGCAACACAGCATCACCTAACAAAAATTTCTGTTGTTGCATGGATTTAGACAATGAAGATCGACAAAGCATGTACGAGGATGAGGCCGCCAAGATTACCTAGTAAGAAGGCATGATAAAAATACATGAATCATCACTATTCTTTTTATTTTTTTCACGGGTTGCTCCAAAATTTATTTAGTCAACGATCACGAAAAAAATCTCGTGGGCTCGTAAACCCTAAAGAAGTAACGACTCAATATAAATCCTCCGGGTTTATAAATCTTCTTGCGTATTTTCTTCCGCTGCAAATAACTGATTTTATTACTCGCGTATCTTCCTCCGCTGCAAATCACTTCTCTTCACTTCTATGGCGCCAAAGAATTCTCCCTCTCCCAAAGAGCGTGGAAAGGAAGAAGCTGGGGCCGAAGTGCGCCGAACTAGAGGGACATTTCAACGAAAGTCAATTGAGAAAGATGAGACGGCCTTGGCAAAGCGCTTGAGAAAGTTGCACAGAAAGAAAATGGAGAATCCCATATTGAACTTTGTCGGGTTCATCGGATGCTACACCACTGGTACTCTTGCTCTTTTTGAGCCGCCAAATGCAATCTCACTTGGCAAAATCGTTGTTGGCGTGACAATCTCTAGTGAGCTATACAGCACATCCGTAATCAACATTTTTATCGATTATTACTCGATTTTCTTTTGGCGCCTTATGTCATATAATTTGGATTGAGAGGAATCACATTCCCTTTCAAAATCATACTCATTTCATGCCAGCTCTTAAAAAGCATCCCGAAAAGGTTGTCGGACAAGGCCCTTGACATTTAATGTCGTGGACGACAACCCTAAAAAATCGAAGGATGCAAGAAAACTAGAGCATCAATCCATTGATTTTTAATTGAGTCTCGACTATTGATCACTTATTTGCTTTTCTTTTAGACCTTCTATTTTGGCCTTTAAGATAGACTATCTCTATGAGGTAGCCTTCTCGAAAGACAGCAAGATCTCCCAAACCCATCTTCCTCTTAACAATCCATATTCAGCTTTTGCCAAACCAACTTCATTCTCTCCTATTCGCTCCATCAAACATCTCATCCGACATACCCCTCGATCCGTTAAGGAGTATGTCCGATCTTCTAAGTTTGATCGGCACCATATTCTAGCCACTCAGCAAGAAACGGTTTGTAACGCTCCCGATTCCACCGAGTTTCCTCTCCAATGGATCCAACAAGGATTCACCCATCTTCATTTTGGAGCCATCGACTAGCTCTTTTCATTCCATGGTCGAAAAGGCCTACCTATTGTGGCGGAATTGCTCTCTTGGATACAAGATTCTTAGACTACCAAAGATGCACGCATCGGAACTATTCGGACTACTCGAATGCTGAGACGGTCTTTGTCACTTTGTTTCCAAATTTCAACATGGCTCTTGCGGACCCGAGGATTGTTATCAGCCTTGAAAGTCCAATTGTAGATAACTTGAGCCCCTGACTCCAAATTCTTTGGCTGTTACTCTCCATTATCGGATGGTCTATAGAGTTCGAACCATGCTATTGATTTGAACTTTCCAATATCGGATGATGCTCTTATCATCTCGATAGATCATGACCAGACTTCTTGTGTTCATGTTCCGAGACAGATACCCAGAGACCAACTTGTCAAACTTCTTCCCGGCAGTTGGGTGACCAATTATGAAAAACTTCATCGAAACACTAGACCAGTCCATCTCGAACCCCGATTCACAAAAAAGAAAGATGGTACTCATTACCATCAAATTTGCAAAGGAAAAGGAAGACTCCTCGTCTCTATTTCCTTCTTTTCCCACTATTCTCTGTTTCACCCCATGTCCATCCGAGTGAGTATTGAAGATCCGGACCGAAGAAATTTGTTCGATCCTTTGACTCGAATGGACAACCTGTCCATTATTTCAAAGACCCTTCAGGTCATTGTTTTTGGGATCCAGAATGTTCATGTCCTTCCCGTACTTCTCCTGTTGAAGAAGATGACAGGCCCTCTTCGAGAAAAAAGAAAAAAGATCCTCCGTACCAAAGGTACCTTGATGGTGATCCTACAATAGGACCTCTTGGAGAAGACGGCGGAAACGCGGTATCTTGTCCAATATGGCACTCCTCCCGTGTTACAAATCCCTTCTCCATCACCTTGTAAACCAGATTCACCAAGTTTACCACCATCATCACCCAAAACCTGTTACCGGTCCTTTCTACAAACCCATCCAAAAATGGGTCAAGAAAAATTCATCTTGTTCCATTAAACTCCCAAAATCATATACATGTACCCCGAACCACTTCCAACCATATGTATGTTTCAACTGAAGATTTCCCTCCACTTCAACCCAAGCCAGTTGAATCCCATTCATCCCTTGCAATTTCCTCCGCTTGAAAAGGTTGAAGAAAAGGTTGATAACATCTATCTTGTTATGAGAGCGATGATTGGAAATTGGGTTGAATGAGTCTTCCACCACTCCAGAATTTTAAAATCTGGTCTTTTTTCGAAATCACGAAACTCAAAAACAATGATTAAATAGTTTTCTAATTCGAAAATATTACATGTTACTCCCTTTTGTCTTTTTGCTTATTAATGAGCGATTGTACCATCTACTAAGTCTACCACTCTTTTCCCTTTGTGAGGCACTAGGTTGAGAAGATCCACTATCACTTAAACCATATCTACTACAAAATTCATTATATAATGCTACTATAACATCTTTAACCTCTCCTTATATAGTTTTAATATCTACTGTTTTTATTTAAATGTAAAAAATCATAATAATAGTCATTTAAATAATTATACAAACCATCTAATTTAGTACATGGATTGAAAACAATAGCAACCAAATAAATAAGAGGAATGCATGTATAATAATGTAGCCATTTTGCTTTCATTGCTATAATAGTCGAAGCTAATTGAGCATATTTTTCATATTCACAAAAAATACCAACAATATTAACACACTCTATTAAAAATAAATGCGTAGTAGGATAATAAACAACATATAAAGTATAAATTGCATCATTAAAAACTTTTAAAAAATCTTTAATTTTGTTGCAAACAATCCAATTTTGCGAAAGTAAACTAATTTCGAAAACATTATTCGAAATAAACGCACATAATAAATCTTTATAAGCAAAAGATTAATGAAACAACTCGTATGTAGAATTCTAAAGAGTCGGAACATCTTTTGAAAATCTTTTTGGTTTTTGTGCATGTGATTTATAAAATCAGCCTCATTCTTTCATAATTTGAGGACAACTCTATAAAAATTTAATTGCTCTCTTTATTGGGGTGAGAAAAGCCTCAAAAGTTCGTAAATTATCTTATATACATAAATTTAAAACATGGCAAACACATCTAATGTGAAAAAATTCTCAGCCAAAAGAAAGTTTATAAATATTTTCTAACCCAGGAATGGAAGGCAGTATTTATTTCGCATTATCAAAACAAACTGAAAAAACTTTATTAATAAAATTATATTATTTTAAAACTTGCCTAATTATTCTATAAATATTATTGACCATATGTCTTTCATCAAACACTCGAAATACAAGTACTCTTTTTGGAATGTTCCAATCGTCACATATCCAATGACATGTGATATCCATATAAAAATGAATTTGTCAAGGATCACTTCAAATGTCGCTAAATATATGCACATGTGCATTGAAATCCGTAAAAAAATTTGCAAAGCTTTTTTTTTTTTTTATAAACCCTAAAAAGTTCACGTTTAAAAATAGTTCTTTGAACAGGTTTTGCTTGCGAGAATACATGTAGTGTTTATCAAAAAATTCAAACCAAATTTTTCACCAAGTAGTAAATGATAAATGTTCAATGGCAACATATTGAGCTAATATTTCTTTATAAACTTCATCACTATAACGAAATAAATGATAAGTGTTAGGATTGGCGTACTCGAAAATTTATTGTTGGTGGTATCGATTCGCGCTTGCGTTGCATGTTTTTACATCGGATGCCGACGATATGTTTTTACATCGATGCCGACGATATGTTTCATAGTCGTCTCCTTTATTAAAATTGTATGATTTCGTACAATATTTACAATTTATCTTATAATTGTCTCCGTCTACATGTTCCTTATCGATGTGTTGCCATAAGTTGGATGTATTCTCCCGGGCCTACCATTTTAGCTTCTTTCTTTGTTGACGTTTTTTCGACGCCGATAGGAGAATGAAAACTTTCTTGTGTTGGGACGTGCTCGATATTGGAAATATAGTTGATATTATCATCATCGTCTACCAACATGTAAAATCACGAGGATCATATTAATCATGAGATTGAGGATAATCGGATTCCCCCATCCCCATCGGACTTTTTCTCTTGTCACCAGCTCCGTTTTCACTTGCCATTTTTTTCAAAGAATTGAGCAAAAAGCCGATGTAGAGAATTGAGAAAATTGAGCCGAGATCGAGAGAATTAAGCAAATTGAAAGAATTGAAAGAATTTGACAGAAATTGTAAGAAAAAATGAAAGGGAAGAATGATATTTATAGAAAATTTATGATAAATTGGCTAATAAAAAATAAAGAAGGGTAGATTCGACCGTTGCAATGCAACGACCCAAAATTAGGCCATCGGGGAAAAGAGTCATTGGGGGAAAGGGCCGCCCTTTTTTTTTTTTTTTTTTCAGCCTAAACCTAACGGCTATAAGGCGGTTCGGAATTGGCCCAAAATCGCTGGTTCTGAATTTCTTTCTAACCGTAACCGGCCCGTGACGAGCCAAGCCGATTCCGGGCCTAAACCGTTCCCACCCGAAACCGGCCCGTGGCAATGTCTATTGTACTTGCTCTATCTTGATGTCCTCGAAACACGAAAAAACAAAAATCAAAAATATTAATTTGAGTTTACATATCAAACCATACGTTTTAAATCACGAACGTGCTCGAGTTCTGCCTTGGAAAAAAGGGAAGAGAGTAGGAGAAATTTTCATAGAGACTTGGTGGGGACGTGTGCAATTATCCATGCAATTTTACTGTAACTCTACGAAATTTTCATTTGGTCCATTGGCGTCTAAACAAGGAAGGGTTCCGAGAAACAATATCAAATGGCTTTTCAACCTCTCTGTTTTATGCTTAAACGTACTTCTTCCCCTTAATAAATTCCTTTTCTCGGGTGAAATGTTTAAAGAGAATTTGGTTAGATGAGAACGGTGTATTTTGTCTAGTCGAGGGAGAGAAATGAGATCGGCGTGGCAAGTACCCAATCTCTGCTTCGATCCATCACTAGTCATGGCCACGGACCGAACCGGCTAGTTCCGATTCATAAACCGGCGATTTGGGTTCGTGGCCATGGGGGAACCAGAACCGAGCTCTTAAGGGAGGTTACGATTTCGATTTTGAATCGACTGTTCTGTTTAAAATCGAAAATGGAATCGCTAGTTATGATTTTTGAATTTAATTTTTAAATAATGAATTATGAAATAAAAAAATAAATTTTGAAATTTTTGAAATAATAAATTATCAAATTGTAAATTGTAATCAAATTTGGGAGGAAAAAAAAAGAAGGGAAAAGAGGCTTGAACTTAATAAATTATCATTAAGTGCCTACATATCTTCTTAGGGATAGAAGAATCAAAACATATGTATTTTTTTACCTTTGATAACTCCATACTTATCTTATTATCAATCGTCGTTACTGTTCCGATATCGATACCCATGGCGAGTGGTATCTCTATCATTGAAGAATTCGGCTTCATTGTTGCGATCTATCTATTGTTGTCGATATTGAGCCTTTGTCCAATCATGCACACAAGCTTGAGCCTTCACCGAATCCGAAGTTAATCTCGATCATTGTGCGTTCAAAATATTGCCTCCAACGCTAAATGTTTATTCAACCGCAACTATTAAATAAGAGGTTGCTAAAACTTGTTTTGCAATGAGAGCGAGAATTGGGTATTGAGTTGAATGCTTCTTCCACCAATCTAATATTGTGAAATTTGTGCTACCTTCCGATTCATGAAACTCAAAAGAAATAGTTAGATAGCTCTCTATTTCGGAAATACTTCATATTGCTCCCTTTTGCTTTTTTTGCCTATTCAACGAAATTTGTACCATTTACTAATTTTACCTAGGTCCCCGCTTTGTATGTCACTAGATTGAGAAGATTCACTATTACCTAGATCATATTTACTACAAAATTTATTATATAATTCTACTATTGTGTTTTTAACCATTGTTTGTATAGTTCTAACATTTATCATTTCAATTAAATGTAAACATTTATAATACGTATTCAAATAATCACCTAAACCATCTAATTTGCAACGTAGATAAAAAACACAAGCAACTTAATAAATAATAGGAATTTTGCTATAATAATGTAGCTATTTTGTTCGCATGGCTATAATAGTCTCGGGTAATTTATCATCATTTTCATTTTCTTCAAAAACTCTAACAATATTAATATATTCTATTAAAAATAAATGTGTAATAGGATAATAAACACCGGATAAAGTATAAGTTACATCACTAAAGACTTTTAAAATATCTATTTTGTTTTTGCAAATATCTCACTTTTGTGGGTATAAACTAATTTGAGTAATATTATCCGAAATAAATACACATAATAAATCTTTATATGCAAAAGATTCATTAAGCAACTGGTAAGTAGAATTTCAACGATTTGGAACATCTCTTGAAAATCTTTTTGATCTTTTTCCATTAATTTAACAAAATCTGCACCATTCTTTCATTATTTGGTGATGTTTCCATAAAAATTGAATTGCTATTTTTATTAGGTTGAGAAAAATATCAAGAGTTTTTAAATTATCTTGTATACATAAATTTAATACATGACAAGCACATCTAACGTAAAAAATTATTCACCAAAAGCAAGTTTACAAATCTTTTCTAAATCGACAATTAAAGCAGTATTTGCCGCGTCATTATCAAAATCAATTGAAAATTTTTTATTAAGCAAATAATATTCTTCTAAAATTTGTTTAATTGTTCTATAAATATTATTTGCAGTATGCATATCATCAAAAACTCTAAATGCAATAACTCTTTTTTAAATATTCCAATAATTGTCTATCTAATGACATGTTATACCCATATAAGAATGAGTTTGCCAATGATCATTCTAAATATCGCTACCTATATGCATACGTCCATTAAAATTCATAAAACAAATTTGTAAATATTTTTTTCCTTTTTTATAAAGATCATGAACTATGCGTTTAAGTGTATTTTTATGAACACGTTTTGCTTGTGGAGTATATGCATTTTGTATAAATTTATTAAAATCAAATCTTTCACCAAAACTAAATGATAAATGTTCAATGGAAATAAATTTACATAATTCTTCTGCATAAGTTTTTCATTATATAGAAATAAAGAAGAAGTGTTAGGATTGGCGTACTTCGAAAATTTGTCGTTGCTTGGTGTTAATTCTCGCTTGGGTTGAATGTTTCACCTTAAGATACCGTTTAAATGTTCCATATCCGATTCTACTTGTATATTTGTATATTTTTCCACAATATTTACAAATTACATCCTACCTTTTGGACCAATATCAAATATTTCCGTCTCCATGAAGTGATCCCATATATTGGATGTAAACTCCCGCTCCGGTTCCTTTGTTATTGATATTTTTTTATACGATAGGAGGATGAAGACTTTTTTGTGTTGGGACGTGCTTCATATTAGGAATAATATTGATATCATCAACATCGAATTTCCAATCTACATAATCACGAGAATCACTAGGATAATCGAATTCCTCCATATTGTTCTTGCATTTGTCACTAGCTCCGCTTCCAATTGCCATTTTTTGAGAGAATTAAGCGAAAATCGGATTGAAAAAATTGAGAGAATTGAGCGAATTGAGAGAATTGAGAGAATTTAAGAGAAATTGTGAGAAACAAATGAGAGATGAAAGGGATAATTATAATGATTATGGTATAATTTACAAATTAATAAAAGAAAAGGGGGGGTGATTGTTGCCTTGCAACGGTCAAATGGGGAAAGAGCTGCTTCAACAGCTCTTTCCCCTTATTTATTTATTTTTTATTTTTTTTTTGTACGGGCTATTTTCCGATTCAATTTCTAAGGGACCCGTAATCGGCCCCTATGACACCGGCCGATTCCGATTTGGAATTGGTGGGCCCAGATCAAGTGGCAAGTTACGGGGTTTTGACCCAGGCCGGTTTCGGGTCGGTTTCGATCCCAAACTAGCACGTGACCATGTCTCACCTCTCTTAGGCTACGCCAAACTTATTAAATGGATGAGTTGAATCGAGTTTAAGTCGGGTCATAAATGATCAAGTTCAAAATGATCCATTAATCCATTTGTGTTTCATTTATTGTAACATAAATTTTTAGATTTATACCCGAATCGACCCAAATTATTATAATACTTTTATATTTAATCTAATTTGGCAAAACTTTTAAATTATGAAAAAAATTATATTGTTAAAATATTATGAACTTTTTTAACACAACAGCGAAGCCTTGCTTGGGACTTTTTTAATTTTTATCTCGTCTTGAATACAGAAAAAAGAACGTTTTGATTTGTTTTAGCTCACTTAACCATTTCCTAATAAGAAATTGAGTTTGGTTACACCAAATGAAAAATTAGTTATTTAAGACAATCTCCGATAAACTAATTTTCGAAAGGTTAGTTGTTGCCACGTCATCGCCACATAGGCAAAAGAAACCATTAAAAAAAATGATGTCAATATTTTTCGTTAATCTAAATAGACGGAAGCACTCGATTGCACTAATTCAATAAGTTTTAGAACTTGATTGCATTTTCGTGATAAGTTTTAAAATTTTCAGTGAACATATTTATATAGAAAACTACATCGTAGCTACTCACACCAATCAAATTCTCTGCTAGTGTTCACATACAGTATTATTCAAAGTCGATCCTCATAATGTAAGTTTATCCTCAGATTGAAAAAAAAATATTAAGTGAAATATCAAGGTACAGAGATCAACATTACTTATTACAATCTTGTCCTGGTGAATTACTTTTCATCATGTTCGAAGTACTGTGATTACTATCTATTAATACGCTTTAATTGACATTTTGAGGCCCTTGCGGCTTTTGAGGAGACGTGCGATGAAAGCTGTCTTGTGCGTTCTGATCAACTTTTCTGTTTATATTTATTCATTCCCACTTTTCCTTTTTTACGGATATTAATTTCAGAAGAGGTTTGAATTTCGTGTTACCAAAATTTTCAATTAAAATAAATGTATTGAATTTTTAACATAATAATTATGGTCCTTAAAATTTAAAACATAGTGATTTTTTTTCAATTTTCATTTGATTTGTTCAGAATAAGATAATCGCGAGGTAAGAAGAAGTACCTGATTATTTTGACGCTGTTTTATTATAATTAATCGTATTTCAGAAGTCAAAGCCTTCGCCAATGTAATGGTAATTTCGTTGGGATACTGCAGGTGTCAAATACATGAATGGGTTTTATCCAAAAAAATAAAATAAAATATGTCAATGGGAAATAGAAACAAAGATTATTTCTAAACGTGCTCTTTCATAAATTTTAATTTCTTTTGTCTAATTATATTCTGATAAAGGTAATATTTGTGAGAGATCACAAAGGCACGTAATTATTTTACTCTTATTATAAAATATAGATATGACGGGGGTCAGAAAATCTGCTGCCCATGCAAGCAAAGCCTGCAATGCTGAAGTTTCTCGGAATTCGAAGGAAAGATTTGTTTGCATCCAACTTGTGATCTCCTCAAGGTGAAACTGCTTCAGGAAAGCGAGGGCCTTTTTAAAAAATATGATAAAACAATTACGAATTTATGTATTTTTTAAAAATATTTACACATTACAGCCACATTTCTTATTTTTTTTATACAGCATTTTTATATTTATAATAACGTTTATATTTATACAACTTTATAAATATAACATTTTTTATAACGTAATTATTAATAATTAATTTAAATTTTTTTAAGACATATAATTAATAAAATAATTTAATATTTATGTAATTAATTTATTTAGTATATGAATAATTAATAGATATAGATAAAATTTCAAAAAAATGCATAAAATAGATCGATAAGATACAAAAATATGAAATATCTAAATTAAAAGAAATCATAATAGTTGATAACAATCCATGAACTAAAAAAATCCGGCAAATAAACGGTGTAATAATAGATAACAATCCACAACACAAAAGTATCATCGATGATGATGTCGTCCTCCTACGTGGCCTCTTATTTCGCAACCAAGTTGTCTCTTTGTTCGACAAGTCTAATGTTGTATCGGGGACGAGGACGAGGTTCAAAATAAGTAAGAAGTGTAGATGACGTGGGCATATTATATGATGGGAAGCGTGAGCGTGATCCGGGTACATTATCAAAATGGAAAAATAGTCCATGCTTTGAGACGGTACATATCCTATTGTAGAAGGACTCGAGTAAAAAGGAAAAAAACCGGATGACATATCATGTCCATAGGAACTACGAGAATCATCCAGCGCTCCTCTAGTAGAGAAAATATTTTGAGCGGGAGTTTGACACTGTTGATTGTCATGGAAGGCAAAAAGGATCCCTCATAAAATTGGCTGGCAAATTGGCTGAACCTCGAAGTGAAATTTGTCGTGCTACTAGGGACCGTAAATCTAACTTGTGTATGATAGGCCATGGGATAGGGAACGTCACCATCGGTTGAATGAGTTCGAGTGGTCCTTTGAGTCGACCGAACGGTCTCGGGTGAGTCATCCTCGTGCGACCCAATGGATGCTTCTTGTAGGTGCTAGTTGAGGTGGTGATATCATTGTAATTCGCATTTCCTCATCATACGCGAATAACATTGCCCTAATTATGCTCATTGTAGCTGCGTGTTCTCGCGAGATGTAAGAACTTAATTATAGGATTTGTTCTATGCCATCATCCTGTTCGTGAAATCAAAGTCGATAGAAATTGTCAAATGTCAATAATTTTTGTTTCAAAAAAATAATTAATGAAATAAATTAAAAATATTTCAGGAACCGTTGCACCCATTGGCGCCTCCCTTTTAAACATTACCAAAACATTAACAAAAAAATAAAAACATATTACGAACAACCTATAAATAACATAAAATAACATAAAAAAAACTAACATTTCAACTAAATATACTCATTAAATCACACCTGACATTATAACTATCAATATAATAAATGAAATAAATAACATAACAAAATAAATAAATAATAATATAACAAATGCAAATAAATGAACATGTATAAATAATAACAAAATAAATAAATATCTATATTTAAGAAATTGAAAAAAAAAAATAACAATACCAAAACTTACTTCAAACTGCCGAGGAGAGCACGTACCAAGTAAGGAGCTCAAACTACTAAGAGAGAGAGGACTGAGTGGTTGATCTGCAAGTCCCTATCACTCTTTCTTTGCTTGCCCCGCTTCACTTGCCAGTTACCAATTGGCCTTTTCGATAGGATTCGTCGACGGCCATTTCATTTCCTCGATTTAGTTCGATTTCAATCGGTGTGAATAGCTACGTTCTATCTATTAATTTTGCTTCCCATCGACATTTAGAATATTAAGACAACTGTAATTTGAGTATCGAGAAAAAATCAAATTTGGGTTTACGTCAGCAACACCCGGGAAATGATGGATATTTAAGGGGTTGTGATGAGATAAGAAGGTACGTAGCAAATTTTAAAATATTATATGATGGAATCGAGTAAATAAAATATCACAAATTGAAACGTTTTGTCTAGACAAATTTTATCTTTTCGGAAAAACATAGTGTATTTGTGTGAAACAGAAAGAAGATGGTGGTACAATTATTGACACAAGGTGATTTTTGTACACTATGCACGTGCCCTCTTTCTGGCAAAACGAAGACAAATAGAAACGTGTTTATAGGTTGAACGATGCGGTAAAAGGCGATTTTTATTTACTCAGCTCATGCGATGAAAGTATAAATTTTACATTTTTAGATAGGGTTAGACTCCTCAAATTCTCAATTTTGGCGAATGCATAAACTTTCATTGAAGTTTTTTACGTTTTGTTTGATTCAATCCTATTGACATAGATGCGACTGCTTATGTAGCACTGCCAGAATATTTTAATATTATTTTCAAAAATTTCAAAGTTTTTTTTTAATATATTTTTCCTTTTCCTCTTTTTTTTTTTCCTTCGCCAATCTCAAGCGAGGGCCACGCTTGCGGGCTCCCTCCCTAGGGGTCGGCGAGGGTCTCGTCGGCCCCGGCATGGGTGGGCAGCCCGAGCGGCTATGGCTGGAGTTTTGCGAGGGTTGGCCTCAATTCGACGAGGGCGGCCTCGCCCTGAGGCAGGTGGAGGGAAAAAAGGAAAAGAAAAAGAAAAAAAATAAAAGGAAAAAAGGAAAAAAATATATTAAGATTTTTGAAAAAATAAAAAAATATACATTATTACAAATTGTCCACATTACCGCAAGCAATGCCATGTATGATGATCGATATCCACGTCGGTAATTTTTTATCAATAGAACTGAATCTATAAAAGGTGAAAAAAGTTTAGGACTAAATAGATAATGTTTAAGACTAAATTGATAAAATCGTAAAAAGTTTAGGACTTTTTTTATATTTTTTCTCAAAATTGAGATCAAAGTAGCATCTCCACACATGCCTCCACCCTCAGACGCGAGACCCCAACAAACTAAGCTATTGGAGAGTCCATTTTCTCGGCACAAGGTTGCTGCTGCTCCGTTAGTGTGCATTATCGAGGACTGATGTGTTTTATTTGGGTTTTTTTTTAATGATTATGTCTTTGATAAATAACCAAAAAAAATGTTAAAAATGGACCAAGACTCTCCTCTATACTTTTGAGAGAGAGAGGGAAAGAAAATGAGAGAAATGTACTACAAAACTTTTGGCCGAATACAAAAAAAAAAAACTACTTTAGCATTTATGACAATTGTATCCAATTTTTTTATATCATAAAAAATCTCATTTTTTCTTTTGTCCCAATTCTATATAAAAAAACCCTCAACTTTAGTGTTTATCCCGATTATATTCGAATTTTTTTTGTCTCATAAAAAATCCACAACTTTTACTTTTATCTCAATTATACCACGGTTAGTTTTTCGTTCATCACGATAAGTTAATCCTATGTGGCTCAAATTTTTTCGCTGAACTTACCAATGAATTTTCAAAATTTAGAAATAGTAGGTTTCGGGAACGATGAGATATTAGATCGTTTGTCCAAATATCTCCATGTCTAGCCATTCTTTGGGTTGTTGAGCGCAAGAGAATACAAAACACACCGTCTTGAATGACTTTGTATCTTGCGGGCAATATGTAGGAGAAGCAAACAACGGAAGAGAAATTCAAGGTTTTTCTTTCATGTCACTTTGATGAGGTGTAATTTATTAATGATGTGGAAATGCCACATAAGATTAAATAATGGTGATTATGGATGAAAGGCTAACGGTTGTAGAATTGAGATAAAAGTAAAAGTTGAAGATTTTTAATGAGACAAAAAAAAAGATTTGGGTACAATTGGGACATGCTAAAGTTGAAGTTTTTTTGGTACTAAGCGAGGTAGAATTGAGATAAAAGTAAAAATTTTAAGTAGAATTGGGACAAAAGTAAAAGTTTGAAGGGTTTTTTATGAGACAAAATAGAATTTTGGATATAATTGTCACAAATGCTAAAGTTGGAGTTTTTTTTGGTATTGGGCCTAAAAAATTTTCTTCATTCCCTATTTTCCCTAATTTTTCTAGCAAGCCGAAAAAATCAAACTTTTCCTCGAACCGATGATGACCCTTAATCTTCATCGAAGTCCATGATTGATATTGCATATTTCTAAGCCTATATTACCCTTGAAGAACATAACTATATTACGGGGTGACAAAATTATTAAAAAAGAAACGCCGACTTTTTATAAATTATATCTTTTAAAAAGTTGGGAAATTTCCAAAAAAGGTGCCCTAATTGTGTCAAAGAATGGCCTGAACTGCACATTGTTTCAAAAGGCCTCAAGTGACTATATTAGTCTTGTCGCGACCCTTTTTTCAAGGTTTCCGTTGTAGGGGAAACACTCTCGAGGGCTAATGGATTACCGATCGAGCCTTCGGACTCGGGATGAGGAGGCTTCGGGCTTTCTCGGCATGGGCCCTCCCAGGTCCGATACCAAATCGGGATGAGAGTTAAATTTTTTAGGGATATCGACGTTAAAGTCGATCGCATTCGACCTTGGTGTAGTCGGATGCCATGTGCGTCGTGTACATGCATTTAGAGTCGCCATTAGTCTTTCTCGGAAGGTAGACCGAAAACCACACCGAGTAATTGAGAGAGATCACTCGGTTACGTGGAACTAGAGATTTTGGGTTCGAGGACTTGGTTGCGTCGGTGTCATTACCAACGTCCTTTCAATACCTAACGCGAGTGATTATTCTAACTAATATTTCATGCATGTGCAAATTTCGGGTGATGTAGGTCTGAATTAGGGTTTCGATGTAGATCGAAAAACTAATTCTATCAATTACGATCAATAAGACAAATGCACAATCAAACGCACAAATAAAAGCATGTCAATACAAATCAAGGGATCCCTAATATAGCCCTAAAGGCTTAAAGAATGGGTGATTAAGGTTCATAGGTGATTTAGAAGAGATTTGAAGACGATTTTGCCAAAAGGGCAAAATCGTCATTTTCGAAAAGATCAAGGATCAAAACACTCAAAATAGGTCTTGGCCAGTTGATCGTGGCCATTTCCTATTTTTTTGGGGTTGTTTTGGAATTTTTTCTGGACAATTTACCGGGAAGGGCAAAATCGTCATTTTTCAAAAGGTTTGAGGGTTGAAACATCCAAAATAGGACTTGGCCGTTGATTGTAGACATTTTCTATTTTCGGGATTTATTTGGAATTCTTTTGAATTTTTTCAATTGAAATTTTTTTATGATTTTTCCCTTTTTTAATGAATTTTTTTAATTTTTTGATTTAATTAATTTATTAATTAATTATCCGAATTTTTTAAATTATCAAAATAATTTTTTCAAGGGGTTAACCCGGACCATAGGGGTTCAAACCGATCTAAAACGACGTGGTTTTTGATTTTTTTTTCATTATTTTTCTAATTTTCAGAAATTCCTCATCGAACGCTCTAGGATGTGCCACGTAGCTTCACCTGGCGCCATTGTAACCATCTAATTAATAAAAATGAATATAAAAGCATGATCAGACGGCTCATAGAGCGCCTTGGCGCCATTGTAACCATCTGATCATTTTTTTTTATTTTCTGAAAAAAAAAATCTGGAAAATCATTTTTAATTTTGAAATGACCGGATCGCGACACGTAACTGCACCACGGCCATTCGATCTGGCCGCTTTTATTTTTGAAAACCGCCCCCATCTGCCAACATGGCGGCTTACGTGGCACACCACGTGGAGTTGACCGGTTAGCTCCCTCACTGGGAAAGATGACCAATGTCGGTGAGAATTGCCGGCACCTCTTCGGAATTTCAGTTCCGACGCAAAAATACCGCAGAAAGGCCATGGGTTTGACGCCAATTGACTCCCAGCCAATCTACTTCTACATACATACATTTTGTGATCCAAAGATATCTTGAATACAGCCAAACATATCGGCATAGTGCCGGCTCCGGTGACTCCTTTTTGTAATTTTTTTTTTGTTCAAACAAGACATCAATCGTTCAAACAACATCAATAGGGTATACAAAGACATACATGAGCTCGACTCTAGTTTGATGACCGCCTGAGGAACGCCGGTGAGCTCTCCGCTCGGACCGAGATTGACGAGAGTCGGACCATTGGTTTCAAATCAAAACTGATGCCAAAATAGAGAGATGATGATGTTTAGAGTCGGTTCTAGGGGATATTCGAAACAAAAGCGTGCACAACAAGCTCAGGAACGACATGACCGAAGGGTAACACACATGAAATATCTCGGAAGGCATTTTGTCGAACAGGTTACGTGCACTCCGAAAACGATATTCGAGCTAAAAAAACAAGGCATTTTGAGTGAAACCGAGACGAAAAAATGTTTAAATATGCATATGGATGTCGAGACTGATAGTGGCATGCACTCGGTTTGGCTCCATTTGACAGAAAATCAAATGAAGCCAAACTCGATGATTACAGAACAATGGAGGTGAAGGTCAGGAGTATACCAACCTTGTTCGGCGATGACGAGGGCGACCGTGAGTTCGATGGTGATGGGTTCGTCGGCCTAAACCTCTAGGACGCTAACTTGAGCGTTGACACTGCTCGAATCCTCCCTCACAACTCGCTCTAGCTCCCGGCCTCACTTACCCTGCTTTTAAAAAGAAAAACGCCATGGCCGAGCTCCTCTCTTCCCTCTAACTCCTTCCTTTTCGCTCTCTCTCTCTATGAATACCTCTCTGTGTCTGTCCGTCTCAAAGGCCAACCCCCTCTCTTTTTGTTTCCGCTCGGTCTCGCTGCCCTCTCTCTCTCTCTCTCTACCACATTCCTCCCAACGGCCATTGTCCTTTTTCACAAAACCAAGGTGCCAGCTACTCTCGTACATCCAGCCAGGTGCACAAGATAACAAAGGCGAGATTTGGTGACCCTCGGATGAATGACGTCGCGCGGTTGCGGATTGAAGGACAGGAGAGAAACGTGCGCATTTGGCTAGTTTTTGGGCTAAGTTGAAGACTCGAATCAGCCGGGTCGGGTCGGATTCGACCCGGTAGATCCGGTCTCATATGTTCGTTCAAATCAGGGCCCCAAATAACTATTTTTCATAAAATTCACATTAAAATTGAGTTCACCGACACTTTTTACATGTAAGATGGGTATTTTTCAGAATTAATAACTTGGAATTTGACGAAAACTTCAAATTTTAAGTTAGATCCGAAAATGAATTTTCGATAATTCAAAACTGAAATGACCAAATCAATCCAAACCAAAGCCACCGTTGGATTCGACATGATGAGAACTATAGAGTAGGGGGTTTGGATTTTCATGGGTGGCTTTAGGAAAAATTTAATTTCAATTTTAGTAAAACCGAGGACTAAATTGAAGATAAATTGTGCAATTAAGCCCTTTTATGTTAAAATTGAGCAAATTGTGGAGCAAATAGACCCAATTGCAATTCAAGGCTTTGGATACCAATGTCATAGCCTATGAAAAGTGAAAATTAGAAATTAAAAGACTCGAAAAGGAATTTTTATGCTCGATTCAGGGTTTATGTTTGTGAAGGAACATAACGTCCCAAATCAAAATTTTAAAATTTAAAACAACCATTGTAAAGAGGGAATTTTAAAAAAAAAATATTGGGTGTTTTTGGGTATTTTTCTGACCACAAATAGTATTTTTTTTTTTTCTGATTTTTGGATATTTTTATAATAAAATAAATTTGAAAAAATATTAAAAATTATGAAAAATATTTTTTTTGTTTAAAATTGGTTCCTAAGGCTAGGTCAAGGCTTCTAAAGTTGATTTTGAAATTTTTATGATTTTTAATTATTTTTAAATAATTATTTTTAAAAATAAAATGACTAAAAATCAAGTATCAACAAGTCTAAAAAAAAGCCCGAGTCGCTTTAGTTACGTAAATTTTGGTCATTTACAAATTTATTTTATTTTTCCCTTTTCTATGTTTTCAAGAAATTTTGAAAAAAAATTTAAAATAAAAAAAAGAACACAGGCAAGAGCAACGCCACGGCGAAGATCGCCGGCGAGAGGGTCTCGACGCTCTCCAAGATTTGGACGAGGATCGGCATCCCTCCCCCGGTCAAGCCAAGGGCCATGACCACCGGCCGAGACCTCGGTAGGGGGTAGACGGTGCGGCGCCCTCCGACCTACCTCGGTCGGGTCCCGACCTATGGCCGTGCCCCTCGGCCGGACTTGGGTGAGGGCCGCCAACCCTCGCCCAAATTTGGGAGAGGGTCGGGGCCTTCTCCCGGCCAAGGCGAGGGCCAGCGGGCCATCTCCGGAGCTCAAGCGAGGGCCAGCAGGCCCTTACTGCCGGTCGGCTAGGTCAACGGCCTCTCTCGGGTGTTGATGGCCACAGGCGAGAAGCCGATCCTCTCGCCCTGTGTGTTTTTTTTTTTTTATATATAAATTGCTTTTGATTTTTTGTTTTAATTTAATTTAGTAAAAATGAGATTAAATTTATATTTTTACAAAAATACCCTCGCTCGATCGAAAAATTTGGTTGGTCGGCCGGCCGACTAGATCAATCTCTTATTTGAAACAACCATAACCACTTCAGGCCATTTTTCGAGAAAATAATGGCACTTCAAGTTTTTATTTGAAATAAAATCTACTTTAAGTCATTATTTGAGAAAATGAGGACACACATGGCCCTTTTTTTAAAAATTTCCCTAAAAGTTTTGATCTAATTGGGTAACTTCAACTTTTAACTTTTAATTTTCATGATTTTATGGCACTTACATCTTTAATTTTACTTATGCTTTCAACCTATTAAATAACCTTTTTTTTTTTTCATTTTGAAGAGACAATCATAAATAAAAATGATAAATAGGTGATAATAGGCGCCAAGCAAGGCCTGCTAAGTGCAAATCGACTTAAAATATAAAAGAAAAATCATATTGAGAAACTAAAATGCAATACATTGGTCATTAACAGAAATCTAATCGAGACATGATCGAGATAATTACTTATCAATTCTTCCACATGCTCATCACATTTTTAACTTATATCTCGGAAGCATTCTTTCCAAAGTCCCAATGCCCAAAGCCAAATGAATAATGTTTCACATCCCGATGTAATAATCCTACCAATACGCCTTAGGTCATAGAAAAATGACGTCCTAGGCACGTCATCTACTCATTCTTTTTATCTTTTATTAAACGCATGCGAAATATGCAATTCCCAAACAACACATTGATTAACAGAGATAGAAAAATAGGATATTACATCAATCAACATCGGCCAGTTTAGCAAAAAACTATTTCATTAATAGATACTCTTTAACCCTAAGGAAGCTATAACATATACAAGCCCACACTTTCGGGTTGCTTCCTAAAACCATCAAAAAGACATTGGATCCGGACAGGGTTAAAGTCTTATCTCCTCCAAAAAAGAGGTCACGTCACCCTCGCCGATCCTCATCATCGGATCTCCACAAAAGGTCTCATTAACCAAAACCACTCCAACGGTAATAGTTTGACGGGGGCATAGGGTCATAGTCGGTGTCCTTTACCTCCTCGTTTGGGGTATCGATGTCCATAGGGTCCCGGATTTGAATTCTCGAGAACACGGGTGGCGGCCCGTCGAATCCACGAATCGGCCCATAGAGATTATCCCCGTGACGCACAAACCAAGCTTTGAAGTGGTGGGGCACTAGGTGTTCCAATCCCTCATCTACCCGGAAGGTCGTCACATGATGCTCCCAAATCCAATTCGTACTGGAACGGAATGGTACGTGATATTAAACGACCGGCCGAGGGGGACACCAAACCTGACCGAACGAATCTCCATTATCTTGGTCCCGAAAAAGATCTAACAACGGAACGATCATATATAAAATTTTCGTAAGTCAACGCATAAGCTTAAATAGGGCGCCGATTCACTCAAGGAGGCCTAAACATGCAAGACAAATGCCGATAACGGATCAATAACGTGCGACTAACGCCACGTTTTAATTACCACAGGGATCAAACACATTCCAACAATCAATCATCAATCACATACAACCTTACCCCGCGCCTTAATCCACACATTAAATAGTATATATAACATGTAATCAATTGCACACAACCAAAACACACAATTAGAACACTCGTCACAACTTGCATGCACAACGCACCACACGTGTTTCATTTATTAACGATAGAGCCCGATCACGGTAAAACCATCCTCTTTCGACGGGATAGGATTTTATCTCATTCCCTCGGCGACGACTAGACATGGTCGGTTCCGTGGAACCGCCTGGTTTTGGTTCCTAAAAAGGTGGAACCGCCGATTCCAGGCCGATTCCGGTTCGAACCCCGGTTCTTAGGCCCAACAACAACTCTTTTTCCCTAGGCCTCCACCTTTTTTAAAAATAAAAAAAGCGGGTCGAACCGGCTCGGAACCACCGGTTCGGGCCGATTTCGGCCATTTACAAATCGGAACCGGCTCGCGAGCCGGTTCCGGTTCCGGGTTGGAACCAGTGGGCCCGGCCAACGAGCCGGTTCCGAGCCGGTCAACCGGCCGGTTTCGGGCCCATGGTTCCATTTGACCATGTTTAGCGAAGACGATTGATAAACTATGTGGTTCCAAGTACCCTCCGGTATGGATTAATAATCGGGCATTTACGTAGGGGAGCGTCGATCCGCATCTTGCGCAATCGACATCCGATAAGTCATGTGGTTTCAAATATCCTCGGCACAAACATACTGGGCTCGATTCCAAGTACCCAAGGGTGTTGACTATGTCCCTAAGTACTGAGGGTGATGGTAACCATCATATGACCACACAAGCAAGCTAGATAACCAGCCACTTTTTATCTTGCATTAAATTCCAATGCACAACTGTCGTGCTTAAAACTCGGCTCAATGCCATTTTTCATGCTCAAAGTATAGTGAGATATATACGCGGGGTCACATGAACACATTTTGTCCATCAAACTTTGCATCTATATAAGGGTGATTAAACGTCTTAATCATTTCCTTCTAAACAATCAAGACACTCATTAATCATCAGACAATCACATAATAATAATTAATTAATTAATTCAATTTAATTAGCATAACTATAATTAACTAACATCATTATAATTAATTAAGTCCACCTTAATTAATTAACTCGACTTTAATCAATAAACTCATCTCGCTTAAATTACCCGACAATAGTCAATTAGTACCATAATAATTAGCTAACTCGACCTCAGTTGATTATTCCAATCACAATTAATTAAAATAATCAAAATTAATTAAAGTAATTACGATTAAATCAAAATAATTATAATTAATAATAAAATAACTACAGTCAATTAAAAATAATTATAATTACTTTAATTAAAAATAATTATGATTACTTAACCCAATTAAAGTTAACTTAACCTAACTACAGTTAAACAAATTCAATTACTGCTATTCTAAACTAACCACAATTCACTTAAATTAATCTATCATCTATCTAAACATAAATTTATGATTAGGAGTTAACTCATTAATTAAACGACAAAGCATGGGCGCGAGCGGCTCACGGCAACGGCGCGGTCTGTTCGGGTCGGGCTCGCGAGACAACGGACGGCGCGACACGGGCTGGCGGCTCGGGGCGGGGGCGGGACTGTGGGTCACGGGACGACGGCTCGCGGTGGCCGGGCTCGGGTCCGGATCTCACGGCTTGGGTCGGCGACGGAAGGAGGTGGCCGAGCGGGGTGGTTTGTGGGTCGGAGGGCTAGCGACGGGGCTCGGGCTGGCGGGGTTCTCGGCTGGTCGCGGGCTGTGGGGCGCGGCTGGGGGCTGATCGGCACGGCGAGTGGCTGGTGGGTCGCGGCAGCTCGGACGACGGAAGGGGGCGGAGCACGGCGGCAACAGGCCGCGTTGGCTCGCGGGTCTCTCGGTCTCGCTGCTTGGCCGAGCGGCGACGGAGCTCGTAGGCGGCGGCGCGGCAACAGCTGGACGGCGCGGAGACGGGACGGCTGAACGGCGGAACAGCGGCGACGGAGGGTGGACGGCTGCTGGTGGTGACTGGTGGCGCCGGGTGAACAGAGGAAGGGGTAGATGGGGTCGTCGGGGAATAGCAGGAGGAAGAGAGAAGGGGAAAAGAAGAGAAAAAGAAAAAGAAAGAAGAGAGAGAGAGAGACTGATTTGACCGAATTGATTAGGGGGCCCACGATTTCAAATCAGGATTTATTATTTTCGTCTTTTATGGATAATATGTGAAAATATTTTAATAATTTAATAAATAGGTATCGATTAATCATATGAGGATAATTTAGTATTTTCATATCTAGAATTCGATTAGGGTTAAGCTCGGGCGTGAAGGGTATTGGGATTACGATCGGACGGCTCGACTATCCGGACTTGACTTTTTCTAACGAACGTTTCAGGATATTCCAATTATTATCTCTTAAATCATTAAAAAATTCAATTTTATTTTTCTAACTGAAATTCATGATTTAAAGTTATCGAATCTAGTTATATTGTAGCTGTCGAAATTTGGAGACGTCACGGATATAGACTTTAATTTTATTTAGTTTGGTAGAGTTTAAAATCGTTAATACCTATCCAGGCGAGTCCTCATTTCATCCATCCATAAAATAGACGAAATCATGTCATTGTTCGGCAACGGGAAGAGTGTGTGATCTACTTTCTTTTGTATTGTACTTGAATTTTGCAAGGCCATTTGCTTCGACATTCTAGTTAGTAAATTAGGAAGTATTTGAATGTGCAAAACAAATGAATCATGAAATTTCGATTGTAGAATCAAATAAATCAGGGACAGAGGATCATCTAAAATTGTTTTGATATTATCACAAATGTACTAGTTAAGAGTTTTTCAGGATATTAACTCTAAAATTAAAAGGAAAATCGGGGATGACATTATCAAAATAGATTCGGTTTATACATAAAAACCTTTTTTGAAAAAGAAAAATTGATGAAGGGATAAAAAGTACATCAAAAAGTAGCCCCATGTTATAATTATTTTTATTTTAAAATGGAGAAATCGTAAAAATTTAGATGCGTATTCCATGACCTAAAACTTAGAAGCGTTAATAGTCCAGAATATAAATAGGAGATGACCAATTCCTTCTCTTACTTGAAAATCTATATAATCTTGAACAAATTAAAAGGAAATTGAAATTTTCCTATGTTTTAAATCCCATAATCATTTTGTTAAAAAAAATTAGTACAAAGACCTTACTTTAAAAATTTGTATAAATATTGTGCACATTGCCCCTTTGGCACAATAACTCAATATGTGGTTTATGCGTCATTAATTGTCTACGTCACTACTACAGTGAGAGACTGGCTTCGGTTCCTATAAATATGGCTGTCCTTTCGTTTTGCTTGACTCAGCTTTTTAATTAACTGCCAATTCCTTAATATTGGGGCAGCGGAAAGAAAATCAACTTTCTAATTGATCATGCATTGCAGAATAGAGTCTAAAGCTACGTGTGTTGTCATTGTTGTGTCCCATCCATGATGAAGCCGCCTCGATTCACCGTCTAATCAAGTTTCACTGAGCGTGGGGGAAGAGAGGACAACACTGCAAAAAAGATTTTGACGATGACGTGAGATCATCCATGACAAATCCTTAGAGATTTTGACGATCAGTGCTTTCGCTCTCCCCACCAACCCTACTTTGAAACAACACTCCACACAAGTTCTAGTTGTCCTCGCTAATTCTTATTATACGGGATAGGGCTTATATATATGTACCTCTCAAGATTAATAATAAATAAATAAAATGGCTCTAAGATAAAATTTGTATATATGTACCTTTCAGGATTAATAATAAATAAATAAAAATAAGTGTATTTTATATGATTTCTCGCTTTACTATCGCTATTGATTTTTTTATTATATTTGTTTGGGAGTTGCACGTTCCACATGCGCTTAATAATAAGATAAAAATAATGGGTCGATGACGTGCCCGAGACGTCATCCTTTTTTACCCGAGGCGTTTTGGTAGGGTTGTTGCCGAGGGAGATCGGGCGTGCTAACCCCGCCCAAAGTGGTATCGTAGCAAGGTTAGCTTCGAAGCATCCGGGTCATGGTCTAGAATAATAAGGAGCGTTGAGTTTTATGGATAATTAATAGGATTGAAATTCCGTGCATGTGATTGTTACTTAAAGTTTTAAGGCCGTACGCCTCGGTTCTCCTCATATGTTGCTTTAGGGTGAGCAGGATCCCGTAAGATACAAGTAAAATGAGCAATCGTAATGCCGAGCTCCTAGAGATGGAGCAAGACAAGAAGACCCTCGAGTGGATGGACCGCTCGGGCAATGGAAGCCCTAGGAAACATCATTGGGCAGACATGTGAGAAATCAAGAAGCCGCTGCAACGCCGCCGCCCCACCGGAAGACCCGTTAGTCGGTAACGTGAATGGTGGCCAATCGATACATAAGTTGGTAAAGCAATTTCGAAACTTAAAACGCCGAAATTTTTTGGAACCGGTGATCCTAATGCCACCCTTTGGGTTAAGGAACTGGAAATTTTTTTTGCTCTATTAAGATGCACCGGGGATGATAAGGCGACGTTGGTTGTGTATCGATTGCAAGGGAATGCCAAGACCTAGTGGGAAGCCTCCCGAGGATGGACCTTTCCCGAAGGTACGGTCCTAGTGTGGGATGCCTTCGTGGAAGCCTTTAATGGAAAATACTTTTCCGATTGCACCGGAGAACGAAAGATGAACGAGTTTATGCGCTTGCGCCAAACCAGATGTCGGTGGACCAAAGACGAGGCTAAGTTTGCTGAACTGTCGAGGCATGCACCTAGGATGGTTGAGGATCCATTGGACAAAGCAAAAGGTTCGAGATGATTTGAAGCCGAGTTCAAAGACCCGTTAGTGCCACTTGAACCTTAAGGACTACAACGAGTTGTATGAAAAGGCTCAACCGATCGAGAGAAACATGATTGAAAGGGCTGCAAGCGTTTGGATCTCGATTTGCGCCCTCCGGCAGAATAACCAAAGGTTTAATAAGAGGCTAATGATCGGAGAAAGGAACCCCATTCCACCTAACCGGAGGAATGGTGTGGAGAAATCGGCACTTAACGTCGGCGGAGTATGTCGCCGTAGGCATGGGTCTACTCCATGTCGGTTCCGTAATGGAGTTTGTTTTGGTTGTGGTCAAAGAGGCCACTTGGTGAAAGATTGCCCGCAGAGACAAAGAGAAGTGCAAGCGCCGCCACCGCAAGGAGGACAACTGCGAGGGAATGTTCCACAGACAGCCCGAACCGACCTCGCTAAAGGGTAGCAAATTGTATGCGATAAGATGTCCCGGTTATAAGTTAGTTATAGATAGTCGAAGTGAAAAAAAAGGGGAGGGGGCCTTAGTGATAGGTTTGACTTGTGATTTTGGTTTGTAATAAGATGATTAATATTTATGTAATATATAAGTTTGAATTTGTATTGTATTCTAATGGTTTTAGTATCGATTCTAATTAGTGGTCTTGAGTAGTGTTATGATTGAGATTCGCAAGAAAGAGAATAGACTTGAGGTTTGTAGAGTGGTCTAGGCTATTGAATCCTTACTAATGATGTGGTCACTCTTGGTAATAGATTAGTCCGTTAAGATAAGGACTGTCATAGAAGTGAGCGATGTATGATGAGTAATAAGGACGATCATGTATTATACGTGTTTGTTGCATTAGAGTTGGTTCTCAAAGTGAAAATTGTTTTTGAAAATATATAGCATTGTATCTTGAGCGACGAATGAAAGATGACGAGTGGATAATATAGTGGATTTGCGAGATAAATCTATGAGTTACTAAGGTCCGTGATAACCTTGATTAAGGTTAAGATTGTGAGATGTGGCGATTAAGGAAAAAAAAATAAGTGATCGAGTGCACAATGGAAGCGTGGTAGATAGAATGACGAAGTAGGCGCAGTTCATTATTGTCTAAAAGGAAAATTCAAACGCTTGTAGACATGTTGCGGAGTTGTATTTGTATCCGGTGGGAGAAATAGTAACAACTTATGCCACTCGTTAGTTAAAAAGTTGTTGATCGCTAAGGAAGAATGACTAATTTTTGTGGTTAATTGTAATTATAGTAGGGCAATCGACAATTGAATTGGAAAGCAAGTTCATATGGTGATATTTTAGGTGTGAATCATTGGAGTCCGAGGAGTTAGCCTATTTAGACAGATTGTGGATATGAAATTGTGGAATTGAAATTTGAGGATCATAGGCTTGACTCTGGTTTATATATGATGGTCGACTTGTGATTTTATTGTGCTAAGACGAGATACGAAATAATGTGAAATGATATGACAAGAAGCGAGGACGTTATGAGGTGCGAGTATCTTCATCTTCTTGAGGTTGAGTAGTAGTGCAATTTTGGGAACGAAATTTTCTAAAAAAGGGAGAATTGTGACGTCTTGGAATTTCAAGTCTGTAAAAAAAATTATAAATTCCAATTGAAAAGTAAATTTGAATTTTGAGGATTTAAGAGATGATAATTGGCTATTTCGAGGGGTTTGTCCAAAAAATTTAAGTTTGAATTGTCAAACTTTGACTCGTTTTTACCGAGAATCGTCGCGCGCAAAATTAGTCCATGATTTTTATTCATAAAAGAAAAATGGTGTAAATTTGATTTTAAAATCTCGTGGGCCCCACCATCTTTTGAAATTTTGGCCAACCCCCAAAAATCAGGATTTGGATCGTCTGTCCACCCTCCCGGTGGGCAGGCCCTGACCATCCCCCAAAACGGCAACGTTTTGGGGGTTTTGAATTTTAAATTTTAAAGGGAAAAAAAATCCCTCTTTTATTCACTCTCTCTCTCTCTCTCTCCATTCTCTCTCTCACTTGCATGCGTTTTCTCTCTGATAGTTTCTCTCTGCCCTCCCGCTTTCTCCTTTGTGTCAGCGTCTCTCGTCGTCCTTGCGCTCCGGCGACGGACGCCTTCGACGGAAGCCTCCGCCGCGGAATCGCGAGTTACGACACCAGATCCAGAGATGCGGGCCGAGAGAAAAATGCTCCACCCTCCCGCTTTCGCTTTCTCCTTTGTCTCAACGTCTCCCCTCTTCCTCGCTCTCCGGTGATAGAAGCCTTCGCCGCAAAATCGTAAGCCTCGACAGTAGGTTCAGAGGTGCGCGCAGGGCGTGAACGTGGCCCCTGCATTCCAGTCGAGGACGCCCTCAGCTGTGGAATCCTCGTCAACGACACGAAATTTCAAATCCAGAGGTGCGCGCAGGGGTGTGAACGCGGGCTGTCGTCGCTGCGGGTTTGGTGATTCCGCTTCGGGTTTCCAGTGTGAAGGAGGAGCCGCAAAATGGCCGAGGATCTCGAGGTAATTTCACCATATTGCCGACCTACAGTTGAGTGCGTCCTAATGTAGATGGGAAGTTAGGCGATCCATATCATCGACTCACGCTGCTGGTAATTCTCCTCGTTGTGTAGGTACTCGATTTTGACCGTTGTCGCCGAATATCCCAAAGCTGCTCTTCCCTTTAGCTGGGCAGCCCGTGAAACCATCCAATCGCTGCTTGTAAAAGAGTACGTACATAATTCTGGTAAATATATATTTCATATTTTTGTATGAATGAACTAACATAGAGTTGAATGTGATTGGAAAGTTAGGGTAGGTAGTCCATATTTGTGGCTCCTTGATTGTGTAATCAAAGTGACTGTGCTTTTGGAGTATGATTCTAATTGACAAGAGAGAATTGCCAGTAGGAAAGATTTGCAGTACTTTGGTACTGGCCAATTCTGTTTATCCTGTTTGAAAGATCATGCCTATTCTGTTTATTGTGGCTACGCAAAGTTGCAGGCCTTGGACGAGGATCTGGAAAATGAGGACATGGTCGTGATTAGTTGCATTTCTGTAAGAAGAGAAACTCATATAGCTATAATTAGTGGCCTATGATGAATGCGTCCTAATGTAGAGGGGAAGTTAGGTGATCTATATCATCGACTAACGCTGCTGGTAATTCTCCTTGTTGTGCAGGTACTCGATTTCAACCCGTGTCGGTGAATATCCCGAAGCCGTTTTTCCCTTTAGCTGGGCAGGCCGTGAAACTATCCAATCTCTGCTTGTAAAAGAGTACGTATGGTTTTGGATTGTTAAAATATAAGCAATATGTACTTCGTCTGTAAGTTCTAGCGAATAATGGAGGTGATAGCTAGCTCATGATCATGCCTTTTTGTGTAGCATAATTCTTTGAGGAGAAGGATAAGCTTATTCGCAGCACATGACATGTTGGTTGGTTTTTCCTACTTGTCCTGTAATGATTGATATGATGCGCACGTGCTGTGCCTTTGTATTATATTAGGGGTACAAACAAATGTCATTGGACTTGTAATTGTTATACATGAAACTGATCTCACAAATTTCGATTTGCTTTGCATAAGGGTATCGCTATTTGTTGGATTGTCTCGCCGGCGAAAATACTAATACAACTACTAATCTTAAAGATGTTTGGCCCTCTCGGAGTTTGAGACCTAACCATGTCTTTCCACTATCACTATAATGGCTTTAGGACAAGTTTCCTCGATAAATTTGAGCTGCTTCTGACGTTGACAACATCTGAGAGTGGTATCAATCTTTGGGTGCTCAGAGAAGGGACACATTTGCCTGTGTATTGGTTCATCTTTGGCTGTTCTTATTATATTCTGATAGAGCAGGATACATGTACATTATGGCTTTAACTGGGGCTGCACGGTCCTTGCCTCACTGCTCTGCCATTTGTTTGTGAATCTGGTAGTGTACAATGTGTGTGCCAGTTTCTGCTGTGAATGCATTGTAATAGGAGTAAACTTTTACTTGTAGATAGCTTTTCCCATGCTTGTAATTTGACTAAGTATATCGATATTCATTTGAGTGCATTCCTATCGATTGAACAATGGCAAACATTACTAGTAACTTTTCAGATGGTTTTGGGAGCTCAAACACCTGCAATATTGTTTGAATATGTATATGATGTGACTAAATTCTATTGCCTTGTTTCCCCTCCTATTTGCCTAACTTGTCTATGATATTTTAGGTTTGTTAACATGCCGAAGGCATACTACGTTGTTTTCAATGGTCATAATATTGGCATATCCGATAATTGGCCTCAAACTCAAGATCAAATAAAGGGTTTTAGTAATGCTAGTTACCAAGGATATAAAAATTGGGAAGCGGCAAAATAGGCATACTTGAAATATTTCAATATGACGCAGCTTGCCAACGACAATTCATTTGCCTACCCAATTTCGTCGAGAAAGTGAACATGTGAAGGTGTATGTTATTTGCTTACTATTGTGATAAAACGCTGTAATATTTCAATGGTTTAGGATGTAACGGTTATATGGTTTCTTGTTATGTCTAATCGGGACGGTGCTTGTCCTAGTGGATGTAGCCATATAATTAGAGATTTGGAAATGGAGCTTGCACAAACCCGAAGGGAGCCGGAACAGAGCCAATATTCTCATCAATTGACTATACGAGTATAAAGAGAATTTATAACTGAGTATCTAAACCATGCTTTTCTAGTATTCCATCTCTTGCTTCACGTGTTAATCTCTTCAAAATGTAAGCGTAAGGAATTAACTTAATATTCACCATATCAAGCACCTTTAAAGCATGGCAACATAAGATTCCAACGGTCTCAAAATGATTATAAGCACATTTCACCACTTCATTGCTTGGGCTACATGTGACGTTATACTCTGGTTCATTTGTACCAAATGTACAAACAACATATTCCCGCAAGAGACCTACCTCATTACATTCCTTGATAACCATGTCTAAAATTTTCATATATTCATTCCGAAAGTTTTCGAACATCGAAGGTGTATATATCTTGCTTGCTTGCCGCAACATATGTGATGCCCGACACAAGATCATTGGCAATTTCTCTCTAGCATTAAACTCAGCTTGTAACTCTTTGTACCGCTTTATCGTTCACTAGCTTATCAAATCTCTTGAAAAATCTACTTAGATTTATAGTACATGAAAGATAATCCTTCAAATCTCCATTCAAACTCTCACTCAACCTGTATTACGTATCCTCAAGGTCACCGTAGATTTCATATAACATCTAGCCTATTTATTTTTCAACTTATACGGATTTTGGAGCCAAGAATTGTCGGTAGCTTCATATGATAAAAGTAATGAATCCCAAACCTCTTCGATTTGTTCACTTCTACATATTCATACACAAGCTTTTTCAAATCACTCAAAAAATTAGATCTATTTTTCATGAAATGACCAACATTTTTTATGGCATTTTGCATTAGATGCCATGTACACAATCCGTGTCTCGTCTCGAGAATCACCTCCTCTAAAGCCTTTGACATTGCTGCATCTTGATCGCAAAAAATTGTTGCAGGCCCGCTATTTTTGTGTGCCCTCAAGAATGTTTCAAAAAGCCATCTAAAGGAATCGGTAGTTTCATCATATAAAAGTGCAGCCCCAAAAATCACAAGTTCTCTATGCTGATTCAATCCAATAAATACACCAAGTGGCCTATACTCTTTGTTGGTGGAAAATGTAGTGTCAAAGGTCACAACATCACAAAAAAGGCCATAATCAATAACCATCCTAGAATCTCGCCCAAAATATGTTCGTTATTTGTTCGGTACTATCAAGCCGACCAACATAAAAGAAAGATGTGTCCAAGATCCGTCGTTTTTCAAAGTACAACAATAACATCCTGCGTCTCCAAACTCCATGTCTCTCTATCATTTTGTTCGAAGATAATTTTTCACATCAAGCCTCGTGTAACCAACATTTTCTCTTCCTCCAGATCGTACGCTAGACAAGTCATGCTTTGCCGCCTCGTGTGAGGCCTCGCATTATTAGCTAAAACTATTTGCCGAGCTTGGATATCGCTTATTTTCCTATGTGACCGTATCAAGTGAGCACACTCGCAAAGTGGAGTGGATAGAAATGATTTGGCTCAAAATCATACACACAATATTTACCGCTCCCTCGAACCAATTTGATGTACAATCGGGTATGGCAATCCATTCTCGTTTCGGGCCTAGGATTTTTAACTAATTCAACCCGTTTATCTATACGTCGACGTCCCTCTTTTGCACAACAAAAACGCACGTTAGTTATGGCACCATCCTTCCCTTTTTTGTTACCTCTCCTACGTACACCAAAATCAATTTTCGAAGCATACCTCTTCCAAAACTCCCATGCCTCACCTATGTCATTAAACAAAAGACAATAAAACAAAGAAAAATTAACATACTTTCATCAAAATATCAATTACCTCGTGCCATCATCATCCATTTGGGAAGAAGCCTCCATTTGAGGCGTACTTTGACTGGCGAGTGCTAAGCATGGCAGTTAGTGCCTCCTCCATATCGGTAGAACCATCCAAGTCTAGAGCCATTCCTGTATGCAGAATCATCAGCAAAGTTGCTATTACTTTGTAAGAAGCATCAGGTACAGTTTCCTAATAAGTACTAAATTTGCACCGGCCATTTATAAATTCCTCGACTTTATACTAATCTTTGTAGCCTATAATGCTAATTCAACTAATGTAAGCTTCCAGACTTAAAATCAAGTCAGGTAAGAAAACTTGTTTCAACTTCTTAAACTATCAACTTTAACATATACTAAGTACAAAACTATATGCAAAATAACTTGTGCTTATTAGAAATATGTAGACTAACAAGTACTCAAATAAAGTCAGGATATCCAGCATACTTATTATGTGAGCTAACTTATAAGCAGGGGTTTTGTCTGCTTCACAAATTGTATAGTTCTTTAGACTAATCCTAACTGCTGAAGTAGTGTCTGCCATCTGACTAATTCTTTGTTAATCGTCAGATCTTAGGAGGATGTTGATATATCTTATTGAATTCAAATAAAATGTTTGTATTAGTTCTTTGACTGGACATATTTTCCCTTAAGGTCACTGGTTTGTCACTTTTTTTGTCTATTGGGCATGGACAGATGCGAGAGTGCATGATCTCGATGCGCCCTTTAACTTTGTTTAAACATTATCGATCTAGCCTCAATGCAACTCAGTGCCTTTCATGTTCATTTGCAAGTAACTTTGTAATTCCCGTTACCGTCTCTCTTTTTATTTCGTTCCGGCCGAAAGCTGGTGTCAAAATGGCTTGTGTGTATACTGGAATATTTTCTACCTTCAGTAGTTCTTTGGTTTGGCATGTAAACAAGATAGCCCAAATTATGTTTTTGGGGTGTTCTGTTTTCTTCTTAAGCGAAGATATAGGTGGTGTCTATGTTCTCTCCCTGGAGACATTCAAAGGCTTTGCAAACCAACTCCCCCGTGTAATACTAAACAGCCCACCAGCAAAGGTACCATTAGTTCATCAAGAAACAATCACTGTTATCCCTATTGACATGGGTATCACAAGGAAATTTACACTAAAATAGCCATTGATGCCAGTACCACAGTACATCAAATCTTTCCTACTGGTAATTCTCTCTTGTCAATTATAATCATACTCCAAAAGCACAGTCACTTCGATTACACAATCAAGGAGCCACAAATATGGACTACCTACCCTAACTTTTCAAACACATTCAACTCTATTTTAGTTCATTCATATAAAAACATGAAATAGATATTCACCAGAATTGCGTAGTACTCTTTTACAAGCAGTGATTGGATGGTTTCACGGGCTGCCCAGCTAAAGGGAAGAGCATCTTCGGGATATTCGACGACAACGGTCGAAATCGAGTACCTGCACAACGAGGAGAATTACCAGCAGCGTTAGTCGATGATATGGATCGCCTAACTTCCCCTCTACATTAGGACGCATTCAACTGTAGGTCGCCAATATGGTGAAATTACCTCGAGATCCTCGGCCATTTCGTGGCTTCTCCTTCGCACTGGAAACCCGAAGTGGAATCACCAGACCCGCAGCGACGATGGCCCGCGTTCACACCCCTGCGAGCACCTTTGGATTTGGAATTTCGTGTCGTCGAAGGGGATTCCACAGCTGAGGGCCTCCTCGACTGGAATGCAGAGGCCACGTTCACTTCCTGCGCGCACCTCTGGACCTGCTGTCGAGGCTTGCAATTTCGCGACGGAGGCTTCCATCGAAGGCGTCCGTCACCGGAGCGCGAGGAGGGGGGAGACGTTGAGACGAAGGAGAAAGCGAAAGCGGGAGGGTGAAGCATTTTCTCTCTGCGCGCACCTCTGGATTTGGTGTCGTAGCTCGCGATTCCACGGCGGAGGCTTCCGTCGAAGGTGTCCGTCACCGGAGCGCGAGGAGGAGGGTAGACGCTAAGACGACGGAGAAAGCGGGAGTGAACGGCAAGTTTTTTGAAGCGTGAGGAGGAGCGAAGACTTCTTAATTTTTTTCAAATCCCACTTTCCTTTCCCGCCTAAGTGAAACATAAGTTTTTGTGCGTTTCATTTACACTTCCAATCTCAACCGTTCGATATGAGTGGACAGTTGAAATTGGAAGTGGTCAGGGTGGTTAGGCTCTCGTGGTGGTGAGGGGATCCAAATCCCAAAATCCCAAACTCGCCCCCCCCAAATCAAGTTTTACTTTTTTCTTATTCTCCCTCTCCCCTCACGCGAGCACCAGCCCCCGTACGCCTTCAACCTTCGGCTTCTTCTTCTTGCTGTCTCTGCAACCGCACGAACCAAACCGCCCAAAGTTCCACCCGATTGCTCGCCACCACCACTCAGCCTCCACCTTCGTCCGCCATCGCACCACCCCGGCCAGCCGTCCATCGTGTGGTCATCCTGCCGGACCGCCGCTGCTGCCTCGAACCGCGAGACCACTGGACCCGGGGCCAACGCGGTTAGCGCCGCTACGCTCGGACACCCGTCCAACCCAGATCCGGCTGTTGCCAGCCCCGATCTGCCTCAGACGCCACTGCCCTCTAACCCCACGGCTCATCATCGTGCCTCCACGCCTCAAGCCCGACCATCCCAGCTTCCGACATCGAACCGGCGAGCCCTAAGCCGAGAGCCAACGCGGCTCATCGCCGCCGTGCTCTGCCACCCGAGAACCACATCCGCCGTGTCCAGCTCAGCTGTGCCTCTGTCCAGCCGGCTCTATCACCATCCCGAAGCCGACGGTCACCCGCGAGCCACCTAGCCTCGTCGCCCTCCGTCGTAGCTCCTGTCGCCGCCTGAACTCAGACCTTGTGACCTCTTCCTCCTCTGCTCGACGCCAGCCAAGTCCGACCGACCTAGATTCGAGCTCCAGCCACGCACCCACAGCCGAGTCGCTACCATGAGCCTTCGGACGACCAAAACCCGCTGGACTGACCCGACCCGAACCTGTGTTACCCGAAGCCCTTTGGTTCTGTGGGCCCGAAAACCTGACCCATGCCCTGATCTTGCCCTGAAATATTGAACCGATCCGTGCGACATACCCGAACCGAACCTGTTGAACCCGACCCGAACCAAATCAACCTACATAACCATCAAGAGCTATCTACGCCCGTGCGTTATTGTGGTCGTCACCAACGTACTCAAGTCGTCTTCAAACGACGAATAGTTATGAGTTAACCCCTCAACTACGAATAGAGTGTTAATTGCGTTTAATGATTAATTTTATTATCATTATTGGTTAATTAAAATATTTAGTCAGGGCTAGATAATTTAATTATTTGCGATCGAATTAATTATCCGAAATTAAGCTCGCTAAATATTTTGGCATTATTAGTGAAAATCTTGATTAGTTAATTAAGTCGGATTAATTAAATGTGATCGGGATAATTAATTGTTAATTAATTATTACTATACGATTATTATTAGGTGATTATTGTATTATTATTGTTGGGTGATTGTATAATGACTATTGCTTGTATGGATGGATGTGATAGATTACCTCGTTTACCACGTGTGGATGATATGTATATCTATGTGATCGTGTGTGAACCGAATTTTGAGCATTAAAATGACATGGAGCCAAGTTTTGTGCACGATTGTTTGTGAGTGCATTGGACTAAATGCAAAGATAAAAACTGGCTTGATTGTCTAGTGTGCTTGTATGATCATATAATAAGATTATACCGTGCTAGTCGTACGGTTTCCTAGTAAGTTTGTGCCGTGCAATCGTACGGAATAACATGACTTATTAGACGCGGATCGCAGGCTTGTAAAGGACCGAAACCCCTATAGGAATTCTGGTAGTTCCATGTCGTGCCAATCATACGAATCTTACGGACTATCGGATGCCGTCGCCGGAAGTAAGAGACGAAATCTAGTCAATGCAATGAGACACTGCCAATCGTAGTGTTGGGTCACACCGATTGTGTGCACTGAGCCTAATGGCCACTAATAATCGGAACACGTGTGATGTATTGTGTATGAGACCGTGATGAGTGTTTTGATTGAGTGCCTTGATTTATATGTTATTGACTATATTTATATAAACTGCTCGTCGTGTGGACCAATGCGAGATAAGTTTGCATGTGATTGATGATTCATTATGTTGTGCCTGATCATGTAGTAGCTAAAGTGTGGCGTGAGTCGCACACTATTGATCTTGTCATCGATATAGTCTTGCATGTTTAGGATGCCTTGAGTGAGTCAATGTCCTACTCGGACTTAGGCGTTGACTCACGGAGATTTTATAACTCACCATGTTATTATTAACCATTTTTCAGGCCCTTAACTATGGAGAGCTCGAAGTGGGCATGGATTCTTGTTGAATTGTACGGAGTAGTGTTAACCCCTAAACCCGATTTGATATTTTTGAGAACGTAGAAAGTGGCCCCGAGTTAGGGCTTGTATATATGTACCTCTCAGGATTAATAAGAAATAAATAAAAATATTTGTATTTGATATGATTTCCTCGCTTTACTATCCTTATTGATTTTTTTTTGTATTTGTCTGGAATTGCACGTTCCACATGCGCTTAATAATAAGATAAAAATAATGGATCGACGACGCGCCGACACATCATCCTTTTTGACCGAGGCGTTTTGGTAGGGTTGTTCTTTGGTCCTAGGATCCGGGCGTGACAAGTAATCCCTCACCCTCTCACTTTTTAGCCATGTATCAGAACCTATGGCTTTTCTTCGGATGTCTCTGTGATGGGGACATATGCACCGAGAGGGAAAAAAAAACCTTACTTTCTCTCTATTACTCAAAGCATCAATTGGGTGCTAAAAGCGCTCTCTCTCTCTCTCTCTCTCTCTCTCTCTCTCTCTCTCGCCTCAGTTCTCTTGTGACCTCCTGGACGACTCTCCTCTTTTTCAACGAAGCCTCTCCCCCCACTTTTCTTTCTCGATTTTCTATCTTTTCTCTCTGACTTCCCTCAAACTTTCTTTTCTTTTTCCTCTAAGACCCAAAACACTCTGAACGTGGCTTCTCACTTTTCTGCTCCCTCTGGTATCATCCAGCCCCCCAAAAATGTGAGGAACCCTCTCATTCTTATAGAAGAAGCTCTCCTCGTATCCCAAAAAACATGCAACTGTGCAGTTGAGCTCCCCGAGAACATTTCCATGCAATCTTTTATTTTATAATTCTGTTTCACTCATATTGCCAAGGACATGTCCATGTTCATTTGCCATCCACTAGCTCTCCAACCTCTGAGATTTACTTGAGGATCTCACCATTTTGCAAGATAATGCTCCCAGTTTGCTCTCAAGATAAAATTGGTGAAAGAATCTGACTTGGTAGGATTTTTTTCAATCATGAGTGCTTCTACCCATATAAAAAAATAATTCTCTTCACTTCCCTATTATTGAGTTTGTTTTTCTATCTCAGCCGCCCATCATGGATATCCTGCCGATATTGTCCAATGAGACCGAAAATATAGTGAAACCGATAGTCCCATTTTGACTATTAAAAAGTCTAAGGCTTAGCCAAATTTGCATTGCCACTAATTCAGTCCAATGAACTCAATTGAGCTCGAGCCATCATTTTAAATTCATCCGTCATCGCTCCGAAAAAAAAAAATGCAATGTGATGAATTCTAAATTAAACCAATCTAAGTAACAACTATATGAAAATGATTTTAACATTTTTGGTAGAGACTAATTCTAGTCCCTAATTTTTATGAAAAAAAATGATTAAATAAGAACTCAAAATTTAGGTGTCAACAAATGCCTCTTCTTTAAGTGGAGGCTTATAGAGGTTTCGCTCAAAGACAAAATTGAGCCTAAATTTTGACAATGCAAACGATAAATGAATATTTTTTTTGCGAGGTTTTGATCCCAATTTTCAAATGCAATGATGTATGATATGCAAAATGCAAGCAATAAGGAACGTATATTAAGGCTTCTCACATCATGCGGAGCGGTAAAGAGCCTTATATACGAATCGCATTCAAAAAGCGTCCAAGTGAGGAAAAGCTTTGTAATGCTGTCAAATCCCTTGATCTCCGAACTTCTATTCCATTGGAAATAAGGTTCGCAAGGTACGTGGTTGATCGTCTGTTACCCGCAGTGTCTCTACGTATACGAAACAACACATGATATGATTTAAAAAAACTATTTGATGAAATGCGAAACGTATTGCCTATACCACTGGGCAATCACGAAAAGGACCATGCCACCTATTTCACTGGGTGAACATGAGGTTGGTTGTGTTGCCTATTCAACTGGGTGGACACAAAGAGATATGTCACCCATTCCACTGGGTGGACATACAAGAGGGATCATGTTGCCTATTCCATCGGACGAACACGAAATGGATTGTGCTACCTATTCCGCCGGGTAGACACAAAAAAATATGTCACCTATTCTACTAGATAAACATATGAGAAAGATCATGTCGCCTATTCCATTGGACGAACACAAAATGGATTATGCTACCTGTTCCACTTTGGGTAGACATAAAGAGAAACAATGAAGAATAATTAGGAGACGTACCGAATTCTTCTTCTCGTTATAAAAAATGACATAGCTAATTGCCATGCACCTATTTTTACTTGAGATAGGATTAGAATAATACTACGCATGGGCAAAAAAAAAAGAATTCATGAATCAGTCCCGTTACCAAGCTCCATTGAGGAAAATAAGGAAAACAGTTTCGGCCTTTTGACAATTTGATCACATTTATGAGGGACCTTTAATTAGAAAGGACTTTTCCACTCACTTTCAATGAAATGCTTTTTGACTCGACCTTTGATGCGGGTCTAAGAATCACTCAAACTCTTTTTATCATGCTTAACAAGGGTTCGGATATTCTCGAAATCGCATGAACCGATCAATCCGAGAGGTCTTTGAAGGACGGAAATGCAAGTTTTGTTAAGGGTTTAACAATGGGGACTCATAAGAGTCATGAATTTGAAAGAATTGATATCATCCATTGTTCCGGATTGCAAGTCAAAAACCCTACAAAATGAGATAAAAAATCTTACTTGCACTTCTTCGAGTAATATTTATAAACATATGAAATTCTATGTTAACATAAGTGCCCTAATCTCGAATAGACTTTGATAAGGGTTATAACGCAGATTTGGGTAGGTTAAAAATGAATGGCCTATTTTCATCAAGAGGAGTATCATTCGAGAAAACCGAGAGATTTTAGCGATCATTTATCGTTTGTCATTACTGATTTTTGCTCCGGCAATTTGCGAACTCCTTTTGGGATCTTTTCAAGTGATTTCCTTTCTAGAAATAATTTTGCACATCAAAATATTCGAGGTCTCTCTCCTTGATTTTTCTTTCCGAGACAGATTTTTTTCTCTCTTCTTTCTTTTTTTTTTTTTTTTTGAGAGAGAATTTTTCTTTGAGAAACTTTTTCGACACTCTCTCTTTTCTTTCTTTCAAGAGAATTTGGATTCTCTTCTCTCTTCCCTTTTTTTTTTTCAAGAGAGATCTTTCCTTGATGGAGTCCTTTTGCACCTTTTCTTTGATTTCTTCTAAGCTTCCACTTGCCCAAAATCATTTTGAACTTGCTTTGAGCTAATTTCATTTGTTCACCATGGTAACGATCACTAATTGGGTTAAAATGAATCGACCGCTCGATTGGGTATGCAAAGGGTATAGTGTGTAGGGTGATAAAAATAAATGGTCTTTGTTATAGCTAAGGCACTCGAGCTAATACATAATTTGCATGCACTAAATATGCTTGAAGATTGATGCAAGTTAAAGCAAGAAAAATTCTAACCATTTTTTGGATTTCGAGATATTGCCCCAATGTGGAGTTATTCCCGATATGGATAAGAAATGAATTTCCGCTCAAAGGGTTAAGCAAATAATATCTTGTAGTGTTTAAATAGAGGAAGTGAATGTCTCTCGTCACTTTGGTCATCATACTTTTCTCGAGATAACCTTGTACCTTGTCGAACAGAATTTTCACTCAACTTGCACCGGGATTAATTTTTAGGACCCGTGTGAAAATGACTTGCTTTTCATCATCCCGATGTCTCTCATATAATATGATCATTTCACTAGGACAAAAATAGATTGCCCGATCAAAAGCCTTCCTCAAACAAAGCTTAGTAACATAAAAAAGAAAATCAATTGGTTCATGAAATTTAATTTGAAACTTGATTATTAACAAAATTCAGAATGAGTACAAATCAAGTGTAATATTTCTTCACAAAATCAGAATTAACAGGAGTAGAAAAAACACGACCATCCATCTCGGCCAAAATTAAAACGCTTCCTGGAAGGACTTTCTTCACAATGTGCGGGCCGCCATTTCAATGAAGCTGAGAGTGAAGTTCTACAATTGTAAACGACAGAGTCAATGCTACTCATGGGATTTAAATTTCATGGCGTCACTTGATGTGTAGTGGCTATAAAATCCGACCCAAGGGCAGCAGGTTAGTTGGGAAAAAATGAACAAAAATCTAGTCTATATTCTGAGTGCTCATCTTCTTGCTATTCTTGTGTGCAAAAGCCATGTATATCTGAATTTATTTCTACGTAGAGGGCTGTGCATCTACGTCCTGTGCACGTTTGTACATACTGTCCAGCACTTAAACGCGGAAGAGGTTTGGATTTCCTCAGCCCCTCTCGGTCGCTTGTGCCTAATCGGACCATAAACAATAGCGATCGCGATCGGTCATGTCAAGACGCAAAGGCCGATCAAGGGAAAAGTCCAGTGTGAATTGATGGATACGAAGGAAATTACGGTTTTATGCCCATACAAATTTTCAGACTAGATGGACCTTTTGTGAGATGACAACGTGAATCAGTCGTGTGTTGTTGGAAATTTTGGGTATCCAAAAAATGTCTTTTTTGTCAATCAAGCATGCTCGCTATAAAACGTCAGGGAAAACTCTTTCAAATCTTGACCCGCTATAGTTTTCACGTATTGTTATGCAAAATGATTTTTAAATTTGGGCACTAATATGAAATGTCGTTCTCGAACTTCTAACAATGTGATCAATTGAATTATTTATATATTCAATTTAGTCTTTATATTAATTTAGTCCTTGAAATATACGAATATGTTTAATATTATTTTTTCATCCATTCAAGTTAATGAAATTTACTGATTTCATTATTAATTCGGTAGTTTTTTTTTGGGTGGAATAATTCGGTATTTTTTTTTTGGTCGGTGAATAATTCGGTAGTTCAAACGGCCGAAAAAAAAAATACTTTGCATATTTAATTATCCACGTAAATAATGGTCAAAGCGATGGTTCAACTCCTCGCGCATGTTTTGTCTCAGGCAGGCGAGCGTGGGGACTTGGTCGAATCCGGTCTGCCTTCTCTAATCTGATTTTCCTTCTTCGTGAGTCTGAAAGAGACAGAGAGAATCAATGGAGGAAGGACTGAGAGAAGAAGACAAGCGAGCTCTTCGGGGTAGCAAGTTCGCGCCGCTTCCTTCCTTGCCACCTCCTCCTCAACCCAGGTACTCTCCATTACGCTTGAGGTGATCTGCTGTTTGGAGACTACTTTCTGTAATGTAGTCTGCTATCATTTTGAACTTGAAGTATCACAGACGGTTATTTTACCTTTTGCAGGTGGTAAAGGTGCTCGCTTTTATCATTGACAAGGATCTTTTTGCTGAGTTCTATAGGTAAGATTTTAGAGATTAGAACTAGAGGTGTCTTTATGGGTGCGTAGCCTGCTGACCATATTGTTGGTAATGAAGCTAATTACATCTTCTATGCCACTGTATACATAGTAATACTGTATAAAAGTTATTTCATGACATATTGGAATTAGGCTTACTAGTTTTCTACCTATTATTTAGATACATCAAAACTAGTTCTATCATTTTCCTATCTGCTTTAATATCATAGGAGGCTAGACCCTTCATTAATGGGTGCCGGTTTATTGAGAGTACTGTGCTTGTCTTTATTTCAATGATCTTCAAGATGAAGAACCTATATTCTCAGGATTGATTTCTGACATATGGTAATTAACATCTCTCTTTTGTGCTCTATAGGAAAAGAAAAATAAGACCATTTCCATGATCAATTTACAGTGACTCTTGAGAACATAAATATCGAGCATGTTATTCATGTCTGCAAATAAAATTTCCATGCATTAGAATGTGAAACTTAGCCTTGTCATCTATTGGAAACGCATGCCTCATCCCACTAAATTGGGTCTGTTGTTGGATCCGTCTAATGTTCCTCCACTGTGGTCATCATCCATTGTGATCGACACTTGGTGATGCCGTCAAGCTGCTACTGATAAGCATCAAAACTGGTGGGAAGAAGCTTGCTAGACGACTTCTCCTTGATGAGAGTGCAGCTGATAACCATGAGAGAAGTATCCTGACAACATTAAAACAGCAATGCGGTGGTCAGTTCACATCCAAGATGGAAAGGATGGCCAGTGTTCCTAGAGTTTTTTCTTAAGAACTATTTTTACTTGCAGCAATGCTTTCCCAATCCACTTCTGTGTGTTCCAGGTCTTGTTTTTAGATCGTACTGATGCTTTTCATCGCGGTCTTGTTTTAATATTTCCCGACATGCACATTCCTCTTGCTCCTGTCAATGAGAAGAAGAAAGTGATTGAAGATGTTGATAAGGATCGGCGACACTCAATTGTGCGTATCATGAAGAGTCGAAAAGTTTTGGGTCGTCAGCAGTTGGTCATTGGGTGCGTTGAGCAATTGGGTCGCATGTTTAAGGTCTTTACTGGACACTGTGTTGACCCCATTACCTTCATCCTGGTTCTGTCAGCTTTTATCGACTGATTTTGTTTCATTGCAGCAGCCTGATTTCAAGGCAATCAAGAAAAGGATTGAGGACTTGATCACTCGAGACTATTTGCAGAGAGACAAGGACAACCCCAATTTGTTCAAGTATCTGGCATGACATATTCTGGACGATTTTCCAGATCAAGTGACTTCTGCTGCCGCAATGGCACCGGAGCAAGCTCGAGATCCCTTTGGTGCTGGCACCGAGAACAATGTAAATGCATCTCTCACCAATGGGAAGGAAGGCAGGACCTCAGAATGCTTGTGCATTTTGTCTACACGACCAAGCGTGAACAAGTAGAGTTTTTCTTTTTGCCATATCGGTAAAAAATTTGAAGGGACAATTGTACTAGAATTTCTAAAACTTATCTAGAAAGCGCAATTGAACCCTAAAGCTTTTAAAAAATGCAATTAAGTCTTAAAATTTATCAAATTGGTGCAATCAAGTCGCACCATTAACTTCATGCAATTTGGGGGAAATTGTCCAATGAGTCCTTAATAAATTGTATGTATGCGAATTCCTGAACTTTGCTAGAAATTCCAATGTTGTCCTTTCAGTTAATTTTCAGTGGAAATCACCGACATGGCCGTGTGCTTCATTGGATGGCCGACGATAACCGGATTACCATGTTGGCAATTTCCAGCAAAAATTGGCCGGAAGGAATACGTTGGAACCTCCCCGTAAAGGTTCGGGATCAATTGACAAAATCGAAAATGTTAGTATTGAATTGGCAAAATAGGCTGAGGACTGATTGGGTATTTTTCCATGGATGCAATTTGCCTGCGGAAGATACTGACATTGAAGAGATAAGCGCTAAAGTGACATCTTCTTCCTTGGTCCAACATTTTTTTCTTCTCTTGAGCTCTTCCATGACAGCGAGGTTCCAGCTCGCGAAGCCATGTTGGCATCTTCTTGAGCTCGAACAGCATCCATGCTTGTGGACAGCCCGGGAGCAGCCGCTGCCCAAGTGCACGAATCAGATGATGGGATCAGCTAGTTATATTACTTGCGTCTTTCTATTTTGTTGTGCTCATTTCTGTTAAGCTCGAGTTGATGTCATTTTCTGCACTTGAGGTAAGTACATCTCCTCTGCTGTCTTGACATGCAACAAGGGGATACATGCTATCGATTAACTCGATATCGAGAGCCTTGCCAGGCCCCTAGCGAGATTGACCTCGCCGTCGCTCGGCGAGGCCAAACTACACCTCTAGGCCTCGCCTTTGGCCAATCGCCGAGGTCTCGTGACTAGCTAGAGGAAGAAAGAAAAGAAAAAAGAGAAAGGAAAAAATATAAATTTGAATAAAATACCATTTAAAATTACAACATTAGCATTGGCAATGCCACTTCAGTGATTTTTTTGTCAAAATTGATTGGAATGACTAAATGGACACAAATGCAAAAGATTTAGAACTAATTTGGCACAATTGCAATAAGTTTAGAATTTTTTTGATAATTGTCTCCAGGCGTTGCGTTTGATTGCCACATAATTGTTTCCGTTCCCCATTCGTGTGCCGCTGCCAAATTTCATTGTGATCGAAAGGACGTTGTTGCACTTTTTAAACATTGAATCTATTAATTTTGAGCCCACGTAATTAAGATGCATACCGTTCATGGAGCGTATATATAAAAAAGAAAAAGAAAGTTCACAAATATGACAAAATCGAAAGACATATGGCATGACAAATCTCATTGCGCGATTTCATCTTCTAATTTTTCATCGTGCAATAAAAGTAGATGAATCATTTGATGATCAATTTAACTATATTTTGGATAGTAACCACAACAAGAAAGACAACGTAAAAAAGGAGAGTGAACCTTTCCTACGGATACTAAAGTTTTAGTTCAAACGGTATCATGGTTTTACACGATTTGTTCTCAAATCGTTTAATGTAGTCCTTTATATTTCATAATACATGCAATCCAGTCCTTCATATACCACAATATATGCAATCTAGTCCTCCGTTTTTGGCATTAGTTAACATCAATAAACCTAAGCGATATCTTGTCTTTGTGTCCTTTTTGTTAACAACTTTTTTGTTTTTTTTCATTATCATGTGGTGATAGGTTGGAGATACATGGCTAAACTATTGCAATCATGTTAATTCAATACTAATTTTTTTTTGCCTATTTAAGTTTAAATCTTTTGCAATTGTGTTAATTCCATCTATTCGAAGAATTTTGGCTAGACAATGACGTAATATTTTAATTTTTTAAAACTTTTTAAACTTTCGTTTCTTTTTTTCCTTTGATTTTTTTCCCCTTACCTCTTCTTCCTTCGGTCGATCACTTGGACCTTGGCGATCGGCCTTGCCGGGGGGTCGGCGAGGTCAAGCCTCACCTGGCCATGGCGAGGTCGGCCTCGCTCTATGAACCTTGCCGACCGTCCCTCCGGTTGGTCACTAAGGTTTGGCGACTTGCTAGAGGTAGAAGAGGGAAGGGGAAGAAAACAAAAGAAAAGAAAGAAAATGAAAAATACTAAAATATTATGTCACTATCCGATTGGCATCTACATCAATGCTCTTGGTCAGACAAAATTTGTTGAATGGGCTAAATTGGCATGATTTAATCGAATCGATCAAAATAAGTTTTGGGTCGAATTGGCACAATTGCATTAGGTTTTATGATTTTGTTGTTAATTTTTCCGAATTCAACGATGCATGTAAACACTAAATTTTGTCTACCACATTTAGCCATTCATTGCATGGAAAAATTAAAGATTGTCCCCGACCCCTAAACAAGAACCTTAGAGCCATATATTGGCATTATGCACTACCCAATAGCGTCTAGGACTAACATGGGCCACGGTCACATGCCCCGCACACGTTCCAGATAGATGGAGATTACATGGTTTCTTTACGACAATATCATGGACAAGCGCGCGTGGGATTACCTCCCTTCGTCACCATCGATGATAAGGATTAATACTGTATTTCGTAGGTTAGAGTTTCAAATCGGCATGAGGTTGGTCAAATAATTGGAGATTTAAATCAAATTCGAAGTCAAGATTAGTCCAAAATTTGAACGAGATGAGCATGCCCAGTTGGACTAAAGTTTATCTTTTGACTAATTTAATCTCCCCCACACGAACTCTAGGATCATCTTGCCCGTCCATTTAATCTCTTTCGTTGGTCTGCGCTTTCCAATTTGGTGATGCCCAGCAAGTCCCGTCAATGCAGATTCAATTCTTATTCCTGCGGTCTCGGTGACGTTCCTGAAGTGTCCAGCGCCTCCCGCCGGTGGTCCTGCCTTAGTTACCGGGACTTCTTGAACAGCCCCCGATCGACACCACGGCAAACAGCAAGCAGTGCCGTCCTCCAAGCTCCCTCGCGAACAGTCCAGTCCCGACGCTGCAGCTTTTGTTGTCTGTTGCTTCGCCGCACTTGGGTTCTGTTTTGCAGGTTCATCTAACGCTAACATGGTGTCGATTGAGTCTAATCGCCGCTCTTAAGCGAACGTCCACACAATTCTGGTACTCCGGCGGGATCGTCCAACGCCGGCCGTTCCCTCAACGACGCTACAGACCATCACCGGCGAGTTCCCGATTCCATTGGCCAAGCCTTTCCCCAAGCAGGCCAATTCTTTTGCCGTCCTCAGTGAACATCTTTGCCGGTCATCGTCTAGTCCTTCAAGTCAAATTATTCGAATTAGGTATTTTTCCAAACCGAAATATATCTATCGCCTTAATGGGATTATCTTGGATCTAACTTTGAAATGAATTGTCGTGAGATTTTCAAGCATTTTTATCTATTAGGTGTTTTTTATTTAGTAAACTTTATATCAAAAAAATTACAGAAAATTGCATTGCATGTTAGGATAGATTTATTTCCTAATTTAGAATTGCCTATCTAACTTAATAAATTTTCTAATTTAGCGTAGGATTTAATCTAAATTACATTTCTAGTTTGAATTAGGTAATTACGTATATTAGATAGTTTCATATTTTTGACCTCCAAAGAAAATCACAAAACGACATGCATCTAGGATTAGTTTCATATTTCCATGTCATGACCATGTTATTGTCGCCACGTCATCACTACGGTCACCACTTGCCATGTTACCGTTGCGATGGCGCCATTGTCACGTCGTTATTATTACTATGTCAATATTATCAATGCCATTTAAGAATTTTAGATTTAGGCTCGTATAAGTTAGGTAGCATGTCACATTAAAAATAGTCATATTAATTTTAGTTGTCATTAGAATTACGCGGTGCCACACGCGTCATTAGTTAGTAATTTACGCATGTTAAACTTAGATCGGAATTGCATGTTATCTAGTGTTCATAAATAAGAAAAGCCCAAAAAGGAATTGGTTAGAATTTCATAGATATTCAGATTAGGCATCAATTTTAATCAACATTTTGCAGATATTCGGGAAATTAACCATAGTAAGGCTATGCTTTGCATTCAGTTTAGCCATATTTCTAGCAAATTATTCATTACTTTAGTTTATTGAGTATTAAATTATTAATTGCGTACCCGTTGTATATTAGTGATTTAAGCTTAAAATCAACTGAGACTACTTGCAAGATTTTTTTGAAAAATAAAGAGAATAGGTGTGGAGCGTCGATTGATCTAGCGTAATTAAGTGCCCTAGTATATTGTATCTTAGGTTCATAGTGATAAAGTATTCTCCCACACCTTACTCGGGTGTCTAATCGACCCTAACTAATTAGCGGCACTTAAAAAGATAAGAAAAGTTGCATGTTAAATCGACTATCGCGTTGCAATTGCCAAGGCTTGGGAGAGTTCGTGCTAAACGTGAGTAAATGCTTTGTGAGAGGAACCTCCGCTCCTATTTAGTAGTCAATTAGTTTTTTCTTTTTGCGGGGAATTAGTTTTTTTTCTAGTTTTTTCTTGAGTGGCTCATACCTGAGAAGGTCGCGATAGTGTTATCTAACAATAAATGACGAAGGATGCAATTGTACTAGACTATGACGATTAAGGACTACATCGGAAATAAGAAGAACATATAATTGGGAAAATGACGCCACAAATGTCATAATTTTCATACCCATAATTTTTTTTCAATTACTTTTGGTGTCACGACGTCCAAAGATCATTTATAAGTATCGTAACTTTTACAAGCACATTCATAAAAAATGCAGAAAATTAAATGTGACGTGGCACTTTTGGTGAAATTTTTAAAAAAATATATAAGTATTTAAATGAACGTTTTTCGGAATCACAGCGCTCAAGCGATCGAAAAAATTAATAATAAGTCCCCGTACTATGGTTGCGATGTAATCAGGAGACCAAATCGCATCAACCGTGATGAAAAAAAGTTGATGGAGGGTCCGACCCGGAACCGGAAAAGAGTTAGATCACGATTTGATCATAATTATTAGACTAAGATTTTTGCCATTCTACTGTTTCTTCTTCATAATCAATGCACTGTCGGAGCTCCGGGCCTCCCGTCTCTCCCTCCTCCACCAACTGGTGGGTTCCGATTCTGCTGCGACTCACAAGTCTCTGATTCCCTAGGGTTTCTCCGATCCTTCCGATCAGGTCTCTCTCTCTTTCTCTCTCTGGTTTTTCTTAGTTCTGCTGGATTCTTTCCCTCCGCAATCTCGTTTCGAGCCTCGCGATCGCTTGTGGCCGACGTCAACCCGCCATTGGATTCCGTCGGTTGATTTCGAGCGAATCGGCCTCGGATCTGTTGCTCTCTTTTTGGGGGTGATTGCACCTTGGTTGCCGGCTCTTCGCTTTCGAGGTCGGAGCGCGAGGTTTTACTCTGTCTGTTTACCTTGAAGTTCGTGGAAACAGTGCGGAGATAGGGAATTTCGGCTCTGGAAGCTTGTTGATACGGTTTTTTTCTTTTTTGGTCGACGCCAGATTGAAGTTAGGGTTGAGTTGTGGAATTAGGAGTAGAATTATCTGAGGTTAGAATTCCAAGTGCGAGTAGATACAGCGTGCTCGATTAGGAAGCTGATACTGCTCAAGATATTAGCGGTATTATCAAGTATGGGTAAGACGGTCCAAGACCTAAACCAGTGTCCTAATAGGATGCTTGTGACTATTTAAATACTTCTCCGACGGATTAGTGGTTGTCCGGCTGGAAGCAGTCGATAGAATATTTTTTGGCCTTGCAGAAGAGTGGTTTTCCTAGGTTTTATTGCATTGTTGGATTTGGTTCATATTCACAATTTTCTGTTGTCAATGACTTAATCACCTTCTACGTGCAGATTTGGTGTTGAGAACCAGATTTTGGAGGTATGGCGGCGAATGAGAGGAAAACAATTGATTTAGAGCAAGGATGGGAGTTCATGCAAAAGGGTATACTGAAGCTCAAGAATATCCTTGAAGGGCTTCCTGAGCCTCAGTTTAGCTCGGAAGACTACATGATGCTCTACACGTAAGCCTCACTTCTGAATTTGTCACTTCAGGAGTTGTGATACTTGGAATTGTTATCCCACTGTCTTGATTGGTTTGCTAATAGTTGATTTTCTTTTCTTTTCTTCTCAATCCTCCTGGCAGTACTATTTACAATATGTGTACTCAAAAGCCTCCGCATGATTACTCCCAGCAACTCTTTGACAAGTATAGAGAATCTTTTGAAGAGTATATCGTGTCACCGGTGAGGAAGATTCACTGTCCACAACTCCCTTTCCTGTTATATTGGTTGATTATTTCCCTTGAAGTTTACTTCATTAGCTTTGCAAGTCTGGAAAACTCGAAGTTATGTACTTAAAGAAGCTTTATCTAGAGCTCTGGTTTGATTTACATTAAAACTCGAAGTTACATAATTAAAGAAGCTTTATCTAGAGCTCTTGTTTGATTTACATTCTCGTAGATGCCATTGACTTTCTCAATGGCTGGAGTAATAGTTGGGTGCTTTCTGTTTTCTTTTACTTGCACTGCCTAAGTATCAGTCTTGTATAGTATGGATGTCTCTTCATTTAAATATTTATGACAGCGTCCTTCAATTCTTTGGAAATTTTTGGGCTGTTTTTCCTCATTATAGCCTATTTCTATCTCTTTATTCATTAGAGATTGTAATTTATGATTGTGTTTTGTGAATTTTATAAAATAGAGCGAGTTTAAGATAGAAGAACTGTGGCATGTGGTGAAAGCTTGAGTCATTTTTGGAGAATAGATAGTATCAACCAACTGAGATTACATAAAGTGGATTAACAAAGAGTCGGCTGTCAGAAGAAGTTCGGTGACAAGGTTTCCGGAAGAATGAATAGATCCGAAAGAACAGCAGATAGGCCAAGAGTGGTTGATAGATGCAAAATTTTTCTGCGAAGGAGTCTAGTAAAACCCTCGAGAGTCAATCTCTTTATCAGTGCGAAGAGTCATTTATTGCTGCAATGTAGATGTAATCTGGAGGGAGATGACTCATCATTCTGCTCTACTTCCAGCTTATGTACTATGCCCAAACTTTTGACCAGTTAAGCCTGATGGTCAAACAAAAAGAAAAGAAGAGAAGAGAAAAGAAAAATGGTTGATGTTTGCTGGTTTTATGGAGCTTTCCCCAATATCTAGTTGTTAATATACCTTATTCACGAATCTGCATGTTTATTCTTGTTTTCATAGTCTCTCAAATCCTCCAGAGTTTTGTTGCTTCTGATTTGTAGCCCATGATTGTAGGGATTGGTCATTGACCATGTCAACTTAGGTATATTAGGAGATATTGATGAATCGTGCATTCTTTTCCTGTCCTCCTTGTTCTCGCATTCTTCTCCTCCTCTTGAACATAAGATCAATTTACATAAATTGCTTACAAAAGAACGTTATTTTCTGGGGGAAGGGAGGGAGTTTTTTTCCCCTTTGCATGGGGGGAGGGACGGTGTGATAATTAATTATCTATAATTATGCCAATGCAGAGTTGGTTATTACCTGTATCTAGCTTATTGGTTATATCTAGTTTTGTCATTTATGTGGCCGTTATCACGTTATTTTTCATTCTCCTCATCCATTGAAAAATCTGCTTCTGCTTACAATTTAGGTATTGCCATCATTAAGAGAGAAACATGATGAGTTTATGTTGCGAGAGCTTGTCAAAAGGTGGGCGAATCATAAGATTATGGTCAGATGGCTTTCTCGCTTCTTCTTTTACCTAGATCGCTACTTCATTGCAAGGAGATCACTGCCACCCCTTAATGAAGTTGGCCTGGCCTGCTTCCGTGAACTGGTATGAAGTCTCGACAATCTTTCTAGTTGCTGTTCTCTTTACTTTTTTTTTTTTTTGGCTGGGTTTAGCTTAGATTGCATCCTAGGATAGTTGTAGCCTTTAGACAGTTCATAATTGATTTCTTGGTTGACTTTGATACCGTCATTTTCAGTTTCTTCCACAGATGCCGCACTAAAATTTGACTATTGTACATTGTTTGCTGTTTTAAAGGTATATCAAGAGTTAAAGGTGAAAGTAAGGGATGCCGTGATCTCATTGGTATGTTTATGTTCATTTAACTACAGTCCCTTTCTCTTTTCAATGTTAATGTTGAGTTAACTATCAGAAATTGTTTGCATTAGATTGATCAAGAACGTGAAGGAGAGCAAATTGATCGAGCTTTATTGAAGAATATATTGGATATATTCGTGGAGATTGGCATGGGACAAATGGGTTATTACGAAAATGATTTTGAAGCAGCTATGTTGAAAGATAGTGCTGCTTATTATTCCCGTAAAGCTTCAAGTTGGATTCTAGAGGACTCTTGTCCTGATTATATGTTGAAGGTAAAGAATTCATTACCTGTCTAATCATTTACATCTTGATGATGATGATGATAGTTCACAAGGTTTGATGTTTGATATTGGGATTCCCAGGCTGAGGAGTGCCTAAAACGGGAGAAAGATAGGGTTGCTCATTACTTGCATTCTAGCAGTGAGCCCAAGCTACTAGAGGTTTGTCCTTGTTAATTTTGGCTTTTATGGTTAGTCTGGTGGAGCTACTTGTGGAATTAACTGTGTTCATATCTTTGATTCTTGTTTAGATTTTCAATATTCCAAGATCTAGATGGAATTTGACCTATACAATTTTCTAGTTTTGATATTGTTATCTGTTTGCACTTTCTTCAGAAAGTTCAACATGAGTTATTGTCTGTCTATGCAAGCCAACTACTTGAAAAGGAGCACTCAGGATGTCATGCATTACTAAGAGATGATAAGGTATTCTGGATCCACTTTTGTCCCTTCATGAGCATATGGTCTTGGATATTTTTGGGTTGTATTTACCTATTATTTTTTCTGTTCTGTTTAGGTTGAAGATTTGTCGAGGATGTTCAGGCTTTTCTCAAAAATACCAAAAGGCTTGGATCCTGTCGCTAACATATTTAAGCAGGTCCTTTAACCGTCATCCATATTTCATCCTCATTCAACTTCACTTGCCTTTGTCATCCGTAAACTTGTTTTTCGCACCTCATTTTTCAGCATGTTACTGCTGAGGGAACTGCCTTGGTAAAACAAGCAGAAGATGCAGCTAACAGCAAGAAGGTTGGTATGCTAGTATCTCAATTTATCAGTCCATGGCTTTGCATTTTTCATTTGAATTTTGCAAAATTTCTGCTCTCGTTCAGTCAAATGAGCGAAGTCTCCTTCCATTTTTCTGTATTGTTGGATCGTCATCCGACACTGAATTTGCATGCTTTACTTGTCAGTTTCTGCTCTCTTCTCAAGATATTTCTGCTTCCGTCAGTGGTTGTCTCTATGGTATGGAATCAGTTGAGTACACAGAGGAAGAGTTCCAATTTTTCATAGTGGATTAACATGGCGGAAGATAACGAGCTGAGTTGTTGGAATGTTGTGGACTAAAAATCTAATGTGGTTCTTTGATGTAGCCTTGTAGATCAATCAAGCTGTGCATAACATTATTGTAACCATAAGATTATCGTCAACCCTTAGTGAAGATGGAATATTTTGATTGTCCATGGCTATCTGGGATACCCTTTCTTGTGGGACTATTGTCCTTCTTACGGAACAGAAGTCTGCTAGGGTAATAATAAGTTTCCTAATTGCGATTCTGATATGTTCCTATTTTTTCACTTAAAGTGGGATGCTGTGTTTTTTATATCTACTTAGGGCAGGATTAGCATCAGCCAGCGAGTTCATCCACCTATGGTAATTGCGATATAAGTTGGTGGAATCAAATCAGGAATTGATGCTGACTTAGATCTTTCGGTAAAAACCCTCTCCTTTATTCAAGAAGATAGAAGTCAATCTTCAAATGAGAAGATTCACTTACAGAAAGAGATGCAGCTTGCCACAGGAGGCTAGTCAAGCAACTCAAAAGGGAATCTATTAAGATCAGCTTTGTGGAGTGGTTGTGCGTGTGTGTGTGGGTGGGTGGGGGGGGGGAGAACCAACTTGATTTTGGAGTTGATTTTGGAGGAGAATAACCCAAAGATTAGGAGCCAATAATACAAGAAAGTAGCTGCCAGTCCGATCATTAAGAGAGAGATGGTGTTCGCAAAGACATACATCACACTAGTGACCGTTAGATATGCCATACATGTTCCAAGAGCTGAGTATATGTGAACATGATTAACAAGTACACATGTTAGAATATATAGTTGACACGTATACATTGTTATGTTATTGTCTTAGCAGTCAGGCCTAAGTGAACAATGAGCTGATGTAGTAATTCAATCATTCAACTGTGATTACAGTGCTATACTGTGTACCAAGAAAACTGGCTTATTGCATGCTCATGCCTATACTGTTTTTATGTATAGTGGTGGACCACTGTCCATGAAATATTCAAAAGGATTTTTGAAAATTCTACAATGCAGTCTTCTCTTGCAGAAGTATTGAAAATGTTTATTGAAGCTCTAGCAATCAATTAGTTTGAATTGTATGGTGCAATTTTTATTATTTAGGATGACCCTAAGGAAATTGTCCTGCGATGCTTCTGAGCTTTAGGTTTCATAAAGTAATCTATGCTTCACTAAGTTACCATTTGTGTGTTACTTTTTTATTCCAAGCTAAACTGGACTCACTGTTTGGGACTCGTCATCGTCGTCACTCTGTATTATAGTGTGTGGTTGCACATCTATGATATTTATGCATACCTTTGTTTTGACTTGGAACATTTTATGAAGCAAGTAATCTAACCCGTTCATTCCTTTTCACAGGGCGATAAGAAGGATGTAGTTGGCTTGCAGGAACAGGTAATACATTCAATTTTCTAGTTCTCCTCCATATGTTAATAAAAAAAAAAATTGGTCTGTTTAGGAGCATTGATTCATCTCATTGTTGGCAGGTTTTCGTGAGGAAAGTGATTGAGCTACATGATAAGTATGTGGCATATGTGAATGACTGTTTCCAGAACCACACTCTTTTCCATAAGGTTCATATCTTGTGGTTGAAGTGATTTCAAAAAGCTACATCAAATACATTCTCATTTGGATGTTTCTTTTGACAGGCACTTAAGGAGGCTTTTGAGGTCTTTTGCAACAAGGGCGTTGGCGGAAGCTCAAGCGCAGAGCTATTGGCTACTTTTTGTGATAATATACTTAAGAAAGGAGGTAGTGAAAAATTGAGCGATGAAGCCATTGAAGAAACGCTTGAGAAGGTCTGTTGTGTGGACATTAATTTTTGCGATGTAGTCTAGCATCATTTTTTAGGTTTCATAGGTGGTTATTGTACCTTTTGCAGGTAGTAAAGCTGCTTGCATATATCAGTGACAAGGATCTTTTTGCTGAGTTCTATAGGTAATATTTTTAGTATTGGAGATGTATTCACAGGTGCATAGCCTACTGACCATACTGTTGATTATGAAATTAACTTCATCTTCTATGCCTCAGTATCCATAGAAGTGCCGTATAAAAGTTAGTTCATGATTTATTGAAATTAGGCTTACTAGCTTTCTACCTATTATTTAGTTACTTCAAAATTAGTTCTCATTTTCTTGAATAGTTTAATATCAGAGGTGACCAGACCCTTGAGTAATGGGTGCAAGTTTATTGAGAGTACGGTGCAAGTATTTATGCCCAATGATCTTCAAGATGAAGACCCTATGTTAGCGACATTTCTGTTATATATTATAATTACATCTCTCCTGTATCTCTATAGTCAAAGAAAAATTAAAACCATTTCCATAATCAGTTTGCAGTGACCTTCGAGAATATATATCAAGCATGTTATTCATGTCTGCAAATAAAGTCTCCATGCATTAGAATATGAACTTAGCCATATTGATAATAGGAAACAAATGCCTCATCCCACTAAGTTGAGTGTGTTGTGTGGATCCACCTAATAGTCCATTGTGATCGCCATCCAGTATGATTGAAGCTTAGTGATGGCATCAATCTGCTTACTAATAATCATCAAAACTGGCAGGAAGAAGCTTGCTAGACGACTTCTCTTTGATAAGAGTGCCAATGATGACCATGAGAGAAGTATCCTCACGAAATTAAAGCAGCAATGCGGTGGTCAATTCACATCGAAGATGGAAGGGATGGTTGGTGTTCCTAGATTTTTTTTCTTAAAACTAGTTTCACCAGCAGCAATATGTTCTTAATTCACTTCTCTGTTTTCCAGGTTACGGATTTGACGTTAGCAAAGGAAAACCAAACTAGTTTTGAGGAGTATCTCAGTAATAATCTAAATGCAAATCCTGGCATCGACTTGACAGTCACGGTTCTGACTACCGGTTTTTGGCCAAGTTACAAGTCCTTTGATTTGAACCTTCCAGCAGAAATGGTACTTGCGGAATTTTGCCGAGATATAAAATTTGATGTTCATAGGCAATGTCTGATAGTTGAAATAGATTAGTTCACTCTGATTTAAAAGTTATTGCTAATTTGTTGGTTGTTTCAGGTAAAATGTGTAGAAGTTTTTAGGGAATTCTACCAGACCAAAACAAAGCATCGAAAGCTAACATGGATTTATTCGTTAGGGACTTGTAACATTATTGGTAAATTTGAGCCAAAAATCATGGAGTTGATAGTGACAACATACCAGGTAATTTGTTTTTCGAACTTTTTGTTTATATCAATTTTGAGATTTGGTAGACTTTGGAATTTTTTATTTTGTGTTGTGTATTTTCTCGCTTGAAAACTTTTTATCCCATCTCTATTTCTTTGTAGGCCTCAGCTCTGTTGTTATTCAACTCTTCTGATAGACTGAGTTACTCAGAGATAATGGCCCAGTTGAATTTGACTGATGATGATGTTGTGAGGCTTCTCCACTCCTTATCATGTGCTAAGTACAAGATCCTTAACAAAGAACCAAACACAAAAAGCGTTGCTCCTTCTGATCACTTTGAGTTCAACTCCAAGTTCACTGACAAAATGCGGAGGATCAAGGTATAACCGACTGTTTTTTTATTGTCCTGAATTTTCTGACCTTGTCTTTCTAGATCAAATGTTAATTGCAATCCTGATTTTGTTTTTCTCCCCTGATTTATCTGTGCAATCTTGTTTTAATATTTCTAACATGCAGATTCCTCTTCCTCCTGTGGATGAGAAGAAGAAAGTGATAGAAGATGTGGACAAGGATCGGAGATACGCAATTGATGCCTCAATTGTGCGTATCATGAAGAGTCGAAAAGTTCTGGGTCATCAGCAGTTGGTCATGGAGTGTGTTGAGCAGTTGGGTCGCATGTTTAAGGTCTGTTCTAGACACTGTTTTGACCCATTACCTTTATCTTGGTTCTTTCAGCTTTTATTGACTGATTTTGTTTTATTGCTGCAGCCTGATTTCAAGGCAATCAAGAAAAGGATTGAGGACTTGATCACTCGAGACTATTTGGAGAGAGACAGAGACAACCCCAATTTGTTCAAGTATCTGGCATGACGTATTCTGGACGATTTTCCAGATCAAGTGACTTCTGCTGCTGCAATGGCACCAGAACAAGTTCGAGATCCCTTTGGTGCTGGCACCGAGAACAATGTAAATGCATCTCTCATCGAAGGGAAGGAAGGCAGGACCTCAGAATACTTGTACATTTTGTCTACACGACCAAGCGTGAACGAGTAGAGTTTTGTGTTTTCGCCTTGTCGGTAAGGTAATCACTGATTGGGTAAGTTGCACCAACTGGTCCATCTTAGCATCTTTAGTTTTTAATGCAAGCTCTTTTTAATGCTTGTTCAAATCCTCCGCATCCTCCAGTTAGTGACGATGAATTTCTTTCCATCTTTAATGCTCAACCTGAGTTCTCATCCATTCGACGTTTGGTAGGAGGAATATTGGGGTGCAAAATGCTTCAAAACTTGGAATTTCTCTCTTTTCGTTTGAAAAGGAATTATGAATTTAACACTTTTTCGTCTAGACTTGCGCATCCTGCATTTATCTCTCCTTTTTTCCAAACTTAGCGTACAACTCCTATTGACCGACCCTTCATGCGGTTCTCTAGATTTTTTCTTTGCGAATTTGTTGTCAACTAGACACTAACAAGACGTGATTTAACTCGACATGAGAACAAGACTTAAAACTTCAGAGGAATTCATTGAGAGAATTATAAACTTTAATATATTTTTGCAATGATGGGAAGTGACATGAATAATCGACAGGAGTACGTCACAAACCACGAATTGTTAGCCCTACTTTTGGACAGAAATCTAATCTTTCACTTGGGCCAATATGCACCCTAGGTGGACGGTGTTGCTGGATTTAATTCCGTCCATGCCACACTTGTTAGGGGTGCATTCGATTCCTTCATGTCCAATGCGCACACTATGCGGCATGTTTTGACAACTCATAGAAGTATTGCTGAGGATGAATACTTGTAACTCAAATGGATAGTGTCATTTCCCTATTTGGAGTTGGTCAATTGCCAATGTTTCAGGCAGTCTGTCATCACTTTACAAAATCCAAAGGTTTTTATGACCCTCTTAACATCGGGATCTATGGTGCAATTGGGAAAAATAAGAACTATTTAAATCCATACTAAAAGGGGCAAATTAAAGTTGATACGTGGGCAAAGATTTGATTTCTGCCGTATTGTCGGAGCGACACGCCTAAAGATTGATACCGTCAAGCGAAACGACGTGATTGCATTTATTAAAAAAAAAATTAAATATGATCATTGCATTCCATACATGAAACATGAAAGCTCTTAGTGAATGTAAAAGAAAGGTTACAATTACACGCATAATTAAGATATATACCGTTTATGTAAGTGTGCATATGAGCACAAATAAACAAGAAGTTCACCAATATGACAACCGAATAAGATAAAAATAAAACAAAAAAGGAAAAAACTGTGGCACTACTGAAAGCTTGGCATTCCTATCAATTAAATCTTTTGTTCAGCTTGGTGCCTGCCATTGAGTAGAAAAAAAAAGGAGGAGAATGCCGTGGGAAGACAGAAAAAAAAAATAGAGAACTTGAGAGAAAAAAAATTGATGGAATCTATTAATAAAGCCCGATTTGAGAAAGAAAATTTTCGAAAAGTGGCATTTATTATTTATTTGTGTTCTTGATATGTATTTTTACTCCTTTGGTTGTAAATACAACTCCAATAATTTATTTGTTGTTTTCTCCGTGCGATTTCGTTTCCAAATTTTTTTTATCATGCAATCAAGTTCTATATTTTTTTTTTCTTTCAATTTGTGCAATCAAGTTCTTTTGTAAGTTATCATAATTAACATTATTAACTAATGACATGACATGTTTAACATAACAAAAACTACTAAGGTAACATTGTCAAGAAATTAGAAAAACTAAAAAGAAATTTAGAGAGAGAGAGAGAGAACGGTTGCCCCATCCAAAGGCCCATTGGCGATGGCGGCTTGTGAGGGTCTCATGACCATTTAGGTATGGCTGCTGGCCTTGCCCTACCTTTCTCGCCTCTTATCTTTTCTTTGCGATACTTCTTTTTTATTATTACATTTCAATAATTTGTTGACGCGGTGTTGATAGGACATGACGCGCATAAAATCTCAGCTATGCTTTTATGAAACAAACGATGGAGTAATTTGATTGCATTAGATTTGGAAAAAAAAGAAGAGAGAAGAATAAGAACCTGAAAATACAATCAAAAGAACTCCTAAAACAGCAAAAGATGCTCAAACCCTGCGGGCATTTATCGATGTATGAATCACGTGAAGGTCACGTGTTAGAATCTGCTCATACGGATCGGGTCCAACAGACCCGGATGTCCCGGTAGCAATATCCATTTTCCCCGCTGCACAGCAGTACGGGAAACTGCTTCGGCTTTGGAGGAGTCGAGCGCGAAATGGATCACAGCAGAGGAACGTCCGAACACTGCTTCGAAAAGTGGTGGAACGATGTTTTTCGGTGGTTCACGAGCTCTTGATTCGATTCAAGCGATGGTTTCTTTCGAATTGGACGATGTCTTTTGACTGCTGACGTCCGGATTGAGGCGAGCAAGTTTCTGGGTCGAAGAAGATTTGGTTTCTGGTTCGTCTCCTTACGTTTTATGAAGCTCTTCTCGAGACGCCATTGCAGTTCTCTACCCTCTCTCGCCGTCGTCAGCACCGGGAGTTTCACATCCGATAACGCTTCCGAAATCGTCCGGCTCTGCAAATCGAGGGCCCTTCTCGACGCCATTCGGCTTCTGAACTCCACGGACCCTTCCAGCATAAAAAATAAGCCTGTCCTCTATGGTTCCCTCTTGCAGACGTGCGCCACCGCCGTCTCGTTCGATCCGGGTCTCCAAATCCATGCCCGTGTGGTCAAGTCCGGCCTCGACACCGATGGGTTCGTCGGGAACAGTTTGATTACACTTTATTTCAAGTCAAGCTCCGACATTTCGGAAACCCGGAGAGTTTTCGACGGCTTGTTCGCTAAGGATGTCATTTCTTGGACCTCGATGATATCGTGGTACGTAAAGGTGGGGCAATGTGAGGATTCGCTGAAGCTGTTCTGGAAAATGCTGGGAAGTGGGATTGAGCCTAATTGTTTTACTATATCCGCGGTCATCAAGGCGTGCTCAGAGCTCGGTAGAGTGAAGTTGGGTTGGTGCTTTCACGGGCTTGTTTTTAGGTATGGGTTCGACTCGAATCGCGTTATTTCTAGTGCTCTGATTGACATGTATGGAAGGAACTGTTGTTTGAATGAAGCACGCAGGGTGTTTGATGAGTTGCTTGAACCGGATGCTATTTGTTGGACTTCTGTTATCTCGGCGCATACGAGGAATGATTTGTATGAGGAAGCATTGAAGTGCTTCTATTACATGCAAAGGAACCATTTGAAGCCAGACAACTTCACATTTGGAAGTGTATTGACTGCTTGTGGCAATTTAGGGCGGTTGAAACAGGGCAAACAAGTACATTCCAAAGCCATCACTTTTGGTCTTTTTGGACATGTAGTCGTTGAAAGCAGCCTTGTGGACATGTATGGGAAGTGTGGGTCGCTTGATGAAGCTCAACGTGCTTTCGATAGGATGATCAACAAGAATTCAGTTTCTCTGTCTGCATTGCTTGGAGGGTACTGTCAAAGTGGAAAGTTCGAGACAGCAATTCAGCTCTTCCATGAGATGGGTAATGCTGATCTCTATGATTTTGGAACAATTATTCGTGCTTGTGCAGGTTTGGCAGCTGTGAGGCCAGGAAAAGAGGTCCACTGCCAGTATGTTAGGAGAGTTGGTTGGAGAGATGTTATCATAGAATCAGCTTTGGTTGATTTATATGCAAAATGTGGTTGCATAGATTTTTCCTACAGAATATTTGTGAGTATGCGTGTCAGAAACATAATAACATGGAACTCAATGATCAGTGGCTTTGCTCAGAATGGAAGAGGTAGAGAAGCTCTTGAAATATTTGAGGAAATGACTAACTTGGGGGTCAGACCTGATTATATTAGCTTTGTTGGGGTTCTCTTTGCCTGTAGTCAAACAGGCTTGGTCAGTGAAGGGCGAAAATATTTTACTTTGATGACTGAAGAGTATAGGATCAAAGCAGGAACGGAGCATTTCAATTGCCTGGTAGATCTTCTTGGCCGCGCAGGTCTCCTGGAGGAGGCTGAAAAATTAGTAGAGAAGGCCGAATATAGAGATGATCCATCTCTTTGGGAAGTTCTTCTCAGTGCATGCACCACCAGTACAAACTCTGCTTCTGCAGAGCGCATCGCAAAGACAATTTTGGAGCTGAAACCGGATCACCACTTGAGTTATGTTGTTCTGGCAAATGTATACAGATCTGTTGGAAGGTGGAGTGATGCTTTGCAGATTAGAAGCCTAATGTATGATAGGAAGGTCAAGAAGATGCCAGCTATGAGCTGGACGTAGAATTTAAACCTGCAGTTTTTTGGATTAATTGTTTACACATTCACTTAAAGGTGGTAGTAAACAGCCGAATCCATTTGGCAGCAGAACAGGACCACAACGTAAGTTTTCTATCATGGCGGGCTTTATTTTTTGAATAGGGTGAACTATTGTTAGAAAGCATCATTTTGTCTAATGTTGAGGAACTTACTTACTGGATTGCTACTGTGTATTGCCTTAAGGACAATCAACAGTTGTTGACACCATTATCGATCTGCCAGCACAATCGTCACCACAACTGTTGCCTCCGTCTTCGACCTGCCAGCACCATCCTCACCAGCAGCCCACAACAATCATCACCACAGACTGCTGGATTTTGCTGTCTCAAGAATCAGACTGATTACTGACTAAGCTTTTTGATGATTACCTTAGGAAAAATTCCTGCAGTGTTTTGAGAATGACAAAACATTTTAGGTATACTACCATGTGTAACTGAGTGTGGGGAAAATGCTGCCTTTACATACATGGATCTAGATGGAGATGATGTAAGGGGGACGTAGGACGGGCTCTACAGAAGGTGAACAATGTATTGGACATGGATATGTGAATGACTGGACAGACTTTGCAAATGATGAACAAGTGGTTGGACGTGAGATATGTCAATGTCTAGAAGGACCTTGCAATGTGAACAAACTAGAGGACGTGTGATTGTCAAAAAGTTTGGATGGATCACTAGAAGGTGAACCGATTAGAGGACATGGAGACATCAGTGGGCTTGGATAGACCTTGAGGATGGTGAACAAACTAGAGTACATGATGTGGTTGTCGAAGGGTTTGTATAAACCAAGTAGAAGGTAAACGGTCTACAGAACATAAGTAAACATGCTTGGTGGCACCTAAATGTAGGAGGAGAACTAGATTGGTTATGCAGAAATTCCTGGATAGACCTCACTGCAGAAGACGTCTTAGCTACAGACTGTTGAAGAAGCAGAACTGACTATTTTAGGAAGCTGTTTCGATGGAGCTGAGAGTGAAGTCTCTACTATTGCAAACGACAGAACCAATGCTACTCGTGGGATTTAAATTTCATAACGTCACTTGATGTGTAGTGGCTATAAAATCCGACCCAAGAGCAACAGTTTAGTTGGGAAAAAATGAACAAAAATCTAGTCTATGTTCTGTGTGTTCATCTCCTTGCTATTCTTGTGTCTATGTATATCTGAATTTATTTCTACGTAGAGGACTGCGCATCTACGTCCTCTGCGCTTCTGTACATACTGTCCAGCACTTAAACGCGAAAGAAGTTAGGATTTTCCTTGTCCCTTCTCGGTCGTTTGTGCCTAGTCCGAAGATAAGCCATAGCGATCGCTCGTTTGTGCCTAATCCGATCGATCGCGATCAGTCATGTCAAGATGCAAAGCCCGATCAAGGGAAAAGTCCAGTGTGAATTGTTAGATCCGAAGGAAATTACAGTCTTATGCCCATGAAAGTTTTAAAACTAGATGGATCTTTTGTGACATGACAACGTAAAGCGGTCGTGTGTTGTTGGAAATTTTGGGCAGCTGAAAAATGTCTTTTTTGTCAGACGAGCATGCTTGCTATAAAACGTAAGGGAAAATAAGTTACTCTTTCGAAATCTTGACCCGCTATAGTTTTCATGAATTATTACGCAAAATGATCTCTTGAATTTAGGCTCGATATGAAATGTCGTTTTCAAACTTTTAATTTATTCAACGTCATCAATTAAATTATTTATATATTCAATTTAATTATTGAAATATACAAAAATGTTAAATAGTATTTTTTCATCAATTTAAGTTAATGAAATTCACTGATTTCATTATTAATTCGGTGGTTTTTTTTTTTTGGTCGAAAATTAATTCGGTAGTTTTTTTTTGTGCTAATAATAATTCGGTAGTTTAAAAGGCGGAAAAAAATATACTTTTGCATATTTAATTATCCACGTCAATAGTGGTCAAAAGAGATGGTTCAATTCCTCGCGCATGTTTTGTTTCAGACAGGCGGGCGTGGGGACTTGGACGAATACGGTCTGCCTTCTCTAATCTCGTTTTCCTTCTTCGTGAGTCTGGAAGAGAGAGAATCAATGGAGGAAGGACTGAGCGAAGAAGACAAGCGAGCGCTTCGGGGTAGCAAATTCGCGCCGCTTCCTTCCTTGCCACCTCCTCCTCAACCCAGGTACTCTCCATTACGCATTCCCGATCGAAAGATTAAAAATTTGATTTTGTTTTGTGTTAAATTGATTCGGATACACGAGGGCCATCGCTTGCGATTTGCAGGTTGGCGCATCCCGGTGGGGCCATCACGACGAACAAAGCGGCGGCTCTGGCCAAGTTCCTGGAGCGCAAGCTGCAGGAGCCGCGCGGGTTGGCCTCCATCGACCCCAATCTCGTCGAGCTCGCCGTCAAGAATGCCAAACACTGTGTCACTTCAAGTAATTATTCGTGCAAATTGCACTCGCCCGTGCTCTTAATTGATTTGGGTTTTCTGCTGATTGTTGTTGTATTGATGGGTCAGATAGTGTTTTGTGCGTTTTAATTGATGTGAGAATTTGGGACTGATGATGTTGATATAGATAGTTGTGGCGCAGTGTGATTGAAAAGGAGATGGTATCTTGTTGGTTGATGGTGAGAAATACAGATCTGGCTGATTGTTAGTGTGCGAGGTTTGACTTCCTTTCTTGGTTATCTATATAACTTTCTATGCTTCGGTTAGATCATGGGGTTCTATGACTTAATGTCAAGTGGGATTTGTTGCATTCAAATTGCTTTCCACGAGGATGTGTTGTAAACGGACTCAGACCAGGCTGTGAAGCATTGCTTTCCGTGTGTTAATGGATGCTAATGTTCCCATGGTCTCTTTCTTGAGTCTTGCCTACATGTCATGCTCTTGCATCTGTTATTATCGAAATAAGAGAGGGTCAATTTGGAAATAGCATTGCTCTGTGCTTAGTTTATGCTCTTGGTTGATGCATGTTGGTAAATTTGAATATCAGCTCCGGGTGGAGCAAAAGGTTGCTCAATCAGGAGGTGGAGTTTCTATCCTTTTTGTTTTTGCTTGTGTGGTATGACAATGTAACCTTTCTGTGCGTGCTGAAGTCAGGGAGATTGGAAACTAATTCAGACTGATGGCTAAGCTTTTTACTTCCCTTTCCCTCAGGCAGTACCTCAACTTCAGGAAGAATAATCAGACATGTTGATTCCTTCGATGATCCTCAGGTAGGAACTGCTCGTGCTTATTTATGTGTCTCAGTCCTTGGATGTTAAACATTTGTGCAGGATCATTTTGATTTAGGAGAAACTGAAACTATCACGGGGACGAACAGCAATAGGAAGAATAAGAAAATGATGAAGAAGGATAAGAAAAAGAATAAGAAGAACAAGAAGGACAAGAAGAAGAACAAGAAAAGAAAGGTACTTTCTCAATTCTGCTTCAGTTATGTTTGCTAGTCGCTACCTAATTTGCCACCTTCTTGCCACTGCTAGTTTTGCCAATTTAGAAGTTTATTTCATTGTAGATACCAGAAGATGTTGTACATACTGTGATGAAGAAGTCCAAGAAGAAGAAGTTGAAATTGTGATGGGGGATGATTTTCATGGTAAAGTAGAAGCGAATTGGAGTACGATCCAGCTGCGCCAAATTGCGAATCTCCTGGAGAAAACACAAATGTTGTTTCCTAAGGTTAGTCGAGGATCTAGTGGCCAAAACTAGGACAAGTCAAACACAAAGGCTTTTTCCCCCACATTTGCTGTTTCATTAAATGTTTTTGTGACATTGAAACAGTTGTTTGCCACTGCGCATTTCAGTAGTTCCCTAGGTAACAATTAGATTGTCAGTTCATTCTTTTGGAGGGGATGGTAGTCACATCTTTGGAAAGGAGTACTTGGGGTTTCGTTTTCAGATTATGAAGAGCAATTTAGACAGCTTTGTTTAACGAGTTTCATGTTTCCTTGGTGGGGTTTTACAGGTGAAGAAAATGTTACTCAATTCATAGTGCGAGATTTATGTAATTTGTATGTCCTCGTGCAGTATTATAGTTTTGGTTCTTACATAGACTGTCATCCGACACTGCCTTCATTTCTCTCATTTGAGAAGACTGATCAGATGTCGGGAACGATAATTCAAGAGAACTCTGGATAGCAGAATATCCTTGGCCAGAAAATGTTCGATTTTGGGTGCGCAATTGAGTTGCAGATTCTGAATATTCCGAAATACTACTTCACCACCTTATTAGGAAACGAAAGAAAGAGAGAGATTATACATTGACATAATTCACTGTACATCACAGTACAGTTCCCTTTATATTTAAGTCTTGTTTTCTTGGGCCAAACTTGGAACAGGAAGCAGAAAGTTATCTATCTTCGCACTTTTAGAAACTATGGTAGTCTTTTGTGTTTGTTGTTGCGGAAGAACATGATGGTTGAATCTGTATTATTTGCTCTTTCCATTTGGAACGTTTGGTGGACCACATAGCCCGGAAAGCATATTCTGGTGGAAGCCCACGAAACTTTGCGAGAGGAGTGTTAAAAGAGGATTCTTTGAGGTGCTCTTAACATGTTCTTAAGAATGAAAATTGGAGAGCAGGCAAAAAGATCAAACTTGTCAAAAAAAGGAAAAGAGAGGGCAAGAAAATTAGAATGGAAGTGATTTCCGAGGGACAAGAACAACCGCAACCCTCCTGACAGCGAGTCTAAGGTGTTCCTGGTGTACCGCTCTCCTCGAATCGTCGGCCGGACAATGGAAATTATCGGGGTTTGACTGACCAAATTCTTACTGAACACCGTCTGGTGCATCAAGAGATGAATTAGAACTTGAGGATTGGGTTGTATAACTCATGCAGTGAATACACTTTTGCCAACACAGAATTTGAGCAACTGTTTGATTGGCAAAAGGAAATGAATTGCTGGGAAATGACTGGAAATAAATTACAAGGAAATGAAGTGAGACTCCTTGCCCAGGAGCTCAACTACGATGACCGATTGACTCCGGCTGTACTAACATGCTTGTATCACAGTCCGTTGAATTTTGATCCAAATTCGATCGCGATGCATCCACCGGATCGACCGACGAATCGGTCCTTGAGTCAAGAGGAATCATGCCTACGAATAGCCAAGCGGCCGGATGATCGATCCGAGTATGATTCGGGACGGCCAGCGGATCGTTGCGTGACCCATGCTGCATGACCAGGGGATTGACCCATGGATTGTGCAAGACAATCGAGTGATCAATCCATGGACGATGCTGCACGATAGGGGGATTGACACACGGATCGTGCGGAGTGAGCGACGGATCGATCCAAGGATCGATGCATGAACGGTGCTATACGATTGGGGGATCGACCCGCGGATTGTACAGGGCGGCCGGACAAACGATCGAGGATTCATGAGGACGAAAAATGCACGATTCATGCAGGTGGGTGGTCAATTTGTGCACCATGACGACTTGACCGGCGCTCAACCAAGCACTCGATCGGGCGATTGGGCGGGATTAGCGAGCAAACTAACGTGGATTGCCCTAGGACCCACAAACCCACGTGATGTCCAGCTGGGATCCAAGTGGCTGCATTGAGACTTGGAGCTCCCCAAAAGTCTTTTGAGCTGGTGAGACTTGATGTGAGTTGGTGGAGCTGGTAGAGGGGTGCTTGACGTGAATAGTAAGCCGCCGACATGAACAATGAACCAAAGGGGGCTGTTGAGGGATTTTGTGATTGACCGAGTTGACCCGGGGGGACTTTGTTTGACTCGAATTCACTTGTATATATGGGGGTCGAACCCCTTGTAAATGTTACGTTTTGAATCTTTAATAGAACAGAGCTTCCTTTGCAATTCTCTCTTCATTTCGGGTGAATTGCCTAGTGTGTGTGAGTTTGTGTGATAAGGCTGACTTGGGGATTCATTCCTAAGTGCTGCATGGTGTCGGGGGAACTCTAGATAAACCAACCCATGACATTTGGTATCGAAGCAAGTCGATTCTCGATGAGATGATGAAGAATCAAGGTGCTGAAGCAAGTGCTCGATTCCGAGCAATCGGTGGACGAGCGCGGCGGACGGGCCATCGAGCCAACCCCGGCCAAGGCTCGGAGGGATTGTGGGGTGTCTAGGGAGGTGAAGCGAGATATGGAGTCTCGCATGACAAGGCTCGAGCAAGTCTTGGCGGAGATCCAAGCTAAGCGTGATGAGGAGACCGATAGCAACGAGGAGGACACGGTCGAGGAGGGGCTGCGAGTTGAGTTGCTCGAGCTCAAAGACGATATGGCGGAACTCCGTGGCGAGTTGCTCAAGACTCTAACCACTACCACGGATGAAGTCCGTGGTGCCCGGGAGGCCATTGTCGAGGCGTTGCGCATGGAGGTGGTCGAGTTGAAAACCAATGTGGTCGTGCTGGAGGTAGCTTGTGCGAATGGTGCGGCGACCATGCAAGCTGCCCCATGAGTGTATGCACCCAAGCCAAAAGAGTTCGGGGGCTCTAGAATGGCTAAGGATGTTGATAACTTCTTTTGGTACCCGAACCAATACTTGGATGCCCAAGGAGTGACTAACGGTGCCTTGCAGGTGAACATGGCGGCCATATACCCGTCCGAGAATGCCCTACTATAGTGACATAATTGGAGCGGTGATAGAAATGCTAAACCTATCACGACGTGGGAAGCATTTGAGGTGGAGTTCCGGCAACAATACTACCCCGCCTACGAGAAGGAGGAAGCTCGTGATGAACTTCAACGCCTTGAACAAAAGGGTGGAATCCAGGGAGTATGTGAGGAAGTTTTTCGAGTTGAAACTTCAAATGCCGTCCCTATCCGAGATCGAGGCATACTACCAATTCATTGGTGGTCTCAAGCCATGGGTGAAAGTGGAACTAAAGCGGCAAAACGCAACGACGCTCGTAACGGCCATGACCGCGGCCGAAGCTATCCTAGGAGTTCAAATCGAACTTAGCGAATAGGAAGGATTCATGATCTAAGGGCGACAAGGCTATTGGTCCGGAGACCGAGCCAAGCCGCAACACTCGACGGGAAACAAACCCCCGGACAGCTTACGTTAGGGATCGAGCCGAGTCAAGCCACACGAAGAACAAAAAGAAAGGGGTCATTTCCTTCGAGTGCTATGTGTGTTACGGTCCTCATATGGCCCGAGACTATCGAAATCAAGGCAAAATGACGGCCCTAAAAATGGTAGAGAAGGCAAAGGATTGTGAGGAATTGCGAGATGAAATTCGGCTAGGATCCCTAAAGATCCTAAGTACCATCAAGGTCTAGAAAGCAAACCCACCAAAAGGGCTCATGTTTGCCGACTTAATGATAGGCGAAACGAAGATGAGTGCCCTCGTCGACACTAGTGCATCCGACTTGTTCATATCGGAAGAAGCCGCAAAGAAACTCAACTTACGAGTTGAGAAGGGAGCCGGGTGGCTCAAGACCGTGAATTCCAAAGAAGTTCCGATGAGCGGATTAATCCGTGATGTGGAGATCCAACTCGAACCATGGAAGAGTAGGGAAACAATAGAGGTTATTCCACTCGATGACTATGACTTTGTCATAGGATTAAGATTTCTAGATTGGATTAAATCCTTTCCGGGTCCCTTGTGCCGACCGCCTATGTGTCTTAGACAAGTGGGGCCAATGTGTGATCTCGGTCACGCGTGACTCAAGACGGAATCAAAAGACTCTCTCGGCCATGAAGTCTCGAAAGGGGCTAGGAGAGGCAAGGTGACTTTGTTGGTGACCCTCGCGGACGAGGATGCCGATTGTACTTGGAGAACAAGTCCCGATCAAAGTGAATGAGGTGCTAACCATGTTCAATGATGTGATGCCACCCAAGTTGCCTAAGAAGTTGCTGCCAAAGAGGGAGGTGGATCACAAAATTGAGCTTGTTCTCGATGCTCGACCTTCGGCTATTGTGTCGTATCGCATGGCCCCTTCCGAAACTTGAGGAGATGAGGACACAACTCAAGGAGTTGATTGATTCCAGCTATATTCGACCATCTAAAGCTCCATTCGGTGCCCCTGTTTTGTTCCAAAAGAAGCATGACGATTGCTCCGTATGTGCATTAGTTATTGGGCATTGAACAAGCTTACCATTAAGAACAAGTATCCTATCCCGCTCATAGCGGGCTTGTTCGATCAACGGGGTGCTGCGATATGATTCACGAAGCCGGACTTGCGGTCGGGATACTACTAGGTGCGGATTGCTGAAGGGGATGAGGCAAAGACGACATGCGTAACCCGATATGGATCTTACGAGTTCCTAGTCATACCATTCGGCTTGACTAATGCCCCGACGACGTTTTGTACCCTAATGAACAAAGTATTACATCCATTTCTTGATCGGTTTGTAGTAGTATATTTGAATGACATCGTGATATATAACCGGACGCTTGAGGAACACATCGAGCATCTTAAGCGGATGTTCCAAGTTCTAAGAGAAAATGAACTCTATGTAAAGAAAGAAAAATGTGTTTTTGCCCAACGAGAAGTTCCATTCCTATGACACATTGTCGGTGAAGAACGTGTCTTGATGGACTTGGCAAAAATCCGAGCCATCAACGAGGGGGAACCACCCACTAAGGTGCCGAGTTGAGATCCTTTCTCGAGTTGGTGAACTATTATCGCAAATTTGTTCGTGACTACTCGGAGATCGTCGTGCCATTTACGGATACGCTGAAGAAGGACAGGACCGTGGGAGTGAACGGATCGGTGTCAAGAGGCCTTTGATCGGCTAAAGAGAGCAATGGTTAAGAAGCCGGTGTTGGTGTTGGTGTTGCCCGACTATGCCAAGTTGTATGAGGTAGAGACCGACGCTTCGATTTTGCAATCGGTGGTGTGTTAATGCAAGGTGGCCATCCCATAGCTTTCGAGTCCCAAAAGCTGAATGATACCGAACGGCGATACACGGTCCAAGAGAAGGAGATGACGGCCATGGTGCATTGTCTACGCACATGACATCACTACCTCTTGGGATTACGATTCGTCGTGAGGACGGATAATGTAGCCACAATCTACTTCCAAACTCAAAAGAAGCTAAGTCCTAAACAAGCGCGGTGGCAAGACTTCTTGATAGAGTTTGACTACGTACTCGAGTACAAATAGGGGAAGGCCAATTTCGTGGTAGATACGCCGAGCCGGATGAGGTCAAGGAAGGCTCAATACTGGGCAACGATGAGCCCACCGGAGTGCCCATGGACCTTAACCAAAGGAATCAAGGAGGGGCTACAACATGACTCGACAGCAAGATAAGGCCCTCCTTGGATACGCTCGGGAGGGTAAGGCCCATCCTTGAAGCACATCGTCAAATATTGGGGTATACCCCAATCAATTGTGAGTGATGGGGATTCTCGGTTCACGGGAAAATTCTAGACAGTCGTTCAAGTTGTTATGGACAGACCTCAAGTTCTCTACAAGTTTGCATCCCCAAACCGACCGTCAAACAGAGTGGGTTAATGCGCTCTTTGAAGTGTACTTGAAGCACTATGTGAGTGCGACTCAAAGCAACTGGACCAAGCTGATGGATGTTGCCCAGTTTTCCTACAACTTACAAATGGCGAATCCACCGGCAAGAGTCCATTCAAGATCGTGACGGGGCAACAACCACTCACTCCTAGCGTGGTTGGACGGGCTATCGGGGAGTAGTCCGGCGGCTTATAAGAATACCCAAGAATGGTACGAACATGCTGATTTGGCACGGGTTTGTTTACACAAGGCGGCCGAGCGGATGAAGAAATAGGCGGATAAAAAGCTCCGATATGTGGAGTACCAAGTTGGTGACCGTGTGTTGGTGAAGCTACATTAAGTCCTGCGGTATAGGGACGTGCATAAGGCGCTTGTTCGTTGGTATGAGGGGCGTTCTTGGTGATCAAGCGGATTGGCGAGATGGCATACAAGCTAGAACTATCGGCTAAATTGAAAGTGCACCCGAGTGTTCCATGTGAGTATGCTGAAACCATTCCATGTGGATGAGGATGATCCAGATCGGGGGATTCAAAACGAGCGCCCCTTGGGTTGAAGATCTCCTATGATCGAGAGATCGAGAAAATTCTAGCTGTTCATGTGATACGGAAGAGATACCGAGCACCAAGACGGGAATACTTGATCCATTGGTGAGGCCTCCCGGAGAATGAGGCGAGCCGGGAACTAGAGGAGGCCCTATAGCAGCCCGAGAGGAGATCAAGGCATTCCATGAGAAAAAAGGTAACGAGGGCGTTGCCCGATTTGGTGCGGGAGAGTATCACGGTCCATTGAATTTTGATCCAAATTCGACAACGATGCATTCATCGGATCAATAGATAAATCGGTCCATGAGTCAAGAGGAATCGTGCCTACTAATAGCCAAGCGGCCGGATGATCGATCGGGTGATCAATCCGAGTATGATATAGGACAGCCAGTGGATCGATGCATGACCCATGTTGCGCGACTAGGGGATCGACCCACGGATCGTGCAGACGACCGAATGATCGATCCATGGAATGATCCATGGATGATGCTTCACGACCGGGGATCGACCCACGGATCCTATAGAGCGAGCGACGGATCGATCCATGAACGGTGCTACACGATCAAGGGATTAACCAACAGATCGTGCGGGCGGCTAAACAAACAATTGAGATATCATGAAGACGAACAACGCACGACTCATGCGAGCCGGCCAGGTGGTCGATCCGTGCACCATGACGGCTCGACCAGCACTCGACCAAAGACTTGATCGAAGCGGGATCGGCTAGCAACCGACACGAATCGCCTTGGGACCCACAGACCCACGTGATGTCCAAGTGGGATCCAAGTGGCTGCATTGAGACTTGGAGCTCCCCAAAAGTCTTCCGAGCCGGGGAGACTTGATGTGAGCTAATGGAGCTGGTAAAGAGGTTGCTGATGTGAATAGTGAGCCACCGACGTGAACATTGATCCAAATGGGGCTATTGAGGGATTTTGTGATTGACCGAGTTGACTCGAGGGGACTTTGTTTGACTCGGATTCACTTGTATATATGGGGGCCAAACCCCTTGTAAATGTTACGCTTTGAATCTTCAATAGAATAGAGCTTCCTTTGCAATTCTCTCTTCGTTTCTCGGTGAATTGTCGAGTGTGTGAGAAGGCTGACTTGGGAATTCATTCCTAAGTGCCGCATAGTATTGGGGGAACTCTAGATAAACCAATCGATGACACTTAGCTACAACCGTTAGTCGACACCTTCGATAATTACTCCATGCTTCTCGACTCAACTAACATTGACTTGATTGAGATTAACACGACTACCACTTGATGGAGGAAAACTGCTCCAGGCTTATGCCAATTTAATCTTTAATTTTTTGCAATAGTGTCAATTTTGTTCATCTGGCCAATTTTGGCCGTCCGTCTCGAAGCGCTTGTCGGCCGTCTAGTGGCATAATATATTAATATTTTTTTGAATTTTTATTTTCTTTTTCCTTTTATTTCTTATTTCTTTTTTTTCTTTCCCCCCTTTCTAGATCCGGAGTTGGAACCATGGCGTCCACATGTTCCGAACTCAATATTGCCTGATCCAAAGGATCCGGGTCTCTCTCGGCGTCTTTCTCTCGCCAAAGGGCCTGCAACTATGGGAACTCATATTCTAACCCTAGTAAATCTAGGGCTAGACCAAATCGAAAGCAAATCCAGCGGAAGAACCGACAAAGCCTAAGCCTCGGCGAAAGCAATTCATTCCCGCAAGGTCGGAGCCGTCGACCTCCTCGAGGTCCAACTCCGACGACCTCGGACAGTGAGATCCTCTAGCCTCATGATGGAAAAGAGGTGACGATCCTTCGGCGGGGCGAGTTGTTGTACTCAAAGATCAAGAACCAGGTCCTTCTTCTTAGAGCACCTCCCATGGCTTCCTCGTCCATGTTGACACATTGTGCATCAAACATCGAGGTCGCCCTTGCTTGGGACCGCGAGCCACAATAAAGCGAGCCTCGCCATGGCGGGGAGAGGCTTGACCTCGCCAAATCCGGGCTGTCGAGACAACGCCTCCCACGGCCATAATGAGGCGAGGCAACGCCTTGTGCGGCCACAGAAGGTGGATCTCGCCAACCGGTCATTGCCTTTGGCCGGTCATTAGCGGAGACTGACCGGAAAAAGAAGATGGAAGAAAAAAATAAAAAAATATTAAACTATTATGCCGCGGACGGTTGACGTCGGCAGTCAAAATTGGCCGATGGACTAAATTGATACTATTGCAAAAGGTTTAAAATTGAATTGAAAAAAAAAAGTTTAGAATTAAAGCGGCACAATTGCCATAGATTTAAAACTTTTTTTAATCATCATCTTCCCTACAAAAGCTTCCTATGTTATGTTCCAACTGCAAAGGGTCGCAAATACTTAAATAATCTAAATATGTTTGAACATGTTTTTCACGGGGTTACCACTTTGTTGTAACTCAGTTTAAAACGTCATAAAATATTTCAATGTTTAGACATATATCAATTTATGACGTAACTAATGACTTCTCGGCATAACGTCGTTCAAAACATTGGAAATAAACGAACGACATAATGTTTTCGGCGAGGCATACAACATTCATCATAAGCAAAGTATACCTTTATTTAAATTTTACGGTGTTTTGGAAAGGCTTAAGACATCTAGTCATTACCTTAGTTTAAAACGTGGCAAATATCTATTTGTTCTACTTCTAGCTTCCAATGTTTTCCGGAGTTTTATAAAGATTAACAAATATTTTCCGTACCCAAGAGCAAGATATATTCAGTAACTAACTGAATATCTACTATTTCACGATGTTTTTAAATTCTGGACTTTTTAAAATTTTCACGGTACTCAAATATATAAAAATATGTAGATTCGTTCATGAATTTTTTTTTCAGTAATTTTTTGGAAATTCATTTAACATTATATTTCGATGAGAATGCGAGGAAAAATTAAAAAAATTATTTGGTATTATTTTTTTTTGGGGGGTCGAAATTATTTGCTTATTTTGAAATGTAGAGAAACATACGAGAAAGCCAACAGGAAACAAAAGACCAAACCGTTGGCGTTGGGCCGAACGCAGTCCACGTCATCCCAAGGGCCAAGATTCGAGAGTGGACGAGACAGACACCAAAGTAAACTCCGACAATAGAGAAACATTGGGGGAGACAACGACGACGACCACCACGATAATAATAATAATAATAATAATAATAATAATAATAATAATAATAATAATAATAATAATATCAGTAACACTAATAATAATACTAAATAAAAATAATAAGTGCGTTGAAAATCCTAAAATTTATCGTTAAAACATAATTATGTTCTAAAAATTTCAAAAGTTACAATTAAATCCTAAAACTTATCACAAAATACGATCGAGTCTCAAAACTTATCAATTTGATTCAATCAAGTCTTTTCGATGATTGCACTTTGCGAAAGTTTTAAGATTAGATTGAACTTTCGCGACAAATTTTTTGACTTGATTGTACTTTTTAAAAATTTTAATACTCAATTATAACTGGGACTTTCAAGTTTCAATGTATTTTCTCATAAATAAAATAAAATAAATTAAGAGCAAAATTCATCGATGCGCGCCCAAGGAAAAAATATTGAAAAAGCGGCCAAAGTCAAAGCAACCCACAGTGATGACCGGCTGCTCCTGCTGCGCCCTTCTCTCTACTTGGTCCCACCACGATATTAATGACCTCGTTCTTCTGCTGACACGTGTCCCTGGTTAAATGGGGACCCACCTTTTTAAGGATAAAATGGGTAATTTGTGTAAATTTTGTGCCGACCGGTTATTTCATGCATCTTTCAGCGCCATCAATGTTAAAGAAGCCTTTATTTTTTTTTCACTATATTTACTTTACAGTAGGATGGGGGTTGATTGATATTCTATGTGAGTTCTGTAAAAAAAATTAAGTTCTTTCATTATAAAAAAAAATAAGACCCGGTCCGATTTTTTTTCTCCACGGGCGGCACCACGCATGTAAATCGCTAATTGCATATTACTTCTTCGTCGTATTTCTCCGGATCGTCGTCTACAAGTGCGGAAAAAAAAGAAATTTAACATGTGCTTTACAAAATACTAATTAATTTAGGTTTCTCGTTCATGTCTTAAGCGTAAGGAATATAATAATATCTAAGCTCGAATTATATTCTCACGGGGTCGCGTCTCGGGATTAGGAGGGACGGCTCACCGACCGGTTACCGGCTCAACCGGTCTCTTTAATCCCACGTCGTGATGTGTTTACGAACTTCTCACCTACCGTTGGCAAGGTCAAAAGTCATTCCCACTTCAGCGGAGGAGACCGAAGCCGACATTCGAGAGATCTCAGCCGCCCATCCCTTGCAAGGAAAGACATCATCGCCGTCAATTTGCTGAGCTAGAAAAGAGGTCGTGCCATCTGCCACGCAGGGGCACCAGTATCCTTGTATTGCTGAAATTTGTGTAAAATATTTTTCACTAATGAAATAATGTTTGTAATTATGAATTTACACAATGAAAAAAATGTCCGATTTTTTCCACACATTCAGCTCAAAATCTATTTTAACCTGCCCAAATTACGGTCGATGGTCTTATATCGGGTGCAACCATATAAGTTTAATCGAGATATGTTGGTAGTTCCACTTATATAGATGATATTAATACGCATATTTATGGATGATAAGGATGTGAAAGCGTATCATTTGTTATTTTAAGATTAGCCGGTCTAGCAAATATTAATCAAATTTGAGCATATATCTTTCTCGTGACATGGCATGTAGAAATTTTCTAGGTTAAATATATGTTGTAGACAAAGAATTATATGCTCTGCATATAAATTGCATAATCTTATAGGAAACAGAGTTGATATCTTGAGCATACAACGGAGCAAAATTTTCCTCATATTATCTCAAAATGGTGGTAGTTATTTTTGATAGGATAAGATTACTTTTTAGTTTAGTTCCCTTTTTTGAAATTTTTTGTTTTAGTTCCAATTTTAAAGAGAGGTAAATAATGCAGTATGGCTACACATTTGCCTGATCTCATGGATACAATATTTGTCCACTTTCTCAATCTTGGACAAGAGTTGGTTCATCCACCAATTTCGGGTGTGTTTGTTTCGCGAAAAATGAATAATTTAAAAATATTTTTTAAAAAAGATATGTTGAATCGCTTACAAAAATGAATGAATGAATAAAATATAATTTCATCATACACGAAAATATTTAAACATAAGACAATTTTGGAAACTTATAAAGTTCTTACTGTAAGCCATGATCAAGAAATCTACAAAATCGAATTGAACTTTCAATTGATCCAAGGATCCTATGGATGAAGATATGGTTTCTTTGGATCCTATTGAATTTCATTTGAAGGAGGAACCGAAGGACAAAAGAAACATCTTGTTCTTTCTTCAACAATTTCTTATCTCTAGTGGACCTCTAAGTAGGATTGAACCGGCTTTTCTGTGCAAACTTAGGTGGAAGGCGAAGAAGGCCTCCTTCGGGGACCGAGCTATCGATGAGATACCACTCGGAAGAGCTAGAATTCTAACCTTGTGTCAAGACCTACGGGCCAAGGGACAATCTCAAGTAGATAGTTTCTATGGGGCATAGGTCGTTTTCTTGTTCCGGGGATATCAAGATGTCATTGTGTCGGGATATCTTATCCGTTTCTCCAGGAAAATGAATATCTCGAACGTAGTAATTTGGAATGGGAAACTTCCTCCCTTGCTCTCGAGTGACTAAACGTAAAAAGATATCTTTTAAGTCCCATGGGCACCTGAAACTAGACTATTCTTCGACAACATCAGATCTTTCTTCTCTATTTTCGCCTTGTTTGTCTCACGAAAATGAATTATTTAAAAAATATTTTCTTAAAAATGATCATGTATATCATTTGAAATAATTTTGTTAGTCCATATCGTTTGAAACAATTAGTCACCAAGATATGTTTTCATTGTCAAAAATAATTTATGTCCAAACAGTTTCATGAATAATGAAAGTATTTTTTGTTTATTTATTTTTGTAAGCGGTATAAGGAATCACTTCGAAAATAATTTCCAAATAATTAAACGGAGCTTGTTTCGTGGAAAACAACTTCGAGGAAAATATTTTTTGGATTTTGCAATGTTCGGTTTACAAAAAATAAACGAGTCATGGGAAATATTTTCCTCTCATGGAAAAAAGGAAAATTTTCAAATAAGGACCTAAAATGCCTCATTTTTCTCAAATAAGGGCTTGAAATAGACTTTTTTTCAAGTAAGAACCTGAAGTGCCCTTATTGTTTGAAATAAAGATTAACTAAGGGCATTTCTTCATTTTTTTCCCTTTTTTATTTCTTCTTTCCCTTTTTTACTTTTACTTTTACTTTTTCTTTTTTTGGCCTTCCTTCTCGCTCATCGGCAAGGGCTAGGCAAGGGTCACCTCGCCCATGCGACGCCCTCGATCGAGGCCGACATGGGTTCCCATAACCAACCTCTCCTAGGCGAGTTGAGGATGGCCCTTGCCCGGGCAAGGCTACCTCGCCCGGCCCAGGAGCTAGTGACCGGCCACTAGTGAGAAGGAAGGGGAAAAAGGAAAAAGCGAACATAAGAAAGAAAAAATAAAAAGAAATGAATAGAGAAAATGCTTCTTGGTCGATCCCTTCTTTGAAAACAACAAGGGTGCTTTAGGTACTTATTTGGAATTTTTCCTAGAAAAAATACTTTCAAAAGTAAGGAAAATGATTTTCTTTTTTTGAGAAGAGGAAAGTATTTTCCCTCATTTTCTCCTCCACTCCTTCACATTCCTTTTCTTTTCAATTATTTATTTATTATTTATTATTATTTTTCTTTTGATTTTTAAATTTTTTTATCTTTTTAATAACATTTCTTTTATATTTATTTTATTTTTTTATTTTATTTTCTTTCTCGCCAATTATCCACCATGGCAACCACCACAAGTAAGGCTCGGCCTCGCCCAAGGCCGAACGTCACAGGATTTGTTAAGGCGAGCCTCAAGCTCGCCCGCCTCTCGCCGGCCAATGACCGGCCAAAGAAGAAGGCAAAACATAAAAATTGAAAATAAAAATAAAAATAAAAAATAAAAAAAAAAAAAAATCGAATTTTTTAAGAGGAAAACAATGAAAAATAAAAAAAGGGAGAAAAAAATTAAAAAAATGATTTTTTAGATAAAAAAATAAAACCTAATAATAGAAAATTATTAAAAGAAGTGCACGAAAGAAAATTGATTTTCCTTACGGAATGGCAAAAAATATTTTTAAGTTCATTTTAAGATTTAGGCTGAATATCGGAAAATATTATCGTTTTCTTGAAAAAAATTTACTGAAAAATATTTTTAAAATATTTTATTCGCATAACGAACCAAGCCTTAATGTTTTAGATTCTTTCCCTTAGTGGTAAAACTTTCGTGTAGTATCTTTCCTTAGGAATTATGACAATTGGACATGTTTTGGACAATGTTAACATGCTTATTATGATGGTTTGCGAGGGTTTTATCATAAGTGCTTGTCATAACGATGACAAAACTCATAACTGAGATTGATTTACAACCTGGCTATAGGTCTTGTGTTTTTGCCACAGGACAAAGTCATACTACGGGGGAAGTACACTGTACTTCATAATAAGGGGGTGAATCTCGGTTAGGAGGTGGATTTATATTTTAGGTCGAAACAAGAGACCGTCATCAATCGAAGTGTTATTATATTTTAAGATCGAATAGGGATAATTATCTAAAAAAACCTAAATCTATTATACGGCATCCAATTCAATCTTAAACTTTTCCAAGTCACTAATTTAGTCCTATAATTTTGGTGATTTGCCAATGTAGTCCTTGCGATAAATTTTGGACAAAAATTGTTGATATGGACGTCGGCCATTGTACGTGGCACGATCAACCGACATGAATAATTTTAACGATCTTTTTTATTTTTTAATTTTTCTTATTAATTCATTGATTTTTTTTTCATTTCTTTTCCTTTTTCTTTCATTATTCATCTTCCCAAAAGGGTTGGGGAGGTGAGGCTCGCTAGGGCCTCGGATATGATGCCCTCACTTGTGATCGACAACTGGTCAGCTGCCACCTACCGGTCATGTATATCCACTCAATATTGTAGGATAAACAAAAGAGACAAAATGGAAAAAAATCAAGAATTTTTTTTATAATAATTGTAAAAATCGTCCACGTTAGCATCTATCATACCATGTAGGTGGCCAAAGCTAATGGATCGCCACATCATCAATTTCTTGATCAAAATTGATCCGACGGATTATATTGGTAAATTGTCAAAAGAGTTAAGACTAAATTGTCCAAATCAAAAGGTTCATACAATATGTTTAATACTTTCTGGACAATCTTCTCGGATTGAATAATGGGACGTGCGAACTCAACTAAAACAAAGCCCTGATAAATGTTGATTCCTATTGATGTGAACAATAAATCTAGTTCGAGCATCAACCAAGTTGACTTAAGCACACTAAGCAAGTTCTAGCTAGATATAGATTTTTTTTTTTCGATTTTGTCTTTATTTACTCTTACTTCTATCTTTAAAATGCAATATATATTTTCCACGAAACATAGAAATATTAACATTAAAAGTCATTTGAAATGTTTTCTCGATCTTTTAAATATATAATATCGTTATTCTTCCAAGAAGTGGTGGACTTTTAATTCCATAAAAAATGCTTTCGAAAATGAAAAAATGCATAAGTAATTATTCTCGTCCTTCGTTACTAAAATCAGCCTTTGCCTTTTTCTCAAACCATGACTGATTTCTCATGGTCGAGTAGATTTATTTGCGCTTTTAGACAGTGCATTCATTCCTGAAATTTGAGAAAATACCAAAATGGTAGCTTGCTTTTGGGCCAAAAATTCCTTTCGTGACTCTATTTTCAAAATTACGTTTCTCGTGCCTTTAGATAATACACTATTGTGGAAAGACCGTTTTACCCCTTAAAAAGAAAATTAAAGCCCCAAATTCTTCCTCGATCCCGGACTCCAATTGCTCAACATATCCATCACCCCCACCTCCGTTCGCCGCCGCCGTGCCCTGCTATTGCTAACCACCGTCCGATCTTGGCACCTCCGGCCAATGCCACCTTCCTCTTTTCCCTTCAATTGGTTGTTGTTAAAATCATACATTTCGATTTGGTTCACTCACAAAACAGTTCGATTTATAGCTAAAATGAGAGATGAATCAGAATCGCGAACGCATCTCAAGATGTGTTTCGATTCGGTATGATACGTGAGTTGATCGGACTCCTAGATTTCTAATTGTTGGTCTCCAAAAGCTTCGGCATTACGCCAGCTTTTGTTGAATCTTACGATTTTTCGCAATTAGGAAAACGAATTCTACTATTTACAATTCATAAAGAACAGCGGATAGCGAGGGAGTTGCGAAAGATGGCAAGCTCAAGATTGGCATGGCGACGGTCAGCGGCCATAGGTGGTACAGTAGTTGAGTTAGGGTCGAGGGGTTTTTGAACCGGCAATCGATTTGAAATTTTTATTTTTGAAAATTGAGTTGTGAGCGTAGTCATGAAATGAAAATTGAGATACAATATTATTATTTTCCCTTTTTAAGTTTTCTCCGGAAATAATTAATTGTTGTGTTGAATATTCATATCATGTCGGAGGGGGGATAGACCATTTTGACTGCTAAACGTTTCTCATTAGAATTCAAAGTCTCTCATTTCTCCTTCTAGTCCCTTTGACAAGTTTGATCGGTCAAACAAGAATTTTTTTCTCGATGAACGTAATAGTTGACCTAAATGAATTCTTTTGAATTATTTTCTCTATGCCCTAGAATCGTCGCTTGATAATTTTAGAACATGAAGCATACTTGCCGTTATTATTGAGGTTCTTATTGTTGGAATATATAAATATTAAACCACACCTTTCCTTTGGAGCGGTGGTGGTCGTGGTTTCATAAATCCTTCATGGGATCAGGGTTTATCCCTTTCGCGAATGTGCGTGTGTCCATCCCCTATTTTAGTCAAATTCCACGTGCCCGCTCGTAATCCGGCTTACGCCCTATTTTAGTCAAATTCCACGTGCCCGCTCGTATCCGACTGCAGTGAGAGGGGTGTTGAAAATTTATGAAACCACGACCAACGCTCCAAAAGCTTAAGCTGAAGAAGGTGTGGTTTAATATTTATATATTCCAACTCCCCCTCACTCTTAGTCTTTCCGCCTAGAACTAAGCGTGGAAATATTAAATGGGGAGGCAAATAGGGGCTGGAAAGATTTGAACTCGGGACCTCCTCCGATATCATGAAAGATTTATGAAACCACGACCAACCAAAAGCTTAAGTGTAGAAGAAGGTGTAGTTTAATATTTATATATTCCAACACTTATGTTTATTTTTTTAGGAAATTATGTAAATTTGGTGCCTTAAAATCATATCATGCATATTTTTTTAGGCTATTTTAGGAATCATTTAAAAACTATTTCGGATAAATCGTAGTGCCTCTATAACACCCGTATGGAAAGCCAATCATAAGTAACACTACTAACGCATAATATTTTAAACACCTTATATAATTTTTATACTAAAAATATATGTGGTAAGTCTTGTTCTACGAGAATATAATAGCGACGGCGGCGGCGGCAACAGCCACGAAAGAAATAAACACCACGCACTGCATTTGGATATCGGTCCCTCAATGATCCATGGAAACAATGAGGAGTAACATACGTAGAGTATGGAATTTTTCAAAAATGGGCAGTATTTCCCACGTCTCTGGTCGGAGAATATTTCGTCAAATTAGGTTTTCCTTACTGATGGGTGATAAATCACTGAAATGAATATCGTGCACTTTACTTTTAGTATGGTTTGTAAGTGGTGAGTGAGACTCGTATTTGTAGCCCACCAACCCATGATAAATTTCTCACTAAGGCTTCGTATGTTTTGAGAAAAAAGAATGATTTGAAAATTATTTTTTTAAAAATAATTACTTGTATAGCTTGAAAAAATTAATGGACAAAAAATTAGTTTCGTCATCCACGAAAATATTTAAACGTAACTTTTTGTCTATAATAAAACAAATTTTATTTGGCTAGTTATTTTTCGCTAAACAAATGGAGCTTAACTATTGAAGCGAGAGAAAAAGGTTAAACAATGAGCTTTATTTGCAATTCAACTCCAATTTCCAGATAAAATCCAGGGTTGGGAGAGTGCGATGTGGATTTTCATCCTAAATTCGTTACTTTGTTGTCGTAATTTTTTTTCGCATGAGTGGAAAATTTTACATGATTAGAAAGTTCACTTTATGTAGATTTTCGCCACGTGGGTAATTGAACATCTAGGAGAGAGGGTGAAAGGCACCGATACCATGTTGTAGGGTTTATGGGCCTATTTGGTTCAGATTTGGAATGGCCTTTAGTGCTCGAAAGTTAATTGGCCAAATGCAAATGATGTTGGGTTTATTTTTTGGGAACTTTGAGGAAATGGAATTGCATTTCGAAAGGCCTTTAAAGGCTTTTAGCCTAAGGCGGGTCTCGAGGTACTTTGGAAAGTAGTCTTTGCTCTCTTAGTCGCCTTTTGAATGTACATTCGATTTACGGATTCAAACTCGGCAAGTTTCCCTTATTGGCTATGTATCATACACCAATTTGCACTCTAAAGAGAAAGGAAAAAAAAAGCTAGATTAAACTTAGAATTATCTAGTATTAATCGTAATTAGTACTAAACAATCAATCCCCGACAATGGCGCTAAAAACTTGTTCGTAAAATTCTCAACGTAAGCGTACGTGTCAAACAAGTAATATAATGATGAGAAAAGATATTGTCCCATTGAGATTAATGATTAATAAACTAATTAAATACTAAAAATGAACTAATTCTAAAATTTATCTAACAAGTAAAAATAATAAAATAGAATTGACAATCTAAAGGCAAAAGTTCGAAACTAAATGCGGTAAATCAATCAAATAAATACGTTAGAGCATTCGATTTCACCATAACCACTAAACATGAATTTTAGATCTTTAGTTATACAAGAATGACATCAAACATTTGATAGCGGAATTTCCCCTGCTATTTACTATTCTATCTCTAGGTATAGTAAACCTATTCAATATATCAATCAACTATATTTCTATGTGAATTTAAATAAACATAAGTGCATTAAAATTTGTGAATATTCTCGGATTTACAATGAATCTTTTGAATAACCTTATCACCGAAAGCCACACAAATAACATGGTATATTTCTATACACATTTTAATTCATGGTTATATATTATAGGGAGCAATTGCATATTATCACTTCTCAATCTCAAACATGCATATCAAATCATTCAAATGGTGGCTAGTCACTTAAAAGCATTAAGCACAATAATGTATAACTTACATGAACGAAATCACTTGCCAAACTTAAACATCATGAAATTCATACCATCATGGTCGGTTTACATCATAGCCCTAATGAAAGAAAATTAAAACATAATATAAAAAGAAACACAAATATAAATTAAATCAAACATCTTAACTCAAAAAACAAGAATTCTATCACCATTTTGTCTTCTCTTCAAAATACTTGAAAAGCTCCAAAAACAATGAAAGAATGATGTGAAAGTAAAAGCCTCGATGTCCCCAAGCTTTCAATGTTATCCTATTTTTAGAATAACATTCAAGATTCAAGATATCAAATAAAATCCTAAAAATAACATTAAGATATCCTAAAAACAACTAAATCTCTAAGAATAACATTAAGATCTCCTAAAAATAAGGCAATATTCCAATGATTTGATTTCTATCTTTTAATGATTCTGTTGGTGTCATCTTGATTTCCTTCTCTCTTTTCCATTATCTTCTCCATATATTATTATCCCGCATAAACAAGGAAAATTCAAATAAATAGAAGGAAATCCAAATATTTTCTCACATATATCATATTATTTGTTGCCCAAAATAGATAAAATAACTCTATTTTTTTTATAGAGTAGTCAAGTAGCATTCTTGAAATGCAAGTAGACTTTTTTGTCTATAGAGTTATCCAGTAGCATTCTTGAAATGCAAGCAGACTTTTTTGTCTTCCAACTTTGGTGATCGCTCAATTTTCATAGTTCCCGAATGTCCTCGAAAATGTCAATTTCCCGAGGAAGGCCTCGGCTACCGGATAGCGGCCAACGAGCCACCGACGAACCTTCCGCCACCCCTCGACCTCGGGCGGGGTCGCTGCTAGACACCCACAAAATCTCTTTTTTTTTTTTTGTCTCAGAATCTTGAGCGCCTTCGGACAAAGAAATTCTTCATCTGTTTTTTTCTTTACTACAATACCTGTGTTAGTTTTTAAGTGGATGCGAACCACGCAGTGCGCCATGAGACCACTGGATACTTTCTACCGCCAATTACGTTGCAGTAACCTAGGCACTTGGCAACTAGCCTCGATAGTGGCCTAGGCACCGGGCTAGCTGGTTGATTCATCTTGGAATCCGGTAGGCCGCCATTGATCTTCCGTGACGATGCCAACTACAAAAAAGCAGAACCACTATTCAAATACGCCACCCATTTTTTTAAAAAAAAGAGGCCGAGGAAAAGAGCCGTTAGGCCTAGGCAGCAACCGAACCGAACCGCCGGAGCGCAAACCCGAAACGGCGGTCTAACCACTAACGCCAACATTCCAAGTGCCCTCAAAGCCTTAACTTGCGTCAAAGGGATAAACTTCAGGCCATATGAACGTTGGCATTGCAGGGTATGCCTACACTGGCAAAAGAATAGTGCACAACGAGCCTGGTGTTTGCATCACGAGTGAGAATGCATGGTGGATTAATAAGATCCTAATTGCAAGTCGGGGCGCTGGGCCTCACATAGATGGTATGAGACATTGACTTAGCACTTACATAACCTTTCCTCTCCCACTTCAATATGGCTATTTTTGGGACATGGTTCCTCAGGGTTGATATTAGTCGGTAACAGAGTGATTAGACATGTCTCCTAGTTGCAATCGAGCGGCGAGGCAGTGACATTAGTGTTGTACCGTTCAATTGGATCTCCTTGCTTCTCTCAAGAAGCAGGGGTCCTGCCGAGGAAAACGCTAGCGCACGGAGAAATTTGCCGTGACATGAATCACACAACATAGGTAGGCATAGGACCTCGCCGTAGGGTTTCTACTGCATCAGGCTCTTTCACCTTGATGGCTAACTTTTGGAGCGTGATTTTCCCAAATCTCTAAACTTTTATAGCGCGTTAGGATTGAAATATTGTAAGTTCCCGAACCCTACATTTGGTGACATTCCAATTCTATTCTCATTTCATGAGCTACAGTATCTTATTTAATTTCCATCTTGCCTTCTCCTCCTCCCTTTTTTCTTTCTGCTTTTTTTTATGGAAAAACTCAAGAAATAAAATGTCACCCTGCATCTTAGTCATAATTGATGAGTTTTATCCAATAAAAAAACACTCTAGATCTGTGTTTGTGCATAAAGAATGACTCTTGATCGGTTTTCCATGTTAAAACATGATTAAGACATACACTAATTAGTGTACTCACCACGTGCCATTAAGGGTGCCCACCAACTGATTAATTAACATTTAAAACACATGTCACTTCTTAATAAAGAAAGGAAGAGCCGCATGCATTCTGTGCCCTCCCGAGGATATAACACAAGAAATATCATAATAATCTCCAACTTGTGTTATTAAACTATTACCACCAAACCCATAAAAATTCTCCAATTTATATTAAGGAAAATTTACCAAAGTCCTATTGCAATTGTGTCAATTCAGTATATCCGACCAATTTTAGCCGACGGACGATATAATATTTTAATATTTTTTTAATTATTTTGATTTTGATTTTTCTTTTTTTTTTTTTCTCTTTTCATTTTTTATTCTTCCTCTAGCCGACATAATATTTCTACAAAATTTGTCAAATGGATTGTATTTGCAAAATTGCAAAAAGTTTAGGATTAAATCGGCAAAAAAAAGGTTTAGGACTAAATTGATACAATTATAATAGGTTAAAAAAATTTGGCGATTTTTTCCTTATATTATTAAGGATGGTGCCACACAAATTTTGATTCTATTGCAAACCCACAATTTCCATCCAAAAAGCCAAAAAAAAAAAAAAATTTGAATAGTGTGGGATGGGTCTTCTTCCTTAGATCTTCACCACATATTATATTTGAAAAGCCATGGTACTTCAAAAAGTGTCCCTTTTCCAAACACTTGATTGAATATTGAAACGAGTTTAAGTCATTGGACCCACTTGATGGAATAAGAGTAAAATCTGAGCACATGCAGACAAAAAGCATGGCACTATCTCCAATTCCAAACTCTCCTTTTTCCCCATTTTTTCTCTGGGAGATCCTTCTTGCCACGTGTCATATTACCTATCCTTTTTCTGTATTAAATGTTAAGGTCTATTTCCTAATGGAAAGCAAAAATCATATTATAGATTAATTGCAAACACTGTCGGTAAAATTTGTCTTCACCTATTAATTTTTTTAAACAAAAAGTACTTAATTAGCCTAATCAAACCACTGTGTACCACCAGCTCCTCAAATATATAAATATATATATTTGTGAAAGGACCACCAAAATGCATTATAAAACGAATGCATGTTCATTTTTTTTCTCGTCTTTACAATCACGTGTCCAAGTACAAGTATATTTAAAGACCTTTAAGCACCGTCTGATCCAAAGGAGTGAAGCAATGATAATCTATTGTTACAAAATTATCGCAAGGTCCACAATTAATTTCTGTTTAATACTGTTGGGGAGAGGTGACAAGAAAATAGGGAAAAATAAAATAAAAGAGGAGGAAAAAATTATAGCAGAGTTGCGATTTCGCGGAGACTAAATTTTAGTTGTTGTAAAATCAGAAATGATGGACTGAATAAATTCAGATGTATTTTGTTATTATTAATCGATGTAATCTCCGACCTAAGAAAAAAAAATCGATGTCACAAATAGCTTTTTATAAAAATAAATTAAAAAGGTTAACCTTTCTAAAATTAGCGTGTGGAGAACCAGAAAGAAAGCTTTTTTGATTGGACCCGCCCCCCACAAATACTCCAAACCGCATTCTTAGATTTATTTTATTTTATTTTATTTTTATGTTATTATTTTTATTAGTTTTTTAAATTTGTAATTTAGAAGGTGAAAACAATAGTTGGTCGAGAACTCTGACAAAAAAGTCAAACTTTCTAAGTAAATGCTTCTGAACCGGGGGTGGTGGTCCTTTTCCGACAAAGTACGGAAGAAAAAAAGCCCACGCGCGGTTACCGTGGGCGCGACCGCACCGGATCAACCCTCTGAGTTCGCTAACTTCTGCTAGCTTCGATATTTGGCGCGTACATATAAACAAACCACCTTCGCCTCATAAAAAAGAAAAAGGTCAAAACAATTAATAAAAAAATAAAAAATAAAAACAAAATCCCACGATACATTCCCCACAATAGCAAATGGAAAAAAATAAAATAATTTGACCAAAATAAAAAATAGGAAAAAATGAAATAGAGGAAAAAAAAAAAAAACTGAAAGAGCAGCACAAAGAGTGAAGAAGAAACATCTCTCTGTCTCTGTCTCTCTCCTCTGCTTAATCGCACACGAGGTCGAGCTCCATCTCTCTGCAACTCGGAGCACCGTCGCTCGATCGGACCTCATTGCCGCGACCATCCTCTTTCCTCCGCCGCAGCGCGATCGCCTGATCGTCATTCCTCCGCCGGTCCCGACGACTCCGGGGTCCCCCACTCACCACCCCCTACCGCCCCTACGATGGAGCCGTACGGCGCGTCAGGCGAGGAGCCGCGGTCCGATCCCCGCGCCGAGACAGGCCTCGAAGGTGAGTGACGCACCCCATTCGGCTCCGCATTTCGGCTTTTTTTCCGGGTTTTGGGAGTCGTGCTTTTCCGTTCCGTCGCGACGCTAGCCGGAATGCAAATCGTGAGTTCGGTCCCTTTTTTGCGTGTTGCAGAGCGTATGTGGCGGTTGGAATTGGGAGGTGCTAAATCGTACCCGGAGAGGCCCGACGAGGCCGATTGCATCTACTATTTGCGGACAGGGTTTTGCGGATACGGTGCGCGGTGTCGTTTCAATCATCCGCCCGACCGTAGCGCGGTATTTTCTGTCTTCTCTGGTTTGCAGTTCGATCGCCATTTAGTTGTCTTGTGGTTGGATGTTTGATTGATGCTTTGATCTTGTTGTGGACTGGTATGATCTTGTCGTTTTACATTAGTAAATTAGGTGTTGCAGTTTGATTTGTTAATAGTATTGGGAGAGTGAATGATGCTACTTTGGTAGACTTATTGATTGAGGATCTCAATTTTTTTGGCATAGAGTAAACATGTTCAGAGTAGACTGAAGGTGATCTTGCTAGTTGCCCTTTGTGGGTGTCATTCACCAAACAATGCAGATTTTGTACGCTTCTCAGGTGCTTGGGGCTACACGAGCTGGTGCAGTTGAGTATCCTGAACGCTTGGGCCAGCCAGTATGCCAGGTAATACATTTGGTCTACTTTTTATCCCGTGTAAGTATGCTCAGAGCCGGATGTGCTGGGGTATGCTCTCTGTTTTCTTAGGTTGTGTACAGTGAAGGTTTTTGTTCCTCTCTAACGGGTCCTGGTTTGGACATGTAATGCATTCTCTAAACTGCAGTACTACATGAGGACGGGTACATGTAAATTTGGCGTGTCCTGTAAATTTCACCATCCTAAGCAGGGAATGGGTTCTGCTGTCCCTGTCGCGTTCAATTATTATGGTTTCCCATTACGCCCGGTTCGTATAACATTACTTCCAGAATTTAATAAATAGATGCCTTGTTAGATGTATCATTATCAGATTCACTCCACATCTAACTTTACGAAAAATGAACTTCTAATGATGTCAGGGCGAGAAAGAGTGTTCCTATTATGTAAAGACAGGGCAATGTAAGTTTGGTGCCACGTGTAAATTTCACCATCCTCAGCCAGCTGGAATCCAGGTTCCAACACCAGGAGCAGCACCACAGATTGCACCGGTGGCTACTCCGTTTATGGCATCTGCAGTGTATCCTGCTGCGCAATCCCCTGCTGTTCATTCATCTCAACAGTATGGTGTTGTAGTCGCCAGGTCTCCTGTATTTTCATCGTATGGCCCCTATGGTTCTGTTTTGCTTTCCCCTGGCATGGTCCCTTATCATGGTTGGAGTCCTTTTCCGGTAGGTGAATCAAAGTTCACTATTTCCAGCTCTTGCCCTATAAGTGCATGCAGTCTTTAATTGTATCATGTCTTCCTCAGGCAACGGTTGGTCCGGTGGCATCTCCAAGTACTCAACCTTCTACGGGGTCGAGTTCAGTGTATGGAGTAACCCAACTATCTCCACCAGTGTCAGGTTTCCCTGGACAATATCAACCTTTTCTTCCCTCTTTCGGTGCTTCAAGTGGTAACCAAAAGGATCAGTCATTTCCAGAGAGGCCTGGCCAACCTGAGTGTCAATATTACATGAGAACAGGATATTGTAAATATGGATCTTTGTGTAGATACCATCATCCGCCAGATCTGATTTCTGAAGAAGCAAGTGTTTTTCTTAGCCCCATTGGATTGCCATTGCGTCCAGTAAGCATCTTTCCCTTGCCCTTTTTTTGCTTGAATAAATTACTGGTTTTATTGAATCTCTATGCTGGTCGTAAGTTCTTGGGCCAAGCCTGCTCTGTCTACTTTAAAAGCACACCTTAAGAATGAGATTAAGCTGGCCTTTGATGCAGGGATTAGTCTGTGTTAGTTTCTTTCTATCTTCCCCACATGTTCTTGGGAGATTGCTCGTCTAGGAATTGACAGTAATTCTCCATGATGTTGCCTTTGATGGTTTGTGATCCAACTTCGACTTTTATGATTGTGAAGAGAGGAAATTGCGGACTTAGTTGGGATGCCGATACTGGGGGGATGCGTATATCTCACAACTTAGAGATTGAGTATAGAGACCATAATCTTTCTGGCATACTTCTTGAGAGGCTTATTTTCATGACCACTGAAAAGATGTCTTGAGGAATGTTCTCTTGGTTCCAGGACATGATATATTCGTGGACAAGAAGCTCCAAACTGCAATCTTCAGGATTTAAGGGTTTTAAAGTTCAGCCATGATGTGAGCTACCTAGAGTCTTCCCTACCAATGTCCATTATTTAACTTGTAGTACCCACAAGCATTTTCTATTTCCAAGCATCCGTCATCCTTTCCATAGTTCTTCCCTGTTCTGGATTTTCTCAAACGTGTTTGTGTTACAATTCATGATAACTACTTTTGTTGCTATGGATCATGATTCTTCAGGAGGAAAGAAGATAGAAACTCGGTTTTCCTATCCTGCCCACTTTGTGATGGTAGTGCTAGTGTATACAAAGATATTTATCTGGTCCACTCTCTTCCTTCTCAATTACTACAAACTAGCAAGAGACAGTTGTATCTTGAAGAGTCCCAGAGTCTATAATTTAGGAGTTTCCTTTATGTGCAAGCGTGAAGAGTGATGCTACCCCCATTAACCATATATTCTTCTTGAGTTATTCGTGGATACCATCTCTGCTAATCATGTCCTTTAGGGGAAGGTTTTGTGCTCGTGTTATAAATGCTGTAGAGAGAGCTATCACCTAACTAACCTAACAGAATATACAAAATCATCCTCTTCCCAAGAACTCGGAAAATTTGTGGCATGAGTTAGGTTATTTCTGGACTGTGTAACCATAAATAGAAGTCAAACTGCATGTTATTCTTTAGTGTTAATGGCAGCCAATGATGGTAGGGGGAGGTCCTGTGTCCTTAGACTAGTGAGAAGATTCAGATTTTCTGGCATCTTCTAACCCCTTCCTCCATGTAAACAGTAGACGAATGAGCTGATAAGGTTCAGCCTAAGAAGTCTAGCTTTGTTTGCCGAATATTGTTTTTTCTCTGTTATCAATTGACTAATGTGTATAATACAGATAGCCATTTTGCGAAAAGTGGTACCTACCGAAACTGTCTATTGCTATTTGACAAGTAAGTACGCAGAAGTGGATCCTGTTGTCATGTAATCCGTGAGCCATAATGCCTATGTCCAACTGAACTGTGTCACTGAATGTCTTCTATGTTAGGGCGATGATGCAGCTCACAAGAATGATCAAGTTGATGTTTTGCATGGTGTTTCCATTATCATCGAGATTCAAAGATTTGTCTTCGCTAAAACTTGATGATAATGGAAACATGTCAGCACCTATCAAATTGATCTATATTGTGGCTGCATCAGCAAACAATGCCATTTTTTTGACTGGTGCAATTGGTAAGCGAGCATCTGACTGGCAACTCGGCATGATATTCCTGCAGAAACTTTTCTCCAATTCCTAGTGAAGAGTTTGCTGAGATAAAGATTCTTTACAGTCAACAATTTAGACTTAGCCGTGAATTTTGGAGAAGTTTCTCTCTTTCAAAATTGTAAATCAAGAGTAACATCTTTCACAAGAGTTGCATTACTCCAGCTAAGCTCAGAGAACGTTAAATGATAAGTTGTTCCCGTAATTATTTTCTACTTTCCTTTCAGATTTTAGATTTTGACAGCAATATGAATTCTTATGTTCAGCCTTTTTTGACTTAGTCAGATGTCTAGGAAAGCTAAATTGAGAATTCCATGTGTTCCTCTGTTATAGATATTGCCATTCTATGCTTAAATGGAATGTATTTGGACTTGTAAGTCGATGTGTTATATGAAAATTGTCCATTTGGAAATCTGAGAATAACAAAAATAGCAGATAAAGTACTGAGAAGGTATTGCTTATTCTGTTGACTTATCGTGGCAAGTGAGAAGATGGACTATTTAGGATTCTTAGGGAAGGCAATGGTAGATCTGGTTCGATATGCAGGAGTGCAAATATAAACATCTGACATTGTGGAAACCCTTTATTTTCTTTTCCTTAGTTTTTGGTTGGCTGTTTGATTGACATCAGTGTTTGTTTATGTCTGTTTCTGTGCGATGTCTGCATTTAGTTTGAATACTCAGTCTACACTTTCCACATGGCTTGATTATCTTATGCAGTATGCATCTTGCATTCCGTTGGGTATCAAGTCTTACCGCAAAGGTGCTTATCTAAGATAAATGCTTGAGATTTTCAAAGGACAATCTAAAGCTGGATAACCTATCATGCCTCCTGAGCGGTGATGATACCCCTACACTGGCCTCAAATGAGTCTCATAACTGTTACCTTATTTTGCATTTTCTCACTATTTATCCTTCTACAAGATAGCTGGATCAGCTCAAGTAAGGCTAGACTATATTGAAAAGTACATTTCGCCATGTGAAGCATGTCTCTGTATCAATCTGCCCCATCTAAGTTTTATTTTATCTCATTTTACCTACTACACTATTGGAACGGTAGGAGTTTACCTCAGGCTCTTGTTGCTGGTGAAGTTTTCATCCTATCTGATGCACGAAGCATGTAATCCATGTTAGTGTAATGAATATGCAAGAGTTCCAAGAGTTTCTGTATTTGCGGTCCCAATAAGAGATTACTATCTATTAAGGGCAAATATTGATCGTATAAAATCTCTTTTGAAATTATATCGAGTTGGTTAATAATTGAGTGTAGCATGCTTAAAAGGGTGATTCAATTTTGACAAGAAATTCGCTGGTGAAAAGAATTTCGACAGGCTAACATAAATTCTGAAATTGTTGGGGCAAAGTAAAGGAAAAAGAGGTTTCAGGGGAGAAAAAGATTTAGATTGGGCTTACTTCATGAATGAAGCGTATTCTTTTTCTCTAAACTAAATGGATTGCAGTGTGCATGAGATCTCCATCCTTCAACATTGAAAATTGGAAAGTGTTCGTGATGCTTGCAATGATTTGTGACATAATAATACAAGAAAATGTAATTTTCTCAAATTTTGGTTAATTTGTTTTGTGTCTCATTGTCATGTAGGTTTTATATTCTAGGTGAATTCACCTCAGTTAAAAGGGCTTCTTCTCTTCAGCACACATGTATTTTTCTAAATTTCAATTTAGTACTTTCCCGTGATGCTGATTGCTGACTTGTTGATTGTTATCCTCATTTCATTCTCACTACTGCTATGATGGGGAACAGAATATAGCCAATGTCTTTTCTTCTGCAAAAGCAGATTTATTTTGTTGTATTTCCTAAGATCTGTCAGGTGGTATCTACCAAAAATGACCATTCATCACATAATTCCCAAAGAAAAAGTTACATCATGGAGTCCAATAAAAGCTTTATCTCCAGTTCAATGGCTATTCCCGCTTTCTTATTTGACTTGTGATACATCAAATATGTGATTGGCCTGCAGGTTTAAGTTGTCTCGCTCAACTTGTGTTTGTATTTGTATGAGACTGGAGTATGAAAACTATGAAATTGCCAGTTCGCTATTTCGAACTCTTTTAGAAAGGATAATTGAGTACTTTGGCATTTGGCTGGGCTTCCTCCTACATGATCGTGATGCTGATGCTCACTGATTGTGTCTTGCCTCAGGGAGTCAATATAATTCTTTAATAGGAAGTGCGATCCCTGGAGAAGTGGATTTTGCTAATATACCTTGCTTGTTGCTAACCTGGTTACATTTAGATGCTCCCTCATTGGGTCAGGTGCAGATGGTATGCGCTTCCCTAATTAAGACAGAAATAACTGCAAGCTCAATAAGCACTTTTGCCTGCTCATACGCAATTTTTTGGCACTAGTTTCTCTTGTCTGAAGTGAATTTTATCACTTTATAATGCATGGCTTTGCCATCTTCTGCAGTCCCTCATGACATCCTCGGCGTCCTATTTTTTTATTTTTGGCATTTATCGAAAAGAAGTCTTGCAGACACATGATGAGCCTCAACAATTAGTTACTCTTCATAGAGAGACCACTCAAAATGGCCTCTGTTGCTGCTAAATGGTACTTTAGGGACTTGGTAATAAGACTCAGAAAGCAGATTTTTTGACCTGGATGTGGCATGTATATAGGTTGACTAAATCTCTATTATCTCTAATTCATTACACTTACATCCCATAGTCGGAATTGTTCATTTAGCTTTTGTCCTTATTTTCTTTTCTCCCTCCATTTTTACACAATGATGTGGGATCATTTACTTTGATATACTTATCACGGTCGTATTGCAACTTTTAAGTTCATGATTTGTGTGATTCGCCCACCTCAACTTTCCTTTTACTCATTGTCTCCATGAAAGTATCGACTTTTGCAAATCTACTTTTGTTCGTTCATGCTTGTGCTCAGCTATTCATGGTTAATTTGAGTAACCCTACCATAACTTCTTATTTTGGCCTTTTTTTGTCAATTAGGGTGCGCCACCCTGTACTTATTTTGCGCAACATGGAGTATGCAAGTATGGACGAGCTTGCAAATTTAATCACCCAATGGGAATGCTGAGTTACAGCCCGTCTGCATCTTCTCTGGCAGACATGCCCGTCGCACCGTACCTAGTGGGATCTTCCATTGGCACGCTAGCTCCGTCTTCTTCTTCTTCAGAATTGCGGCCTGAAGTTACTTCAGGGTCTCTCAGGGAGGTATCATCTACAAGGTCATCCTCATCAACGAGTGCATCCAGTGCATCAATTGCTTCAGTACTTTTGAAGAGTGAAACCGCTTCTCATTCTAAGTCCCAAAAGTCTAGTCAGACTCCTGGTTCTTCACCTGGCAACAACAGCAGGACTACAGAAGATCGGTGTTCAATCTGAATTAATGGAACAAAAAGCTTTTGATCATACATAGTTAGCCCAATTTTTGATGAACCCAAAACATCACATTTTTTGACGAAAATCTCCCAAGTAGGAGGCGCGTTCTCAGATTCTGGTGCCAACATTCAGGTCTAGCATACCACTGCGGCTCCTGTCAGCTCCACTCTAATACAATTTTTAGTTGGCCATACCTTTTATCTTGAATAAGCATGGCCAATCGACAAAGGATTAGCACAAGTTATATATTTTTCCTTCATTGCTATGAATACGGACAAGGGAGTCTGCAGTCCGAAACCTACAACCATCTGCCCCAAATTTTGAAGGTTGTGTTTATTTATGACTAAATGGCGAAGATTGCTGGTACTGTCCTTCCTCATTAGACACGTCTTGATGTTGCATTTCACATCAATTTTGGGAACGAGCTTCCAGTTCAACTGAGAGAGAAACTTGGAGTTCTTCCCATTCCCCTCTTTTTGTGCAGGGTGTATTATTGAATAAAAGCAGTTGACAAGAGACCCCAAGGGCTCATTCTGGGTTTCCTTTACTGGATTGTTACCTGATTATTAGATATATCATCCTCTTGGTTCCATGACTGCTTGTCTCGGTCTTTGAAATTATACAAAATACAAGTACATGCACAATTTTCTCTGACTTCATTGTTAATTTCTGTCATACCCCTTCCTTCCAAGCATGAACCTTGCTGCTCTTGTGATTAGTTCTGATTATCATTGATCGGCAAAATTCGCTGAGTTATTTTTGCTGGAAACTAATTAGCTCGCTCAAATAGTTATTATGTTTCTCTGGTACTGAAGATAGAGATGCACAGTTTTGACTATTGAGTGCGTTCATGTACAACTGCTTGCTAGAAAGAACAGGAAATCCTTGATTCACCTATGTAAGTTGGCTACTTACAGAAGGCTGATGGCATTAGTTGTTACGGTGCGTTTTTCATGCAAGGTCCTGTTCATTTAGCAATCTACTAGAACGTTGGCATCATGAAAGCTTTCATGCAATAGCCACTTATGTAATGCGCGTATTTAAGGCGTCAAGGCCTTAATTAGTGAGCGATTTGGCTTGAAGCTTTGTGTCCTTGGTGCTGAAACTTCTACATAATGTCTTCCAATTAAGGTTTTGGCTGGGATTACTAAAGAAATACCAGATTTTTTTGTCAATTCTTCGTGTGCAAGGTTTTCGCCTTGTTTAGTGTCGGTCATGTTTCAGGACTTGATGCTATGTCGGTATTTTAAATGAACGACGAGGATGTGCATATACGCTTGAATGATTAGATTCATTCGGATTTTCATCGTCATAATCTATGTACAAGGAAGTATCTCCTGTATCAGTAAATCAAGAGTTTACCCACTTTCCTCCTACCTAGTCTAACTAACAAGGTTTTCGCATCGGTTTGTACGGGGGAAAGCCTACTTTTCTTCTCGTTCCTTCTAAGACATGAGTTTTCACCTTGGTTAGTTCGCATAATGAATACAACTGGTGTTCGTCATGCGAATTCTGCATCAGCTCATCATGACTTTAGACGTCGGTACTTACAGCTTCTCGACCCTAGCTTCAAGCAAGGGTAGCTAAAAATGGCGGCAAGAGAAGGCAACGCAGCCTCCCTTTCTATCATGGTTCTAGCTATTACGTGGAGTCTCAGTTTGCCGAGAATCACAAGTTCAGATACCTTTCGGCATATATGAGTAGCCCCAGGTTCGCACGAAGCAGGCCCCATCGGTATCAAATTGAACCAACCAAATAGGGGGCAAGGGACGCATCTTTTCACAGCGCTATGCTGTATGGGTAGGCTAATCTCTGACAGCATTACGACTAACGCGATCTCTCTCGGGCGATTCGAGAGCTCTTGCGGCCATGTTACTGTAAGGATCCATTCATCTGAGAGCAGAGAGAGAGATCGTAGAGACCGGAGGGTTTGGATAAGGTGCTTCTCATGTCGAGTCTAGGACAGTCGACCCATGTCCCAAACCAGAACCCCAGAAATCCAGACTGAAAAAGTCGAACCCGGTTCCAAGTCCCGCGAAGGTGGTTTTCAAATGGTGCCCCAGATGCATTTCTAGTCTCGATCTCAGTGGTCGACTGAAATTTTTGAAAGCAGATTTTGAGCTGATCCTAGATATTGATCGGACATCTTAAGCAACTTTTAGGGAAATTAAACTCCAGCTCGTGAATGAATATATATATATATATATATAATATATATATATATATATATATATATATATATATATATCATAATAATAAAAATAATAAGTCTATAAATTCCGAAACAAGATATATAGTAAGTTGTATTCTATCTATGCAGGTTATAATAATAGAAATATGAAAACAAATTGTTGTAATAAAAAGAAATAAAATATGATGCATATGCAATGCGGGGGATCCGTGTGAATTTTACGACCTCCGGACCGGTCGGTGGAATTGTACAAGTGTGGAAAGGGATATGCGGACCACCGGTAGGAGGCTTGGCCTTCCGATTCCAGGGTATGAACAGAAAAAAAAAAATTGCGGAAGTAAGAGAATACCATTGCCATTAAACACCACAAGCGATAAAACCCGCCGATTTTGGGTCCGATAGGCGGTATAAGAAAATATACACTTTTTATTGAAAATGAAAGAAAGTTTACAAGATATCGAAAGGAGTTTTAGAGGTAGAAGCGGGGATAAACTCGAAAACCTACGTATAATGAGTAGATCTAGAGTTTTAGAGGTAGAAGTAGGGGATATCCAGAGTAAGAAATGCAAAAAATTACTTGGATCCGGGTCTTGGAAGAAGGAATCACAAGTATTGAAGGTTGGAAGCTTGAAAGGTATAGAAAGATGTTGACGCCTAAATTTTGACTAATATATTTTTTGCATAAAAATTAGAACTAATTTTAGTTCTAAACAAAAATCATCTCACATATTCATTTAGCATTGGCATATAATTTGAGCTTAATTTAACAGAGTCGGACTAGGCACGGGGTGAAAAAATGCACCAAGAAGATTTGGGCTTGAAAGAAATATTTTCTCATGGTGTATTGCAAATACTCAAAACTTCGGGGGACAGTGTTGCAAATACTTAAAACTTGAGGGCTGTATTGCAAATACCAAAGAAGATGGAGAAAGGAAGATGGTGAAGAGAAGATAATGAAAGGAAGATGAAGAAGAGAAGATGGTGAAGAAAGATAATGAAAGGAAGATGAAGAAGATAAGATGAAAATAGAAGATGAAGAAAGGAAGACGAAGACGAAGAAGAGAAGATGAAAATGGAAGATGGAGAAATGAAGGTGAAGAAGAGAAGATGAAGATGAAGATAGAGAAGAGAAGATGAAAATGCAAGGTGGAGGAATGAAGGATGAAGAACTTTGCCTATAAAAGAAAGAAGAGTTCTTGAAGAGAGGAGAGAGTTTTTTGGGGAGGAAAAGAAAATTGAGAGAGTTTTTGAGAAGAATTCTTTAGAGAAGAATGGAGAGAGCTCTTGAAAAAAAAATTAAAAAGAGTTTTGAGAGATTATGAGAGTTTTGAAGCCCGATACTATTATTGCCAATTTTCCACCGATCAACACAAGCTCTTGGTCCATCCCGATCGTTCAAGCTCGCCGCAACAAAAGAAAGTTAAGTGATTCCCTAACTTTCTTTAATTTGAATACAAATTAACCCAGATTTTCTACATGATTTTTCTCTATGTTTTTATGTTAAATAACATGCATATCAACGATGAGACATCAATGGTACGAGAATAGAAGGAGAGCAAAAGGAAAAATATCAACGCCCAGATTGCGGTCTCATGAAATTCTAGCGAGTTGAGAAAGAAGCGTGAAGGAGAGATAGGATCAAGAGATTTCTCGGTCTAACGAGTCACCAAATCGGTCCAATGGTTAAGACAAACCCGAAGCACAAGTTTGGTGCACGAGTTCAAATTGGGGAGTAATCTTGAACTTATTTCATCATAATTTCATGTAATTTCTTTATTTTAAAAATACTCAAAAATTCAAAAAAATGTCATGGGAAGAAAAACCCAAAAAATTGATTCTTTGATCTTCAAGTAGAATTCATCAAATTTGTCAAATCCATTATTTTTTCATGAATTTTAAAGGTACCGAAAGGGCATTAGTTGTAATTAATGTAACCAAGTCCCGGACTCTTAATCTAAGTTGCGAAAATAAGATAGTTTTCTCCCGCTATTTTATTTAGGTTTCTAATCGACCTACCAAAAATGATTAGTGGCGACTCCAAATTCAAATCACATTGCATGTTAATCATTCGAACCTTAAGTTGCGATTTGGTATGGACTTGGGAGAGTCCGAGTTAGGTTAGTTAATTAATTAACACGATAATCCATTAGCCGAAAATGATACCTTGTTTATTATTTTTTTAGGTCGCGGCGACAACTTAGCGACTCATTGGGGACCCAAAAAGGACTTAGGCGGATAAGTTCATGAAAAGGAAAATTACTTGATTTGGCAATCTTGCTTGAATTTTAATCCCTAGGTGTTAAATGGTTTTGCGGAAATGGAGTTATAAGGGGAGAAGTACGTGGCTAACCTCATTTTGCGAGCTTGGTGATGAGAATTTTAATTTTTGAACTATCGGAGTGTTGATTGCCTTTAAAATGTCGTGCATGCTCTTAATATAATTGCACTACACCACCTTGACTTGTGGCCGAACCAGTCACCCGATAGTTTCGGGATGGTATTTATGTGGTTCTTTAACCTTGGCGGTAAGGCTTCGCTAAAGGTTATCCCACTTGAATCCCGAATTCTTCAAAAAAATGGCTCAAGGGTTGTTCTCATGCACGTGAGGCTATGATGCATGAGGTTGCCCTTGTCGACCGACCCAAGCCGAGATGATTGGACCCGACTAGTCATGACTATGTATGCGAGCGGCAACTAGTCATGATGAACGTGCGCGAGGTTGCGACATGTCGTTACGTCCTTCATTTCATTTTGCTAAAAGAACTAAAATATGAATCCACGATTCATGCGCATGTCTTTGTGATTGACATTTTCTTCCTATGAGCGGTAATTTCCTGTCTCTTACGCCATGTTATCTCATTTTTATTTTGGGCTGGTCCATGGTTTAGGTTGATTGTTTATGAATCTCATTGTCTTGTTTCCAATTTCACACTTTGCTTCCATAGTTTTTACAATTTCATCGGTTGTCCTCAATTCGATTTGGCTTGTTCCTGTGTACGGTTTTTACTAAATTCTACGATCGAGCTTTGAGTAAGTGTCAAACATGAAAGTTGTAGACCCATGTTTCAACTAATTTCCTACAAAATTTCAGAATTAAATTCATAATTTAAGATGGCCTTTTGTTTTTTCAACTACCTGCGGTTATAACAGTTTTCTGAATGCGAATTTTCGGAAAGACACATTAAACTGATTTGATCTGCTCATTTCTAGTCCGATTGGTCAATATAAAAGTTGTTCATCATCTTCTCAACTATAAGCTTGTAAAATTTGGACGTATTTTGACCAACGTGCAAATTAATACGGAGTTTTTCGTAAAAGCGGACAAACTGAAAATTCCATGTTTCAATTCTTTGGTCATAATCACTTTGTTCGTTTGAGTCTAGAGGGATGCCATGGGCCGGCTCGCTATTCTCGCTCCTGTACTCATTTTTGGTTTGTTACTTGCGTACGGGTAATTTATCACGGATCCTCCACATATTACTCGATCGGTCGCGAAGAGGATGGCCGACTTTAACGCCAGTCGGTTGCCCTAGGCGAGAAATTTGGCTCATTGATTGAGCGCTTTGAAGAGATGATGTCCCGAAAGATGGAGGAAATGATGGCCGCCTTCTTCGCCAAACTTCAATCATCCGCAACTTGCCGCTAACCATTTTTGCTCTAATTCCTCCTACGGACAACTCCGGTAAAGCCCGGAAACTGCTCTCTATCGAGACAATGCCGCTAGAAGATGTGATCTTCACAGGCGTGAGCTCGAGCACGCGGCTTGTAGTCCCAATCTCCCAAACCAATCCGATGACGATAACCAACGACCAACAAGTTTGTCATCATGGGGGATACATGAGGAGGAAATCTAGTGGATTCGAAGTGTACGACCTAGATGAGTTCGGTCCAGTTATGAGGAAGTTCGTCAAGATTTGAACGACATGAGGAGATCAAGCCCTTGACCGGTGAACAAATTATCTCGGTCAGCCTAGGCGATGCGGAAAACCCTAAAGAAGTTAAGATCGGGCAAGCCTTTCCTCGAAAATATCGAGCGCCGATCGAGCTCTTGAAGGATTATCGGGACGTTTTTGCCTGGTCCTATGCGATATGCCCGTCTTGACCGTTCCATTGTCGAGCATTGTTTGCCGATCGATCCTTCGGCTAAGCCGGTGGTGCAAAAGTCAAGGAGGGCCGGACCGGAACTAGTGCGAAGATCAAAGAGGAGGTCATGAAGCTTCTTGATGTAGGATTCATCGAGACTACAGAATATTCCATTGGGTCGCTAACATAGTCCCTGTCATGAAGAAAGACGGCCGCATTCGGGCTCGGGGTTTGAATTGTTTTCATTCATGGATGGTTTCTCCGAGTACAATCGGATCCTAATGAATGTCAATGACAAGTTGAAAACCACTTTCACCACACCATGGGAAATGTTCCATTACCGGGTAATGCCGTTCGGTCTCGAAGCCGGAGCCACTTACCAACGAGTCATGGTTGCCCTTTTCCACGACATGATGCATAATGAGATTGAGGTTTACGTCGATGACATGATAGCAAAAACAAGGCATGGAGAAGATCACGTCGAAAGCTGAAGAAATTGTTCGACGGACTCCGAAAGTACAAGTTACGCCTCAACCCGCCAAGTGTGTCTTTGGGACCAGCTCGAGCAAGCTACTCGGATTCGTGGTAGCGGTAAGGGCATTGAAGTCGACCCTTCGAAAGTTAAGGCTATTTGTGAGCTTAAGCCCCGACGACGGTTAAAAAAGTTCGAAGTTTGATGGGTAGGCTAAACTATATTGCTCGATCCATCTCTTAGTTGTCGAAAGCTAAGCCATTTCTCAAGCTATTAAAGAAGAATGCGCTAGTCCAATGGGATAGCGAATGCGAAGAAGCTTTTGGAAAAAGACGGCATCTCAGAATCCACCCGTGCTTGTTCCTCCAACGGAGCAACCTTTAATCCTCTACCTCACAATCCTTAGTGAATCATTGGGTGCTATGTTAGCCCAAGAGAAGCGGGAGGATGGGAAAGAACGAGCCATTTATTATCCGAGCAAGAAATTCACAACCGGAAATGAAGTACTCAAGAGAAAACATGTGCGGCGTTAGTCAGGTCTTGCATAGGCTTCGGCAATATACCTTGCATCACCAAGTGCTTCGGTGACGAGAATGCAATCCTATCAAATACTTACTTAATCAACCCGCCTTGATTGGTAGACTTGCCAATGGCAAATCCTCATCTCCGAGTTTGACGTTCAATATTTGTCCCAAAAGTCAATCAAGGGACGAGCTATAGCGAATGTCCTAGCTGAAAATCCGGGGCAAGATGATGATGCCTATCATTCGAGGATCGAATCATGTCGGTGGAGGATTACATACCGGCTATGATTGGGGTCGAGCAACGGGGCGGGCGCGTGCGGTTCGATATCTCCAGTGGTCGACATTATCTGTGGCGGCAAAATTGGTATTCCCTTGCACAAATAACGTAGCGAGAATATGAGGCATGCATCCTCGGTGCACGGCTGCGATTGAAATGGGGATAGCCCGGACTCAAGGTGTTCGGAGATTCCACTTTGATTATCCTTGGTTTGTTGGAAAGTGGAAGACGAGAGATGCTAAATTGCTACCCTACCATGAGTATCTAGATGAATTGGTGGAGGAATTTGAAGATATCTCATTTGAGTATCCGTCAGGACTCATAATCGATTTGATGCATTGGCTACCTTGTCTTCAATGTTACAAGTCGCCAATGGACTTGAGGTTGACCCACTGAAGATCGAGGTACTAAAAAAGTCGGCGTATTGTATGGCCGTGATCAATGAACCCGATGGTAAGCCATGGTACCATGACATCAAGATTTATATTCAAAAGCGGGAGTTCCCCGAAAAAGTACCGTATCGACCAAAAGTACATAAGGAAGATGGCCTCGAAGTTCTTCTTGAATGGAGAGAATTTGTACAAGCGGTCATTCGATTCTTTCCTACTAAGATGCGTTGACTCAACCAAGCGATTCGTCGATGATGGAAGTACATGAAGGGATTTGTGGTCCACATGAGCGGCCACTTGTTAGCTAAGAAGATTATGAGGTTGGGTTATTATTGACTCACGCTCGAAAGAGTTGTATTCAGCATGTCCGGAGTGTCACAAATGTCAAATTCATGGTGACAAGATTAACGTCCCTCGAAATGAGTTGCATCGATTATCCGAACCATGGCCGTTTTCTATGTGGGGCATTGATGTTATCGGTCCTATCAACCCTAAAGCATCCAATGGGCATCGATTCATCTTGGTGGCGATTGACTATTTCTCCAAATGGATCGAAGCCGCATCCTATTTAGCGGTCACGGCACGAAATATCGCGAAATTTATCCGCCGGGACATCATTGCTCGATACGGTTCATCCGAAGCCATAATCACGACAATGGCTCAAACTTAAACAACAAACTAATGGACAAATTGTTTAAGGAATTCAAGATCAAGCATCCGAACTCTTCCCCATATCGTCCTCGAGATGAATAGAAGCGATAGAAGCCGCCAATAAGAACATTAAGAAAATTTTAGCGAAGACGGCTGAAAATTATCGCGATTGGCATGAGAGGTTGCCATTTGCACTTATGGCGTATCGGACCTCGATCCGGACATCTCCGGGGCAACCCCGTATTCGCTTGTATATGGAATGGAGGTTGTTCTACCGGTTGAAGTGGAAATTCCTTCATTACGTATCTTGTCTCAAGCTAAGGCGACGAATGAATGGATCAAGTAGAGAGCAAGCCAATTGAATCGATCGACGAAAAAAACTTAGGGGTATGTCATGGCCGGTGTTATCGAGAGAATTGCTAAATCATTCAACAAAAAAAGTTCGGCCTCGATATTTTCGGATCAATGACCTGGTCTTGAGAAAATTATTGCCAATAGTCCCACTCCCGGAAGGGAAATTCGCTCCAAACTATGGTGGTCCGTATATAGTAAAGAAGGTGCTCCCTGGTGGTGCTTTGATTACGCCGAGATGGATGGTCGTGTCTTTACCAATCCAGTCAATTATGACGTTGTAAAGAAATATTATACTTGATTCACTCGATGTTTTCATAATCGAGTTATAATATTAATACTGATTCACGAGTTGTCCACATTTGAGCATTCGTTTGTTTCCTCGCTACTAATCTTTCTTTGAGAGATTGTTTCGAATGGGGGAGCCTCTCGGCCCAATTGAATTGACCATCGGGAGCGTGAGATTTACATATTCGCGAGTAAAAGGGGTTATCTTGCGAAAAGATATGACGACCAAGATGAAATGAGTAAAAACTTGCATTCATTTCATTCATCGAAAAGCCTTACAAATAGATCAACGGGGTGGGAATGTAAAGCCAAGCCGAGCCCTAATGAGCATCACAAAGGAATTTAACTGACTCTCCATACAGGTTGATGCTCGCTTTACACCGATCGCTCCGAGAATCGAGATCCGCCGGACTTAAAGAGGAGGAGCTCACATTTCTCTTTGAGCTTGGCTACCTTGTCCTCGTGATGCTTCGGTAGTAAATTCCGGGTCATGGATCGGCATTCTCCCGCGGGCTATATCCAGGGTCGAGATCGTCCGGCCTTTCTTCCAGCCATGTGCATTGAAATTTTAAAACAATATTGAGCGGATCGCGCTCGAAGATGGTGCGGGACATGGCCAAACACCCCACCAAGTTTCCCCTCTCACGAATCGGCGGGGAGACTTGTTCATTACCGTAGTCGAGGGCCTTCTTATAATTGTCGGCTAAAAGACGGCAACACCAAGTGTCCGGCCGATCCGATAGTGTGCCTTCACAAGGTGGGTCAAAGTAACATCTTGATAAGCAACATGGTAAGCCTCCAGGAAGTTAGTGAAGAGGGTGGGGAAGATCCCGTATTCCTCCTCTAACTTGGTACCTTCAATAGAAGCGGTGTCCATATCCCTAAACATAAGGCGAATCTCGGTTTGGCCTCCGGATGGTTGGTATATAAGAGTAGCCCTGGCCTAGGATATTATAAAGTTTCTCCCATTTGGCCAAAACTTCAGCCGAGAAGGCGTGTGCGGGAAGGGAAGCCATTGTTGTTGAAGGGGCTAAAAAAGAGAGTGGATGCAAAAGACGCTTAGAAGGTTGGAGATGAAAATATGAAAGCGATAATCGTCTCGGCGTTAAATCCTAATTTAAAGGGTAGGAAAAGCTATAGCAATAATTATTGTGGATGCGAGTTAATTATCAGGGTGATACTACAGGCGTTTCGTCCGTGAGTCACGGATCTACCATCTCAAGCCTCACAAATCCGAAAAAAGTTACTAAAAAGATTTGAGGATCCCACCATGTTGAAAACTGAGTGGGAGACAAGCATACTTTTCGAGAGAAAAAATAGCAATTCTTGCATAGCCCGTTAGTTACTCGGGTGAAGCTACGGGCGTTTCGTCCGTGAGTCACGGATCTACCATCTCAAGCCTCACAAATCCGAAAAAAAGTTACGAAAAGATTTGAGGACTCACCATGTTGAAAACGAGTGGGAGACAAGCATACTTTTCGAGAGAAGAAACAGCAATTCTTGCGGAGCCCGTTAGTTACTCGGGTGAAACTACGGGCGTTTCATTCGTTGAATCCTGGATCTATCATCAATCCGTGATCTCGAGCCTCACAAATTCGAAAAGTTACGAAAGGAGTTGGAGTCCCACCATGTTGAAGAGTGGGAGACAAGCATGGTTATCAAGAAAAGAAGATCGGTGCGAATGGATTCGGGGTCCCATCACGTTGAAAAAAATAAGACAAGGCGGAAACACGAAATCTTGGGAAAAACGTCGGCTTAGTGATTTTCATCCGCGTTTAAAGGGAGGCTTTGGAACATACCCGATTACTCGAAAGAATTTGGAGAGAGTAAGCATACATCGGAGAATAGAGTGAACAAAAGGCGGTAAGAGGTATTTCAATCCAACATGTTTAGAGGCCATCGGCACTTCTGGAGGCAACCAACCTAGACATCCCCGAAGCAATTGCTGGATTTCGAGATCGGATCCAACGCCGAAGCCGTAAAACCCAACTCTCTTGGCGGTGAAATTCAAGATCTCGCAAAACAACAATGGCGGCGGCACTGATCAACCCCGAAAAGAAAATATCAAATCAAAGTGCTCAAGTGCCTTCAAGGAGTGCTCTTACGTGAATAGGAGACGCAAAAATGAATTGAGCCGGATGATAGGAAAGGAGCCCTTAAAGGTCAAGTTTTGGTTTCAAAACAAGCGGACCGATTGAAGGTTAAAAATGAAAGTCATGAACTTACGTTTACGAGGGAAAAAAGTGAAAAGCTTGAGTAGAGAACAAGAGGTATAGGGATGCTATCAACACCGTGTTTTGCCATGTCGTAGCGGCCCCATCTCCTTTGGTGACATGTCCCTCGATGAGCCACATCTAAGCATTGAAAATGCTCATTCACCGATTCATCCCCGGACCAAGTTCTCGTACAATCCGATTTCGTTGGAGATCATCCCAGAAAGTCGGTCTTGTAGAGGCGAACCGATGCCCTTCGAGGGAAGAGACATGCATCACTACAATTGGAGTTTCCTTGATGTCACGGCCCAGCCAATTCAACGCCGATGGAACTCCGAATGTGTAGCCTGCATGAAGCTTTAGTTTTTTTTATTATGGGCTCTCAAAATATCTCTTTTTTGAGCATTACTAGCCAGCCCTTACGAATCCTCAAGAGAAGTAGTGACATGTATGAATGAATGTCTGTTTGTTACAAGATCCCCATGTGAGACATTCTTCTTTTAATCCAGGGGCAAAGAACAGATACTATCCACGAACATCATCATGCTTAAATGCGTGAATTCCTCGCATTTGACTAAGCATTGAAAGCCTTCACGTAAGTAAATGCGAAAAGATTTGAGGAGGAAATAACTGCCTCGTTCGTAGGAGGAACCGAAAAGATTTGAGAAGGGAAATAACCGCCTCGTTCGTAGAGAAAGTGAAAAGATTTAAGAGCTCCTCCATATCGAAAAGTAAAAAAAAACGAAATTGAGTGAGGGGTAAGAGCTATTACGAAATGGATCCAAGGCACTAAGACCGAAAAGGACAGAAAAGGCATGCGAGACTAACAGGTCGAAAAAAGTTTATAAAGAACTTGAAGTCTCCATGCACCTCTAGAACTCGCCTTTGTGATTTTCCGGCAATTTATTTTTGCAAGTCCAAAGAACATCTAAAGCCCAGTCTCTAGTCGAAACACCCATTTTTCGGTCTACATATGGAAGGTTTTGAAAGGAAAATAAGTATGCGTTCATTTCAGCGGAAGTATGGGAAGCTTCCTATCCCGAGGATCCGCGAGTCATGGCCATTGATAGCAACCCCGTTTCCCTCTCGATCCTCGTTGCCATGCTGAGAAAGTGCATGTACGGGGTTTCACTTATGTGAAAGCAACGGAAGCCTTAGAGAAGCGAGGCAATACAAATATGATTTCGACATCGTCGTACGGCCATGGTAGGGATCGATATGGACGGTCTCGGTCTCTTAAAGATCATTGATTCCGAGTTGAATATACCGGTCATCATAACATCGGCAAGTGATGATCAACGGTTCAGAACGAAGGCCATATTGCATGGTGCTCGGGACATCCTAAAGAAGCCGGTCTGCGTTCAAGTGCTCCAAAACATTTGGCAACATCTTGTAAGGAAGCAATTACTCGAACAAAAGAACTATGGCCAAACTTACTACGACGATTTTGTCGGAAAGAAAAGGCCCCTTTGGTCCGCGAGCTTCATTCTATATTCATCGAGGCAATTCGACAGCTAGGAATCAATTCAGCACGACCAATGGCTGTACTCAAAATGATGAATATAGACGGACTCACCCTACGAAGTGTCACAAATCACCTTCACAGATTTAGAGATAAGTAAGAAGCACGATGTAGCTTGGAACCAAGGCGACCGGAGCAAAGTTGATTGGAAGATTAATTTCGGGAAAACCTACGGAGCAAAAAGTACCCGACCACTTCCCAATCAAGAATACTGGCCATACCGACCTTCCGCTGGTGGTTCTAGCAGCGGACCGATTGATCATCCCTACGAGTTCCCGAGCGACGGCGGAGGCTCAAGCTCAAGGAGTCGGACCGCTCACGGCGAAAATAAAGTGGGAAATACGTCGCCGGTGTTAAAAAGTAACAATGCCCAATTCGAGTATCAATTGCTCGAAAAATCGGAAGATTACTTTGATGATGAACTCACCGCCTTTATCGGCCGGTTCGGAGGCGATGGACCTCCAGTTGTGATCCGAAGCAAGTGATTATGGATCCTCAAACAACGATCGTTGGTGTATGATCCAAGACAAAATCAACCGATCATTGGAATGGCCGGCAAAAGAGGTGGAACCAATCTCGCATGAATACTCCTTTAATTCCTTGTATAGTTCCCCTGCGTGGGATATTTTTTACTTTCTAGCCTGCTAGAGTTAAAGGGCGAATTTTCTCCTCTTTTATTAAATGCGTAAGTTCCTTATTAAGCTAGGCCGAAGCAAATCAATTTGAGGACGATGCCCCGAACGCCCATAAAGAGAGATTCCGAATAGCCTTACTTGGGAGAATGCAAGTAAAAGACCAAGCGGGCTCAAAGATGGGTAACTCCGTATCGTCCCAATTGGCTCTCGGTCGTTTCAAACTCTAAGTTAAGCTTATTTTATTCTCCACGGGAGATTGCCAAACCCTTTGAGAACAATATAACAAAAGCGAACCACACGTGGACGCCAACAACACCGCAGCATAGTGGTTGGGGGAATGACAGTGGTCCGAGGCGTCCCGAGGTCGATCCGGGATTTGGAATCAATGTACAAAGATTAATAAAAACTTTTTTGCTTCGCGGATCGAAGCTCGGCCCGAGACGGTTATAGAACCTGGAGAGATAACATCCCGGACATACAATCCGATCAAGATGAATCGATCTTTTCAATTCAAAGTTCGCGAGGAATACGTACATGGGTAAGGTGGTATCGTTTCAATTCTTTTTAGAACATGAGGACATACATTGATGCTTTCCCTTTTGATTTTTACGGGGGTCACCACTTGTCCAAATAGAGAAGTATCCCCTCTCCCTGAAAAATTAATGAAATGAGAAATTCCTCGGAGCCTTTGACAATCTCATGTCTCGAAGCGGACAATGAAGTTTTGCAACGCATTTGCATGAACAGGGGCAACTCACGATCCACGCCCCTAAGAAATTTTTTATGTACTTGCGAACTTTGTCCGCAAGCTAAAAAGTTGCTGCATTTTATATGCTCGAAAAATACTCATACACTTTGCATGGTTTGCACATGATTGTTCCTCATGTTTAATTTACCAACTACTGAATAAGGAATATGAACTACATAAGATACATCGAATGTACAAAAGGGGGCATGACAGGATGATGAAAGGCAATCCTTTGCCAAACACGTCCAATTTTTTTAGGGGAGATGAACGATGGCTAAATTCCGCACTCCCCAAGGTAAAGAGTTTTCTCGCAAAATGTACGATAACCGAAGTGATGGAGGCATTCATTTCTCTACCCTAAACACTGCAAGTTATCCGTTGATCAACCCATTTGAGCGGAGATTTCACTTCCACAACCCTGTCAAGAACCACCCCACATTGGGGCAAAACGAGGTAATTCCATCGGATCACGAGACAAATGGTTAGAAATCTTCTTGCTTGGACTAACATCAATCTTCGGGTGGTTCTTTGCATTGAACTTGCGCTTTAATTCAAGTGCCTTAGGGTGACGAAGAGCATTTCTTTTTCTATCCCACACATCTATATCCATTTGCACAACCCATTTGAGCCTGCAAATTCGTTTCTAAAAGCCCTCATTGGTGATCATTGTTGTCCCAAAGCAAATATGGCCCATCTTTAAGTAGAAGGACCCGAAAAGCTGGATTAATAGAAAATCTCCCAATGAACTCATCAAGATGCAATAGTAAAAGAGAGTTGGGAGTAAAAAAAGGGGAGAGAGAAAGAGGAAATGCTGATTCCACAAAAATTCATAGGCATTTAAAAAGCAAAGTGCCTACCAAAAGTAAAGGCCAATGCCCTTTCAATTCATTGTTCATTTGTAGAATATTTACGAACTTAAATGCACAATTTTTCCGTATATCCTAAAAGGGTTGAGAGAAAATCTCCATGAAGTATCAAATTGCAAATGCAATCTTGAGTTCATACCATCCTCGAGCAATGATGGTATCCTAGAAGGCCACGATCGGTGACAAGATTGTAATGATCACCAACATCAAGCCCCTTCTCAAACATCTTCTAAGCCAAAACGAACCCTTTCGTTTCTCGGTCCCAAATCATTACCTCCATTACAACCCTTTAAAAGCCTTTTCGACTAGGGCACTTGAATTAATGTGGAGTTCAATGATTTTAAGCATCACTCGAAAAAGTTCGAGCAAGATTACTTCTCTATCATTTTTGCGGGGTTCTTGACTTGTAAACCGGAGAGATGACGATGAAATTCATTTCAGCGGCCTTGACTTAACTAGAGTCCCCTTTGTAAACCCTTGACCTAGCCCTCATTACGGTCCTAATCAAGACCTCCGGATCGGCTCGGTCGTATCAATTGCGAGATTACTCGGATTCTTATCGAATGCGATGATGGAAAGATTGAGTGATTTCTTTTGAATCCTACGAGACAGGATAAATAACTTTTCTTGAGAGTGAGAGAAAACCCTTTCGGATGAAGTTCCCCCATTCAGCTCACATTCGAGGTATTCATAATGTGAGAACATCCCTAGACAGGATTGATAATGCAAACTTGATAGAATGGTTATGCATAAACCATGGTACGAGCGATTGCATTATACACATGTTATTTCTAATCATTGCGGCTCGGTAGGAAAGTTTTGCATGAACTCATTGTTGAATATGTTTGCACATGTTACCTCGACATTCTATGATGGGTAATACATTCCCGATGTTCGATGTCCCTCCCAAGGTCTCGAAATTCATCCAAGGATTATTGAATGAGCAAGTTTTCCTGGCAAATGCCTACTATGTACGATACGAGCGATCCGTTTCGTTCTTTGATTAATTGTTCGGAGAACCCGGGTAAGTTTTCCGAACCCATTTCCAAATTAACAACTCCTCTTATGATAGTTATTACGATTCAATTCGAGCGATATGCCTCTCCTGTTAGGTCGTGTAGACATATGCCTGGCGATCTTGACATCTTATCAAATCATGACGACGTAGCTCTTATGATTTCGGTCTCGAGATCACGAAGACATATGCCTTGGTGATCTTGACCTTTGGTCGGCTCATAATGACATAGCTCTTATGATTCTCGGCTCCTTTATCAAATCACGAAGACATAAGCACCCGTGATTTTGATCCAAACCAAATCATAACGACGTAGCTCTTAAGACTTTGGTTCCCCTTTGTCGAATCGTGAAGACATATGCACCTGGCGATTTCGACATTTAATCAACTCACAACGACGTAGCTCTTGTGAACTTGATTCTACTTCTTTCGACTCACAACGACGTAGCTCTTGTGATCGGAAGGATACACATATCTTGCGCTGTCTCGCATTAGGGAAAAGTCTCCGATAACGGATAGGCCAAATACCTTAAGGTCCTCGTGTTTGCAAGAAACTTGGAAATTAAGGGAATCACTAGCTTATGAGGTATTTGGTAAAACAGGTATTCTCGTATGCGATCCATGTGCGGAGTTTCTCTAACATGGAAAAGAGAAATTATGACACGTGTTATTCTGGGTCTTGCATATCATGCATCACTTCATTACATAAAAAATGGGACTAAAACTCCCGCCAAAAAGTTCATCCATCATTTGCACTATCAAAATTTAGGGTTCAATTTTGTCTTTGAGCGGAACCTCTATGAGCCTCCACTCAAAGAGGGGCAGTTGACGCCTAAATTTTGACTAATATATTTTTTGCATAAAAATTAGAACTAATTTTAGTTCTAAAAAAAAATCATCTCACATATTCATTTAGCATTGGCATATAATTTGAGCTTAATTTAACGGAGGTCCGGACTAGGCACGGAGTGAAAAAATGCACCAAGAAGATTTGGGCTTGAAAGAAATATTTTCTCGGGGGCTATTGCAAATACTCAAAATTTCAGGGAATGTATTGCAAATACTTAAAACTTCGGGATGTATTGCAAATATCAAAAAAAGGATGGAGAAAGGAAGATGGTGAAGAGAAGATAATGAAAGGAAGATGAAGAAGAGAAGATGGTGAAGAGAAGATAATGAAAGGAAGATGAAGAAGAGAAGATGAAAATAGAAGATGAAGAAAGGAAGATGAAGATGAAGAAGAGAAGATGAAAATGGAAGATGGAGAAATGAAGGTGAAGAAGAGAAGATGAAGATGAAGATAGAGAAGAGAAGATGAAAATGCAAGGTGGAGGAATGAAGGATGAAGAACTTTGCCTATAAAAGAAGAAGAGTTCTTGAAAAGAGGAGAGAGTTTTTTTTTTTGGAGGAAAAGAAAATTGAGAGAGTTTTTGAGAAGAATTCTTTAGAGAAGAATGGAGAGAGCTCTTGAAAAAAAATTGAAAAGATTTTTGAGAGATTATGAGAGTTTTGAAGCCCGATACTATTATTACCAATTTTCCACCGATCAACACAAGCTTTTGGTCCATCCCGATCGTTCAAGCTCGCCGCAAAAAAGAAAGTTAAGTGATTCCCTAACTTTCTTTAATTTCGAATACAAATTAACCCAGATTTTCTACACGATTTTTCTCTATGTTTTTATGTTAAATAACAGTTGCATATCAACGATGAGACATCAATGGTACGAGAATAGAAGGAGAGCAAAAGGGAAAAATATCAACGCCCGGATTGCGGTCTCATGAAATTCTAGCGAGTTGAGAAAGAAGCGTGAAGGAGAGATAGGACCAAGAGATTTCTCGGTCTAACGAGTCACCAAATCGGTCCAATGGTTAAGACAAACCCGAAGCACAAGTTTGGTTCACGAGTTCAAATTGGGGAGTAATCTTGAACTTATTTCATCATAATTTCATGTAATTTCTTTATTTTAAAAATACTCAAAAATTCAAAAAAATGTCATGGGAAGAAAAACCCAAAAAAATTGATTCTTTGATCTTCAAGTAGAATTCATCAAATTTGTCAAATCCATTATTTTTTCATGAATTTTAAGGTACGAAAGGGCATTAGTTGTAATTAATGTAACCAAGTCCCCGACTCTTAATCTCCGGTTCGCGAGAAATAAGATAGTTTTCTCCCGCTATTTTATTTAGGTTTCTAATCAACCTACCGAAAATGATTAGTGGCGACTCCAAATTCAAATCACATTGCATGTTAATCATTCGAACCTTAAGTTGCGATTTGGTATGGACTTGGGAGAGTCCGAGTTAGGTTAGTTAATTAATTAACTGATAATCCATTAGCCGAAAATGATACCTTATTTATTATTTTTTTAGGTCGCGACAAAAGATGATAAAGGAAGAGATGCTACGAGACTTAAGAGGGAGATCGGGAGCAAAAGCTCTAGGGCGAAGGCTCTAGGTTTCTCTCTCACGGTTCCGAATGCTCGAAGGTCACCGCCCTGTAACGTTTAGAATCCAGGTATTCAAAAAGAAATTAAGGTACACTTGTGGCTACGGTGTAGCGCTACCGATAATATTTAAAAAGCATTACGAGTATATAATGTTTTTGCTACGGTAAAATTGCTATAGTGTACAGTGGGATGTAGTATTAAAATATTATCTAATCGAATCTTTGTCTCTTGCCAGGTTGATGCCATAGCAATCGTCTTCATTTGTGTTTCCATTATGGTGTGAAGACGCTTGAGACTCTTCATAATCGGCTCTTGCTTGCTTCATTAGCTGATAGAAATCCTTTTCAATGGATGCACCGGCTAGTCTTGAAACTGCAATTGACCTACTATGTAGAAAGGAGGTATTAACCGGAGTTTTTCTGTTTCGGAGCCAATTGTGGACAGTTGCTTTGGAGACTTTATCCCGAATGAAAAACCATCCCACCACTTGATTTTATACCTTCTTGATAAAATCAAAATATTGGGATATGAAGAACTCTTTTGGTATTCGAGTTCCCATCATGAAACCCACGATATATGAAAGGTTGCGAGAAAACATGAGAAAAGGAGGGTATTCTTTTTCAACAAGTGTGGGTTTATAAGATGATACAAAAATTTGGTATGACTCATTAATACTCGGAGGGCGTATTTCGGGGGATAGGATCAAAATTTTCCCACCATTTGAGAAACAATAAAGAAATGGTAGAAATATTAAAATTCTCTTCAAAATAGAAGAGTCGGGTTTGGGTATTATTGGGATTTTGATGGAAAATGGCATTCCACAAAGCTTGTTGGTAATCAAATTATGTGAAGGAAGGTAGATAAGAAAGGACTTGATCAATTCGGTCGTGTTTGACCGAAGAATAAGGGGTGGTATTCCACTTAGAAGGATGAATGACCCTCATTATTTTTGCAAGTGGAATAATTAATAATTTCAGGATTAATTTTATCCGAAAAATGTTTAAATTTTATTGACTTAGTCTATACTAATATTTTCTCATAGTACTCATTTGTTTTCAAAAGATCATGTGGGGTATAAAATCTGTTTTCTCCAAACATATTTTTTGCGAATACGTATGGGTTTTCATGATAGAAACCTTTTTCGATGGTATAAATTTTTTCAAAATGTTTTAGGAAAAATTTTGATTTTTCCTTATAAGAAATAGGAGGCGTTAGTTGTGATCGAAGAACCACCTCGCTAGAAATTTTTTGTTTTTATTGGGGAAGGGGACTGTACCTCTTCAAAAATAGAAATATCTATTCCCAAGGAACTCTGCAAATCCCTCATAATATCTTTGGGGAGTAATGTAGCCAACCGAGAAAGGGGTATTGAAGATGAAGATTGGCTAGGAGAAATAGAAAGTGAAGGCATTTTTTGGGGTTTCTCCGTAGGCCGAGTTGCCTCAAGCCGATTCGGATGGGAGTGAGCTTCTCGGGAATTATTGCGGTTTCCGACTGGGCAACAACTTTGCCCTTGCCTTTGTCTTTTTGGTTGGCATGGTGATAGAGTTTTTCCCTATAAAAAATCTCATGTGAGAAAATATGGAAGAGAATTGGAATCACAATCTATAAATTCAATGTCAAAATCAAATATAGTTAATATGGCTGGCTATCTAGCAAAAATCTGTTTTGATGCAATATTTAAGACATCTTTTTGTAAAATATCTTTGGCGGATTTACAATTAATTCTCAATAAAAACTTTTGATTTAATAAGTCACCTTGAAATTTTTATATAGAAAGTACTATCGCAAGAATTTTTTTTTTTTACGAGGGAATAGTTTTGTTGAGTATCATTCCAATATTTTGAAATAAACTGAACAATTTGTTCACTATTGTCATTCTTTTGTTTCAAAATTCTACCGTATCCTATTTCGAAGTATTTGTTTCTACAATTTTAAAAGCAAATGGATTAGTTAGGTGTAAACAAGGAATTTCTTTAACAAGAGATTTTATCTTGCGGATAGTATTTGTATGTAAATCAATCCATGGGACTAGGGTTTTCTTCAACCTTTGATGTAAATGTTTGCAGATTATATTTATATTGGGTATAAAATCAATCACATAATTGAGACTTCCAAGAAACCTTTGTAATTGAGTTTTATCTTTCCATTCATCCGGAAATTTATCCGCAAATTGAATAGACCTCTCAATTGGAATAATTGTTCCTTGGTATATATAATGTCCTAAAAATATGATTTTAGTTTAGAATTACAAAATCTTAGTCGGAGATAATGCTAAATCGTTTTTTTTTGAAATATTGAAAAAAATGATTCACATGCTTAAAATGAGAATCGATATTGGCAGAAAATATGATGACATCATCAATGTAAACAATTATAAAATGGGAGCATGGATTAAAAATATCATTCATTATTCTCCGAAATTCGAAAGAGCATTTTTTAAACCAAAAGGCATTATATTCCATTCGTATTGACCAAATAGAACTGTGAATGCGATTTTGTATCTATCCTTTTCTACTATTTCAATTTGCCAAAAACCATATTTCTTATCAAATTTTGAAAAAATTTTTGGAGCTATGTAATCTGTTCAAAAGATCTTTTTTATTGGGAATTGGATATCTTATCTATTTTAAAGTTTTATTCAAAAGTTTATAATTTACAACAAGTCTTGGGACTCCACGTTCTAGTTCGGCATTTTTATTAACATAAAAGGCTGAACAACTTTAAGGAGATTGACTTTTGTGTATCAAACCTTGTTTTGGAGAGATCATGAATTTCTTTTTCGCAAAGTTTCGGGTGTTCGGAATTCATTTGTGTTGGTCTAGCCTTACTTGGAATATCTTTTTCTGAAAATTTTGGCTCATAAGGTAGATCAACAATATGTTTCTTTCTTGACCAAAAAGCATTAGGAAGAGTAGAGCATATGTTTTCTTTTATACTAGTTTCTAAAAGAGAATTTTTCTTCTAAATATTTGGATGAACAAGATTTTGTTCAATCCTTTTGTATTCTAATTCTTGTTTTAGGTATAAAAGATGAGATTTTTCATCTTTTATAAGACAATTAATCTCTTTTATCAAATGCTCCTAAAACAAGTTTAAATTCCAAGTTTGTGACTTGGTTATAAAATGAAATATAATTTTATTTCCAAAAATTTCTGTTCCAATAACTTCGTGAGTAACGGTGAAGGGTTGGATTAGGTTTATGAAAGGAGTTCATAGAATGACATTTTGTTTTAAATCTTTTATCAAGAGAAAAGATGTTTTCAGAGAAACATTATCTTTTATTATAAAAACTTCTAGGATTTTGTATTTAATTTTCAAACGTTCACCATATGCTGATTTCAAAGCCTCGGTGGTTTTATCAAATATTTGGTTGGTATAAGACCTTCTCGAATACAATTCAAGTTGGCACTAGTATAAAAAAGGGCTGTAGTATTTAAAAAAAATTCATTATTGATTTTTATAGAAATATCAATTATCCATTTCCCGGTGGTTACTTGGAAAAGTAGTGTAGAAAAGAAGAGGGTTTTGATTCCTCGGTTTCTTCCTTCGTTTGTCTTTTTAAAACTTGCTTTTGAAATTCTAGAAATTCTTTTTGATGATCAATCTGATTTATTTTAAGAAAATGAATTTCCCTTTTTAATTCATTTATTTCAGATTGAATATCATTTGAATGGGTGGGTCGAGAATTTGACTTCTTTCCCCTATTCAAAATATCGGTGAGATTGTAAGCATTGCCAATTTGTTAAGGCATAGAAAATTTCAGAGTAGGTTTTTGAAATTGATCTATGACTTTTTTAGAATCAGAAATATTTTCAATTGTATCCAAAATATCTTTTTCTTCTTTTGTCAAAACATTTACTTCTTTTTCTTCGGTAAAGAATTTTCATGTTCGATTCGGAAGAAATTTCAATGTCATTGACTTGAAGACCATCTTCATCATGTTCTTCTTCGGAAGAAAAGTCAGAATTTTCATCCTCAAAGTCAATCATGAGTTTATTTAATTGATTGAGAATATATTCATCAATATCAAGCTCATTAATTTTTTTTATTTACTTTACAAAATTTTCGGGTATGACCCTTTTTCTTGCAACCATAGCAAGTGAATTTATTGAAATCCCTTTTTGCTATTCGTTGTTTGGAAGCGGGTGTTTTTATGAAAACCTTTATGGGGTTATTTTTATGAAAAGATTTCTTCCTTTTCTTCTCCGTTCTTTCTAGAGGACAATTGCCCGAACATTTAGAACGAGATTTTGATTTGGAAGAATAAGAAGGATCATATTGTGCGCAAAAATCACCTAATCCTTTATTGGTAAGTGATTTTTCTTTCTTAAGCTATTTTTGCAACTTAATATTATTGCACAATTGAGTTCCTGTTTTATAAACATAAGAAACAAGTTCTCCATAAGAGAGAGAATCAAAAAGGAATTTGTTCACCAGAATTGTTCTCCGATCCTATTACGAACTTGATTTCCTATCGAATTGGATGACCTACAAGGAATTTCTCTTTCCGGGAAATGGTTGATTGCAATCTTATCGGATAAGGACTCTTTCGAAGAAAATATCTTTGTATTCTCGAAATTCTCCGAGGGAGCGACATTTCAAATTAGAAAGAAGATCTTGATTGTGATCTCGGATTACGGAAAGATCACCTATAAAATGCTGGGATATTGAATATACAAAAGTACCGACGACAGATCCAGGACCATTTGACCATAATCATCAAATATAGTCTGTCCATTTTCATCAACTTTGATCGCATTGAGAATTTGGTCCCTTTGGTCTTGTGTGAGATAATTATCCCACCAACCTTTCAAAGTGCCCGAAAAACCAACGATTATCATGTAGGCTATCTCGCTTATCGGTTGTATCGGGAAGAGTTTTGTAAGTGGTGGCCAACATCACTATTTGATTTAAAACTTGCAAAAGATTTTGCTCGAAATACCATCTATATTCCATTCGTATAAGGCATCTGCGGAAATATTTATTTTGAATTCTTTGAAAAGATTCTTCATAAATGATATTAGGAGGAGTGGCTTGAGAATAATACAATTTCGAGGTTCTTTCCAAAATATTCTATTTGCTTCAGGGAATATTTTTCCTATCAAGAACATGAAGTTAGCTATCTTGAGCATGTGCTCTAGGATTAGGAGTATTGATTGTTAAAGGTTTTTCAACCTTGGGAGTGTTTAAAATTGGAACAGGTTGCTTTTGCGATTTCTCTTGATGAAGTCTGTCTTTTTTCTATTGAAGAGCTTCGTAAAATTCTTTATTGAATTTTTTCAGCATTTCAAAAGTTTTAAACAAGGGAGTTTTCAAAGTATTTGAGGGAATAGGAGTGTCTTTGGGGACGTGGAAGAGAGTACGAAGATGATGCTATTGAAGTTGTTCCAATGGAAGATTCTATCCTATCCGATTGGACTCCTATTGAATGAATATGTTGATTGGTGAAGTTATTTTTCTCGGTGATTTTAAGAAATTCTTTATTTTCAGAATTAGAAGGAATTATAAAAGGAGCAGCATGAATTTCCTTATCTTTGTGAGCAATTTTTATTTTTCTTAAAGGTGGATGATTGGATTCAATGATTTTTCCATTATCTAATTTCCACTTAAAATTCTTATCCAAAACAAATATCTCTTTTGGTTCCGGGAAAATGTTTTTCAAACCAATCGAAGAAAAACATATGGACTTCAATCCGATCAAGAAATTCATAATATTTTTCTTTGATTTGTTTGGCTTGCGTTTGAATTTTTCAAAAAACCAATTTCTAATTTCGATATTTTCTACTGAATTGAATTCTTTATTAAAAAAGCCTCGATTTGGTACAAATTCTTTTTCAAGAATATTGCATTATGGATCGTCGTCTTCCATTTGAGATTGAGTGAGTTCGGGAGATTCCGGATCCTGTTGTTAGTGATAAACAGGTCTAGAGATTTCCGAATTGGTACCGAGACCACTGAAATTTAAAGGAGGAGCACTAGGAGTTGTATGTCATTGTGCAGAAATATTGATACTACCTTGACTCACTTCTTGGAAAAGTAATGACAGGAGGTAGATTTGGATGAGGATCTACTAACCTTCGAGAAAAAGACCTATGAAAAGAAGGTCTTTGAAGAAGTATGAGATGAAATATCAAAAGATCTTCTAGAAAATTGTATGGTTACCCTGCCTTTAGGGTGTTGAATGATATTTGTAGGGTCATTATTTTGAACAACAGTTTGGGGAACTGGATTTTCAATTTTTCATTGGTCGAAAGAACGACATCATCCCAATTTATCTATTTTGGGACTATGGCATTAGATCTAGAAATATGAGTTTGCAAAAGGAGAGTTTTCCTTTTGGAGCACTATTTAAAGTGTAGTATCAAAAAGACATTGCTTTATAATGAACTTTGTAGATGAGAGAGAATGGTATGGAACCTTCATCTACACTATAATTATGAGTTTTGATTTGCAAAACAAGAGATTTAAGGATATTTTTATCTTTTAAAGATATCGAGAAGTTTGGGAAATCAAAATGAATTGGGCCATTGCGAGACTAGTTTCTATAGCGGCGAGTATGGAATTTTCATAACGTAAGAGTCTTGCATCTCTCAAAACAATAATGACAAGTATTCAAACCTTCTTTTAGGAGTGGTTTTATCCCAATTTGCACCATCCCAAAATGAAGATAATTATACTTCGACTATATTTTTCAAAGATTTTTTATTTAAAAGTGGTATTAAAGAATATGAAGAAGAAAGAGGAATATCACATTCTTATGTTGCGATAATATAGTCATTTGATTTAAAAATCTTTTGGAACTTTGATTCCACATAAATTTGATCATATTTAACTTTTGAAATCTTTCAATTTTTTTATGGATTTATTAAAATTCTCGATAGTTATTTCTTCTCTATGCAAAGGAACATCGAGTTGAGAAAAATCAGATATAGAACTATTGAAAGAAGAGTTAGTTCTTCTCAAAAGATTCATTTTATATAAAATCCTTTTATTCGTACAATCGGTTCCTCGGGTTACCAGCCCTATTAACCAACGGACTTACGCACCTCTGTCGGGACCACATCGATTAAAATGAAGTTACCCCTTTTGGGAGAATAAACTCGAAAAAACACACACACACACACATACACACGCGCGCGCGCACACACACACACATATATATATATATACACACACACACACACACTGGTCGAACCAGCTCGTGAATATGTGAGGTGAAAATAGCAGATGGGCATCTCTATGGTACACCCGACATAACCCGCAATGTTGTTATTGCGTGTCATTACAATTGAGGGTTATGACACATTATTGTCAAACCCATCCGAAAGCAATGCCAACTACAGATGTATTTATTTATTTGTTCTCTTTTTGGTCCAAACAAATGTATTTATTTAGGGGGTGGATTGATGTCCCTATAAACGTCGCGACGAATCATAAATTTTGATTTTAGATACTCTCGAAATATTATCGTGATAATTATGAAACATCGAGTAATACAATTTATTTTCACATTTTCATAGGAAAAATTTATCGAATAAGTGAAGGGGTCAAATGAGTTATGTTATCTAGAGCATCTAAAAAGGCAAAAAACGTATTGCGAACGAAAAAAAAGAGAAGAGAAATTACAAGCTTTCTTTTCCCTACGAACAAAGAAAATAGAGGGAGTGGGAGTGGGGTTGCCTTAAAATCTTTGTGGGTCCCTATTAAAATTTCAGGGGATCTTCGAGGGACATCATGTGAAGCGACAAGGAAATCTGGAGGTGGGACAAGTTTTTCGTTACTATTTTAAGTTTTTAACCGGTTATTCTAACGTTGTTCATGAGTTTAATTCGACGATCGATTTGAATCTGAGGGCTTCAAACGGTCTCTAAGGAAAAAAAAAAAAAGAACATTTCGCCAGATATGGACAAGCAACAATATATCCACATGAGAAATATATGTTTTTATAATGAAATGATTTCATGTTTATGTTTTAGTATAAAATTTTTGAATCTTTTGGTGTCTACAAGAAAAAAAAAAAATGATTTTTTTATTATTATTGACATGTGATACAATTAGTTGATAAAAGCAGAGCTTGGTCATTTATGAATAAAATTATAAGTAATTTGAAGAGAATCAATAACGCACTAGTGAAGTAATCGACGACACATAACATGAAGTTATCGACAAAAAAGTTGAAATCGATTGGCGAAATCATCGATATCGACAGTGAGCAATCGGCATGATGTTAACCACTCGTTGATTAATTTATTGTCGCTGGTTTTGGATTGTTGTAAACTCTTATTGGTAAGTGTTGCTAAATAATACGAGATCGCAGAATCATTTCTTGGGGATAATGTAACTTCTCGTAACTACTAGAAAGTTATTTCCTGTAGAGAGGTTATAAATGCGTTCAAAAAAAAAAACAAAGAGAAAAAAACCCCAAATCAAAAAAAAAAAAACACAAATCCTAATCTTTCAATTCTTATACCTTAACTATACATTCCAGATTTTAGGTCGTCTATTAGATTCGGCATGTATTTTAGCTATAACTTTTAGATTTTCGCAATTGATTGAATTCCGGCGTGGTATCTTAATGTTATATCACTTTGTCGTCGATCAAAATTCCAGCAAAGCTTTTTATGTTGTCGCACTTCATCATTGATTAATTTAGTTGAAGTGTATATGTTCCTTGTGCTCCATTGATAAGATCCTCTTTAGAATCGCCACAGAACTCATCACCTTTTAATAAAATTGAAGAATGAATATCGGTAAAAGATATTTCTCGTCGATCAAATTTCGGTGGAATATTTTTTGGCATGTTCAGTGGGACAACTTGTGGTTTGATTTGAGAAAATTCAATATCAAGAACAAGGAATCATCTAGAGCCTTCTGATGTCATGGATAACAAGCCCAATGACGGTGACATGGCGGTGCACTCTGAATCTTCAGCCGTCAACCAAGTAAGAGAAGAAGGCCGATACGGCGGGGCAGACATTCCCTGACGTCTCATTTAAGTACCGTCGAGAAAAATTTGCACCAAAGCTTTAAATGTTGGCCATCATGAAAAGATTATTCGAAGAGCAGCGGAACGGTATGGTTAATTACTTTGTGAGTCACATGTTCGTGATTAAACCCATAATCACCAGTCCCACGAATTATGTTCTCTCGAGGTTGAATTGTCCAATCAACAACCACTATCCAAACCAATGGTAACAGGGTAAATTCATAACCCCTCTCCAATATTTAATGTTAATAATATTGGTCAAAGTAGTCAACCCCTATAAAAATTATGCAAGGGGCATGGACCTAAATCTTCTAATCAAGGTCACAATCATGAGAACAATCAGGCTGGTGTTGATCAAAATAGCCAAATTTATGACAATAACAGGCTAGTCAGTTGCCAAATGTTGAAAATGTAAGCCAAGTGGCTCCATTGATCCCACCCAATGCTGAATATTCCTATTAGGCCTTACATTACAAACCGATCAATATTGATAATCTAGCGAGACCACCATTATCGCCTAGAGGGAAAGACAACCAACCAAATCCACAATTGGACCGAGCACAGTTTTTCGTAGACAAGGGGGACAGAGAACCACAGTCCGAATGGATTGCTTACTGGCCTTTTCACAAAAGTTATAAAATATCTAAATCGGTCATGTTTATTGGTCGAAGATAAGCAATTATTTAAAGCACAATGCGGAGAAGTAGGCACAAATGAGTTTTTAAGACTTAGATTATTTTCTTTATCTTTGTCGAAACCTATTTTTACATGGTATTCTAATTTACCATCTAATTTGTGTGTATTTAGGGAGAGATGGAAAGATGATTCCAATATCAATTTTATAAAATGATACCTGAGGTATGGATTGCTGATTTGGCCATACTCTATCAATCAAATAGCGAGTTGGTCAATCTATTTGTTGCTCAACTCAAAAAGGCTAGAAATGGATGCCTTACTTCACTCTTAAAGAAAGTATTAACAAATTTGGCTTTTAACGGAATGAAATTCAATCTTAGATAAAAATTTGAAGGTCAAGATTTTGCTGATTTATTTCAATTGGCGACGAGAGTGTCCAAGTATGAGGAACTATTTAAGGACAAAGATAGAGGGCCACATGAAGACTTCACACCGAACGTGGGCTTCGTGAAAAAATATGATTGAGAGGATGAATACGACTACAATAAAAAGTATTACAATTGTTGTGGCGGAAGTGGTGCTCGACAAGCCTTTTGTCTGTCGATTCTTAAAGCCTGCCAAAAGAAAAGAAGCAAAAATGGCTAGGGCTAAAGACACTCAAGTTTACTATTTCGACATTGATAAATGAGATGACATCTTAGACTTACTATTGTAAGTTGGCCTAAGTAAATTAACTAAATGACAAGTAATTCCACTTAAGGAAGATTTAGTGAACAAAAAATATTGTGAGTGGCACCATTCATGGAGTCTTAACAAAGTTAATTGCATTTTTTTTCCAGAAAATAAGTTTAGAGGCAATTCGGTAAGAAAATATAAGATTTGCCGATGACAAGAGGGTGCATAATGACTTATGATTATCTACTTTAAAAGAATCGAAGACAGTGAATCATTCATTCTTTTAAAAGGGGCGCATGTTTACACCAAAACATGACAAACTTTTGATTATTATCAATATATGATAGATTTAATCGATGAGCGGAGTTTGATCATTTATAAAACGATAATTAACGACTTGTCGATTGAAGTTCATTGATGACAACAAGCAATGGATAAGAGGATAATGTCGGGAGGTTATTTTTATTGCTGCTATTTTAGGATTGTTGCAACTTCTTATAGGTTATGTTGACAGATAATATGAGACCGCGGAGTAACTTCTTGCGAGATAATGTAAATTCTCGTAACGACTATGAAGTTATTAATTTATTTGAATTCGTCGGTAAAGGATTATAAATATCCCAAGTGTGTTCTTGTAGTCCTTTTGAACAAACAACAAAAGAAAATCCGTTATCTTTCAATTCCTATACCTCAAAATATAATTTCCAGGTTTTTTGCCGTCGATTAGATTCCGGCATTATCTTAGTCTCAAAAGTAAGTAAATAGATCCGAAATATACAATTTTTAGATATTCGCAGTCGATTAAATTCCAGCATGGTTATCACTTTGTCGTCAATCAAAATTCTGGCAAAGCTTTTTATGTCGTTGCACTTCATTGTTTATAGAATTCCGTTGAAGCATATATGTTTCTTGTGCTCCATTGATAAGACTTCCCATAGATGAAACCCATATTCCCTTAATAAAATTGAAAAAAGAATTTTGGTGAAAGACATTTCATCGTTGATTATATTCCAACGGAACATTTGGACAAAACAAATATTGGACCAATTCTAGGTAGAATCGAGAACCAAAAGCTCCAGACTTGTCAGGTTGATTCCAAAACTTAAACCGACATACCCGAAAACCGATCATTCCTCATATGTATCTTTTTTTTTCTCAGTGTTTAATCACATTTTGAGTATATATCAGTTTGACCCCTCACTTTTGTGGTCATCTACCCGGTTGACTGCAAGTTCGGTTGCAATATCAATTAAGACGGTGATGTAATGGCGGATAGGCTATAAATCCTAGGCTTTTTTATTTATTTATATAATCGAGATTTCCCACACGATGGACTATTCATCGGGGTGGTGAGGGTATGTCAATATCATCGGATAAGTCCTCAAGACGCGATTCTTTGGAGTCAAACCCGAGACCTCATCGGTTTAACCGTCTAAAACCCATGAAACTCAACCAACTTGTCCAAGTGCCCCGGTGGCTATAAATCCTAAGGTTAATACCACCAAGAATCCTAAACTAAAACATGTATGATAAATTTATCCCAAATTATTTATTTTACCATAAAAAAATCTCAAACCGAGACACCTATGATAAATTTACCCCAAATTATTTTTTTGATCGCCAAACACGCCAAACTGGTACACACGTGACAAATTAATCCAACGTTAATTTTCGTTAAATTTTCTTGTCAAATTGCTGAGTTAGATATCACGTGGCGGTTGGTGGGTGCACCAATTTGAAGTTTTTACCCTCTGTTTTTCACGGGTGTATCAATTGAGGTTTTTCATGGTATATCTAACGGATAATAAATTTATCACAAATGTACCGGTTTGAAATTTCGATGGTCAAAAAATTAATTTAGGATATATTTGTCACAGGTATATCGGTTTGAGTTTTTGGTGATAAAAAAATAGTTTGTGGTAGAGTTGTCATAGATTCCAATTTGGAAACTTTTTTATGGTAAAAAAAAATAGTTTAGGGTAAATTTGTCATAAATATATCAATTTGAGATTTTCCAGAGTATTAATCCTAAATCCCAAAAGAGCAGAAGTAGCAATTATGTTTTAACTCTGAGACTTTACCTTGACAAAAGAGATCTTTTGTTAAAGCGTTTCAATTGAAAGCAAGGAGCTCCTCGTTATCATTATGTAACACACATCATGAGAAGAAACTGTAACGTGATGATTATTTGGAACCTTTCAATTTATTTATTTACCACTTAGATGTTACTCAATCATTGATTTGAAGTATTACATATTTTAAACCATAACTAACGGCCCAACGAATTTTATATACTATAAGAAAGACTAAACAGTTTTCTACTACAAAAAGAATAAACTGGTTGCAATGAGAATTCACATCGGGTGCATTTGTCCAAGTAAAAGTGTTTTTCGAGAATTGACTTTTTAAACATTCACTTGTGGTTTGTCGAAAATGACTTAGTCAATGGAAAACACTTTCCAACTAACTGAAAACTCATGCATAAAATTGGGAAAATAAATTCATAAACTTAAGAGATGTGTTCACTAGAAGTCTTAAAACTTGTTATGAAAATGCAATTGAGTCATAAAACTTGAAAAATGCAATTAAGTCCTAAAAATGATCAAATTGGTAAAATCAAGTTCTTCGGTTAACATCGTCAATTTGATTAACATAAAATGCTGATGTGGCATTTTAAAATTAATTTATCTCTCCTATGTTGTATTAATTGTTATTATTTATTCAAAAAAATTTAAAATATATTAAAAAACTAAAAAAAGAAGAAGACAATGGCAGAGCCTAGGGTGCTGCCGCTGCCCATCGCCGAAGGACCACCGACCCCAGGCAAGGGTGGCTAGCCCTTGCCCGGGCCAGGGTGAGGGCTAATGTTGCCTATATCTGGCCGCCCTCACCCTCACCCTTGCTTGGCGGAGGTTGCGGGGCCCTCTGGTGATGGGTGGCTGCTCCCTACTAGAGAGCCCTGCCTTTCTCCTCTTTTTATTTATTTATTTATGTTTTCTATTTAAAATAAAATTTTATATTTTCTTTTTATTTTTAATATAATATAAATAAAATATAAACTAAAATTAACAAAAAATCCACATAGGATAAAAATTAATTTAAAAATGCCACATCAATATTTTTGTCAATCAAATTGGTGTTGATAACGGAAGGACTTGATTTTATCAATTTGCCAAGTTTTAGTGTTCAATTGCATTTTTTGCAAATTTTAGAACTTAATTGCACTTTCATGAGAAGTTTGAGAACTTCTAGTAAACATATCCCTAAATTTAAAGAGGTGAAAACACTTTGTGAAATTGTTCCTCTCAATTTTTTAATATTTTTAATATTTTAATACTCTACTTGAATATTAGATATTCTTATTTAATTCTTTTTTTTATTTTCTTTTTTTTCTTTTTTCTTCTCCTCCACCGAGGATGGCGGCGGCCATGGGCGAGTTCCGGTAAGCTCGGATGAATTTGTTTGTAGGAAAACTCCCTAAAAAAGGAAAATGATTTTCGGGAAATTTCTCCTAAGAAAATAGTTTGTTCTCCTTTGTTCGGTGATATGTGACCAACAATGTTTTATGGTGTTTGGATCTCATTTGAAAAATGATTTCAATATCATGATTTTACCAAAAGCAAAAAAACAATTAGAATTTTTAAATAATATCTTATTTTTTTATATCACTAGATCCGACTGCCTCGAGGCTCGCCGGCCTAAAATTAAGAAAAAATAAGAAGCGGGGAGCAGCGCACAACGTTGTCTAAAGTGAAAGCACACCCATCAGGCTAGGGCAGTGCAACCCAGGAGCTTGTTAAGGATGAAATTATAAGAATTCATCAATATGTTAATGAACAAGACGTGCTTCTATTTATTTATTGACACTATCTATGCATTTCACCCCTCCACCGAAAATTCTCTTGCCCCTACTGTACTCCAACTTGGTAGTTTTCCACCACATGTTCAAGGTTGAGCTCTGGGATTTAACGGCAATGGCTTTTCGCAATGTAATGATTAAGAGAGCCAATAATAATAACGATCCACATAAAAGAGTTGCCTAGCTCAATATCATCATATTTACATGCATCATCCTCTCAAGAAACATTTTTTTTTATAGAAAACTTCATATTCAAAGAAGCATTGAGCTTTAGGCTTTGCCAAGGCGACTTCCGACTCGTATAAATTTTACCAAACGCCACGACTTTCAGTAAAGGTCTACTTCACACCCCCCCATGAATTTTGCATAGTGGAAAGGAATCATACACGCATGGTCCCTCTTTCCCTGGCATTTTCTTGTCACAAATCACAATCATCTCCTTTTTGGTCTTTCCCTCGGGAGGAATGAAGCCAATCGGAAAGCATCTCCATCTGCTGGTTTGAGCCAGTACACATGGACATGAATGGCCATATTCAGTAGTCAATGAACCCTCTTTCCCATGGCCCACGCCTCACATTTTGGGTATCCCATCCAGCTCATGTCCCCTAGACTTTCTGATGATTTCTTCCTGTTTCTGATTGCTCAGCATTTTCCAAGGACAATGCTTTAGGCCAGCTTTTTGGATTTGCCCTTTAACCAGCCGATAAGTCAGGCTCTTTTTTGAGATTGATATAACTACATCGGGTTCTTATCTGGGAAATGGAGGACACTTCGAGTCATTATTTAGAATTTTTCCATCTTTTTTTTTCTGGGTGCTCCACAAATGTCTGGATTGATGTAGATCTGAACATGTGAATGTCATCAGAATGATGCTTCTGTCTTTCTTCCTCATTGAACCAAACTATGGAGTTTAAATTTAGTCTTATGGCTTTGTTGGGACTCTTGGAAGAGAATGAAGGCATACAAGAAGCCTTTGCAGTTGCTGTGCATCCTGCAAAAGTTACAGTATCTCGGTGTTGCTCTAAATTGATCTTCCTTCTGGAAACTGTTTCATCTAATACAATCAATTCACGACGGTTAGTTTTGCTCCAATATCCCGCTGATCCACACACACGCAGAAGCACACGCAGACGCACGCAATGTAAATTGCCCACTACCATCCTATAGCTTCTGGTAGCCGGGTCCATTAAGTCTACAGCTTTGCTCTCTCTTAATGGACGCCTATAGCACATATTTTAACAATCCTGGATCGTTACGACTTAAACAACTCACTGCCTGGAGTAATTATAGAAGTTCCCTCGCCCATGACCGTCGTCAAAGCCATCTCTTTCTCCCGAATCCTCTCGAGCTCCCCCACAATTGTGTCCATCTTTGGTCGACTGTCGCGCGGGGGAGTCATGCACGACAATGTTAGCCTCATCAAGTCCCATATTCCATCCATCGTGAAAGTTCCAGCTAGCCGAGGGTCCACAAGGTTTATCAAGCTTTCCCGGGACTCCACCTAAAATTGGATTTTCCGAGAGGAGAGGAGAAAAGGTCATCACTGATGATGTTCTGTACAAGTCACTTTTTAGTATGTAAGATGATGGAATGGATGGTTAGGAAGGTTAAACAAGCAACTTATGCTATGCAAGTGATGGAAATCAAATTAGTGTTACCCTACTTAACAACCAAGTTACACAATTAGGCATTCAACCAAAAAAAAAACAGAGAACTTTTGAGGAGAGAATGAACTAGAGCAATAGAAGAATCGCCGGTTGCATTGTGATAATCCTGTTTAGGGAAATGATCCGCCAGATTCAAGATCTTTACTATAATTTTTGCATCTGTGAAGTGTAGAATTTCAATTGATCAAGTTGTTGATAGTAGATTTTTTTGCATCTTCGTTAAGCGAATGTTCAAGAAAATAACAGGAAGAATCCTAACAAGTTGATTGCATAAAAGTATTGGGTAGAAGTATATTTACCCACTGGATTAAGCTTTCATGTCCCGACGATATCATGTTCGGAGCCGCTTCTCCGGTAACGAGCTCCCAAAGAAATACTCCAAAGCTATATGCATCGCTCATCTCAGAGAAACCACCCCATTCTCCTGCCCTATACAACGTTAACACATTAAATTTCCATACAAAAGTGAGTTTTTGTTCTTTCCGACTTGAATTAAGGATGATGCAAGAAGGAATAAATTTACTCTGGATCTTCGAAAACACTGACAGATGTGCGAGATGGACCTGCTTCTTCTATCTTTATCTTTTCGAGAAGTTTCGTGAGCCCTGCATCTGAGACTTTAGCTATGAAATTCTCGTCGACCAAGACATTAGCCGTTTTGAAGTTCTTGTGCACCAAAGGAGGTCTAAGGCTATGCAAATGGCATAAGCCTGCACTGGATACAAATAGAAAGGGTCCTCAATTTAGAAATATCTGTGAGATCACGCTAAATAATCTTCTGATATCGGCCCATAGAGCCGGGATCTACCTTTAGCAGCCCCAAGAGCAATGGAGATCCTCTGCTTGAACTCCAACTTCGTCGAAGAGTCTTGTCCTGTGTCTGCAACAGCGTTGCTGTTTTTGTCAGGCATGACAAGTAATTTTCATTTGCCTTTGCTGAACCAACAGGCTTGAGCCACACTTTCATACCATAAAGATGGTTGCACATGCTGCCATTTGGTAGGTATTCGAAGACTAACATCTGACACCCATTTTCAAGGCAGTAGCCCAAGAGAGTGACTAAATTACGGTGGCGAATCTCCGACAAATATGATACCTGTTCAAAGACAGAAGAACATATTAATCTGGTTGAATTAAGGGCAGAAGATGCTTTAACTGAATAACAAAGGTTAGACAGTGTTGACGAAAAGCACACACGATGTCTGTAAGTAGAAAGCTAGAAGAGCTTGTGTACTCCGGAAAGGCTCCAGTTAAACAATGTATGAGTGAAACCGAGGTTCTAGATACTGATCTAAAGCAAGTTAAATGTTGCAGGTGCTGATACCTCCGTGACAAATTCTGGTTGAAGCACACCTGTGCGCCTTTTGATGGCGACAACAGTTCCATCGCGAAGTAAACCTTTATAGACGGAGCCGAAACTTCCATGTCCAATGAGATTACTCTCATTGAACTGCCTAGTCGCTAGCTCCAACTCTTGCATTGTAAACTGCCTCGCTCCCTGGGACCCAGATAGGGGCGGAGCTGCTCCTGAACCGGACGCCCCTCCCCTATTCCAGTCGACTGTCACAAGGAAGAGAATGCCAAAGCTTGTACAGAAGAGGTAACCAAGCATATAGCTACGACAGACTGTGCCTTTTCAGTTGGACAGAGAACTTACCCAATGCAGATGGATCAGAAGATCCCGTCTCGGAATTCCGGTTAGCTAACGTGTTCAGCTTTGACATGCAAAACCAAACGAGTCCAACCATAACAGCCACCAATGCAAGTGCCCCGGCAGAAACTGCAGCTATTGATGCTAGTGAAGTTGGCATGGCTTTGGCTTCACTACTTCAGTAAGCCTAATCATTGAACCTGCCAATACAACCAGTGCAAATGAACCATGTGACTGTGATGTTGGGGTTCACAATGGGAAAAGAAGAAAGCGCGGGGTCTGATACTGGTGAGTTCAGAGGTATTAACTGGGTCAATTAGTCCTCATTATTCAGGAAGCTCTAATACACAAATGGGACTTGCACATTCATAGCGAGTTTTCTTGCCCAAAGGTGTCCAGGTGTACCAAGCTTCGGTCTCGAGTACTTGCCTTGGAACTGGACGTGTGGTGAAGATAAATGTAGCTGACTACTGGACTCGAGAAGATCAACCCATTTGCTTTCTTAAAGAACCTCACTCTGCGGCTACGCACAGTGCTCACTCCTCAGCACCTCTCCAGAACATCCTCGTCCTCGGAAACCAAACCTTTCTATCTTATACGATTTCCCAGGAGGAAAGTTCAATAATTATCTGATAAGTAAGATAATCTCATGATAAGTCGCCGTTCCATCTCTTACCGCCGGAAACATGCCCGCGCCACGTTGTCACGCACCATTTTGCAATTTCTTGATCCCCACAAGGTTAAACACGCGAAACAATATTTCGTTACCGCGGCTAATCTGAGGCCTTTCGGAAGGTAGGAAAGTAATTCGTCAGAGTTCAGAGATTCTTGCAAATGGAGACAGCCAAGCACAACTGTATGTTTGCAGGAGAGATCCAAAAGATTGCTAAGAGGCTCAATGGAGAACCTCTAGATCAAGAAATTGCAGATGCCCACTTGCTTGTTTTTGTACTGAGACTGTAAGCATGTACAATTTCTCCCTCTTTTTCTAGTGGGTTTTTGGTTTTTTTCCTTGTTTTTGAGATGTACACAATGACAGGTATGAAAGTGACATTTAAGTTGGACAGGCTCTCCGGAAGACATAATAATTGAAGGGGGAATCAAAAGAGAAAAAGGGTTGTTATAAGTGTTTCGATCTGAAGCCTCCCTCCCCTGAATTTGCTCTATCTTCCTTTTTGCCCCTTTTTTGTCATCTGATCTGGAAAGAAGAGACTTAAGTCGTATTTTTCTTTCTTCTGGTATAGAGAGATATCAGAGTCTTGCCTGATGGGGTCATGACAGCTTAGCGAACATGACATTGCAGAAGCAGCTGGCAGATTTTTTGTTTCTCTTTGTTTTTTTTCTTGGCCTCTGCTAGTTCTTTTAGATTCATTTTTTTCCTTCTCAGGTAGCAAAGTTTTTGGCTTTTATCATCTGAAAAAGGAGGTTTTTTTTTCCTTTTCTTGCTCAATGAAAATGAGGCTTATTGGTCGGTCCATTTTTCGCGGAGATTTTAGCAAGAGCTTGTACAACAAGAATCCTCTCTCTCACAAACACACACCCAGAGACACTAGCTCAAGGATATGTTTCTTTTCCTGTTTCTATAGCTGGTCTTGCCTGGATTGAAAGTGAAGGGGAGAGGAGGGAAGGAAACTGTCATCTTATGCAGAGTACAGGCTGAAATTAAGAGGTCCATGTCCCTCAATCACAGATCCCCAAAGAGAGGAGAGAGAGAGAGAGAGAGAGAGAGAGAGAGATAGATAGATAGATAGAGATTTTGTTGGGGAATGATGCAGTTGTCAAGTAAGATGCTGTTTTGACATCTTTGTCTGAGTCTGGCTGCATGTGGGGGAAGGGGGTCTTTTGTACATGATCTCAGTGATTCGGATTCCAAAAGATCTGTGTGTGTTTTTCACTCCCATTTTACTGTTCCTCTTTCTTTCATGTAACTCACTTCATTTCTTCATGCAAGATTGCAAGGTAACACCAACATTTCCACAAACCTAACAAAACAACCATTCATCCATCATCTGTCATACTTCATGTCTTCCTAGTGGTCCTAATAACATGCATAATTTAGAGTCCCCAATACAGAAAATTCTATTCTAGAGCAGATTTGTACCAAGTATGCATCCTTAAATCTTCAATCGGACAATTCTGCTATTTCTTCGTTGCCTCTTCTTTTCCAATGCACCTTGAAGACTTACAAATGTTCCGGGAGAATGGGATGATCTTCGCTGTACTGGCCTTACCGTAATTTCAAACTAGGACTCTTGACTTCCTATTCATGCATACTGTTACTGGCAAAGGAATCACGGAAAAGTGACATTGTCTTCTTCTTTTTCACCATGATCAGTACCAAAGTCTAAACACAGATTTCTTGCTTTGGATTGGGATCCTCATGGATTGCTTCTGCGTCATCCATGCATCATTCATTTCGTCATTTTTGGCATAAGAAACTCTTGTTTTGTTCTTTGTCTTGTCAAAACTTTAAACTTTTCCCTTCATTTTCCTTCCCAGTATGACCAACCTTTCGAGAATTCCGCGAGCTGCGCCGTGAAATTTGCATCTAATACTGTTTAGTGGAAAGTTGAATGGATCTCACAGTCTCTTGCTGGGCTAAGAGACAACGGAAGAAGAATCAAAGCAGCTTCCATCAGGCAATGCCAAGCTCCTCAAAACATTGAATCACTTCTCTGTCATGGTTTTACAGTCCAGAAGACACTGAACGACCCATGATTCTGATTGATTTCCCAGAGAAAGTGGAGAAGCAACAACTGAATGACTTGGAGATAAAATGTTTTTTGCCCCAAGACTAATATCTAAATGCAACAACATAACAAACAAATGGAAATTTATTGCTGGCAGAAATTTGTCTCTCCTCTATTATCACTTGCCCTTGTTCAAACAAGATTTGATTCCCGAATTTGGACGCTCTTGGTATGGTCAATTTCAATGGCCAGCATGATAAAAAAAAAATTTAAAAAGAAGAAGACAAAACAAAATAGTAAAATGAATTTTTTTTAACAAGTGGTTCCAAGACACTAGTTAACTAATCATAGAGACGATATTTTTTTTTGAAAGTGCTTTGGAAATCAAAGCAGTAAACATATTTGCAGGAAGTTGCTTTGAGTAGAAAGTAGAGGTGAACGGTTTCATATTTCTTCCGGGTTCCATATGGAACCTAGAACCTATCCGTCCGAATCGATTCTCCATTTCTTGAAACTTGGAACCTAAATTCAAACTGAAATATTTCAAGGTTTATCCAGTTTTCACTTGTATTTATAATCGAACGATCGCAATGAATTACCAATCAATGACTATCATTTGTTGCTATAAACCATTGATCACAACTTAAATTTAAATACATGAAAAATGCTAAACATTAACAAAATAAAAGTTTTAGTCATGGATATTGTCGAAAATAGAAGCTCAAAGTAATAATTTTAGATTACACACTTATCATCGTAGGCTATGAAATAGCGTAGGATTGCACGAAAACATAGTGCCAAAAAAAAAAAAACACAAAGACTTGTTCTAGATTTCCGGGACTTGAAACCTACCCATCGTAACCGATTCTTCAATTTTTGAAACGTGAAACTTACCATGCATATCATGGAATCTGAAACCTATCATGTTTCCACCGGTTCGGTTCTCCGATTCCTAGTTCTGCCTTGAAACCATGCTTAGCTTTGTAGAAAGATTTATTTTTTACGAATAAGATTTTCAAAGACTAAACAAGTGTTCTAGGTGCATTTTTGACATTTTCCCCACAAAATAAACGTGAAGGAATTGAAAAATGGGTGAAGGGAAAGAGAGGGCAAGTTGCGTCCTCCACATGCATTGTTTCCATGTCTCATACAGGTTCCTATAAGCATTTACAGACAACAAACAACACCATAAAATGAACAGAATTCTTGTTTTTCTGTTCACCAATGATGAAACATAAAATAAAGAAATTACTGTTTACCTTCCCTAAATCCTCTCCGTCCTTGCTGCATCTGAAAGCTAAAAATTAGAGCAAAAAGCCAGATGAAATTGGGGAAAAGGGGTTTTCATCTCCAGGATATTAAGTTTGTGCATGTTCTCTTCTCTTTTTTTCCCTGAAGTGGGTCATGAGTGAAAAGTTGAAAAACAATGATTCCTCGTTAAAGCCTGATGCAGAATCGTAGCCTCCACCCGAAAATCTATCCTCGGCGAAAGTGGACTTGTCGGGCATTGGATACAACGGACATCAACTCGATCGTGCATCTTATCCTTAAAAATAACTTTTTGTCAATCCAAGATTTGATAGCCCTACGTCATAATCTCTAATGTCCTTTAGATCAACAGATTCAACACTGCCGTCCCCAAGCGGGAAAATTACCAACTCAGTTATAAATCTATTACTTCGGTCATACACTTGTAAGATTATTTTATGTAGTCTAAATTCTCAAAAAAATTGACTTACCTTTTGTGGAAAAACCACAAAATTATCCAGAAATATAGGTTGAATTACCAGCACTTAATGGATGAATTTACAACTCAACGGTAGTCTGAATATGATCACCAGGAAAATATTCCTGTTCAACAGCACAAATGCCAATTACCTTTCCAAAGTAACAATGGAAGCTTTCATACAATGAGTTCTGTAATTCTACATTTTCTATAAAGGAGAACATATGCCTACATATAGCAAATCATGGGATATTTATTGACGTCCCATAATTTGGATGAGATGGTGGGAAGTTAGTGAAAAAAACCCGCTTCCACCTCTCAAATTCATGTATTATTATATGTGAGGCATATGGATTGTCAGCCCATAATGGGTGACCCTCCCAAACGTAACATCTCCCACTCGAACATAATGGGCTTGATAATGCCTTATCAAAAATATGCAAGGCATTCAACATTCATCTTCTTTAATAGTAATTCATACTGGCAAATGGGTCGTGCAATCAATGAGTACACCTACATTTAGGAGCTCAAACTATGCACTTGTTAGAGATCTACTACCATAAAATAAATAATGTCTTATAGTGCCCTAGACATATTTTGCTATATTAGTCTGAGTATATATATCCCTTAAAGGCTAGACATGACTATTTTCAAATTACCATGTATCCACAATTATATCCAAAGCCAGAGAAGGTTGGTCGATTGGTGAATACATGTGGTAGATATAAAACAACACTAGTCTTCCTTGCATACCCATGTCTTTCCATTTCGGAACAACTGCTTTCCAAGACATATCCCATAAAAGCCATGTTTATTTATGACCACTGGTAACATGCTAAAGTAGCAACATTGATATGTTACTTTGAAACATAGTCAAAAGTCACATAGGTTACAAATTGAGGATAATTAATTTATATATTACCTCAAGGACTCGCACGGTGAGTAAATAGGTATTATCTCACTCATCTCCCTTGTCAATCGCATAAAACCATGTAGTATGATTAACATGTTATAGTGGATTTTTCTTTCTATAATAGCATACATCATTTATTAAACATATCCATTATATGGATCTTAGCTTAAACACGGTCACATGCTTCTCACATATACATGTTTAGCTTGAGTGCGATATCGCCTTGCTTTCTATAGAGCCCAATTAAGTACTCGTATCCGACTTCCATCAAGCATACTTGATTGTGAGACTATCATGTTCGGTCTTATCTCATATAAATTATAGACTTCATCTTGATCATAATCAAGGTGACACAAACCAAAATATAATCATATTATGTACTAAATTTTCTCTTCATGCATTTAGAGTACATATGATCTCATCTCAACTCACTTATGGTGCTTGAGATATTACTCAAGTGAGTGAGTCAATTAGTGCCTGGTGTCGTAGCTTTTAATAATATATATGTGTTTATCAATTCATTCAAAAAAAATAAACAAATGCAATTCATGTATGTACATATACACAATGAAATGGTCATAAATAATATTACATAGGGCCAATAGTGTTGGAAGTCCTAAAACTCGTCAATAAAGTGCAATTGAGTCCTAAAACTATCAAAAAATGCAAATGAGTCCTAAAGCTTGTCGAAAGTGTAATTGAGTCCTAAAACTTTCAAAAAGTACAATCAAACCCTAAAACTTATCAAATTGGTGAAATCAAGTCTTTCTGTTGATTGCATTTTTTAAAATTTGAGAACTTGATTACACTTTCATGATAAATTTTAGGACTTAATTGCACCTTTTGAAGGTTTTGGGACTTAGTTGCACTTTTGTGACAAGTTTTATGACTTGATTGTACTTTTTTGAAAGTTTTAGGATTCAATTGAGGTTTTTGTGTATGGCCTTTCTTTGTAATTAGCGCATTTGAAAAGTCAATATATATCTTACCTTACCAAAAAAAAAAAATTGCACTATCGCGACAAGTTTTAGGACTTCCGATGCATTTATCTCTATTACATATTTTATTCTACATAATCCTAGAGACATCCTATGGGTCAAGAACACGTCTCTAGAAACAGGCTTAATGAATGGATTAGCATCATCTTATTCGTAGAAATATATTGTAGGATCACTTCTTTCTGCACTATGATATCTCTAATGAAATTATTCTTTATGTCAATATGCTTTGTCCTATCATGATACTTAGGATGTTTCACATGGGTAATGGCTGCTGACTATCAATAGTTTTGGAATGTTGGTGACAATGGATAAATTTCCCAAGAATCATTTTAATCATACTACTTCTTGCACTGCAGCAGAGCATACAACAAATTCATCCTCCATCTTAGAAAGAGCTATGCATGTTTGTTTTTTGCTACTCCAAGAGATTACCCCTTGATTACGCAAGAACTTATACCCAAATGTCAATTTGCGCTCATCTAAGTCTCCTCCTCAATCAATATTTTTCATCCTTTTTAAAAAAAATGAATTTTCGATCATTCCTTTCATTTTGGCCGGAAAGGGGGCGAGTAAGGCTGCAAAGGTCCTCACCCAAGGCCTTCACATTGCAAAGCTAAAGGCCCTCGCCAACAGACGAGGGCTTGCTGGCCAAATGAAAGAAAACAAAAAAGTAAGAAAAAAAATATAAATTAAGTTTTAAAAACACATCACAAATATCTACGTTAACGTTGGTTGTGCTACATTGGTTGGTGTCCATATCAGCGATTTTCAGTTTAAATTGGTTGGATAGACTAAGTTGGCATAAATGCAAATGGCTTAAGATAAAATTGGTCAAATTAAAAAGTTTAGAACCGAATTAACACAATTAGAATACGTTTGGGAGTTTTTTGGCACATTTCCCCAAAAGATGTCTATTGCGTAAAATTTCTATTGACATACAAAAGGTATGACTCTCTTCTCGACAAAAAGGAAGAATTGTCGAAAAAGCCCTAAACCTATTGCACTTTTGCCGATTCAGTCCTAAATCTTTTAATTTTGTACAAATTTTGTTCTAAACGTTTGTGCCATTTCAGTCCTAAACCTCTTGCATTTGTGCCAATTTAGTCCATTCGACCAACTTTGATTGATCGGCCCCGACGTGGACGTCGACCAAAGGTGATGGGGTAATTTTCAATAATATTTTAGTATTTTTTAAAATTCTTTATTTTTTATATTTTTCTTCTCTTTTTTTTGTTCATCTTCTTCCTCCAGCTCATTGTCGGCACAACGGTCGACTGGAGGTGAGGGCCAGTGATGCTTGACCTCGCCGGCCACTGGGGTCGCCATCGCTTAGCAAGGTAGCCAAAGAAGAATCCGATGGAGCAAATGATGAATTGGTGCCACTTTGGGCGACCAGAAAGAGGAATCCCGAATAGAGACCTTGCTTGATCCTTGTTCTTCATTTCCTTGCTCGATTCTCCCACTGAATTGCAAGAGCTGATTGTTTAGCAATACTTGTCTCTCTAAAAAAAGTCAATGAACACCTTTAGCATGTGTTGACATTAGATTTTTAATCGGTTTATTTTTAGAAAATTGATAGAAAGTCAAAAAAATTGCAAAATAAACTTTGGGAGCCTTGGCCAAGCCCAAGGAACCATTTTTGAACCAATTTTTTTTTCATATTTTTTTAATATTTTTCAAAAATAGAAAAATAATTAGAAAATCGTGAAAAATAGCATTAGTGGCAGAAAAAATACACAAAAAACAGTCAATATTTTTATTTTAATTCTATTTTCACTTTGGCCACATAAAATTTGAAAATTTCAGTTCAAGATCATAGGTTGCCTCATTAACCTTAGTCTTGAATTGTCCCAAAAATCGCATTTTGAGTCACTCTAGGCAAACCTTTTCCATTTTCTAAGTCATGACATTAGAATTTAGTTCCTCACATTCCATTTTGGCCCAGAAATTTGAATAATTTCACAATTTGGACTAAAAGGACCTAAATGAATAATTATTTTTCAATTTAGTCCCCGAATTTCACTTTAAATGCAATTATCAAATTCTAGGGATGATCCTGCAAAACCAAGGCCAATATTCGCTAGTTTTCATTATTTTGAATCCAATGGTCGGGTTAGTTTGGCTTGATTCGACCATTTAGGGTTTGGATTAGTCATTTTTCAATTTCGGGTTGAATTAGAATTTGGGGCTTTTGGATAATTCAAAGCATATTTTTCATAAAAATTTCATTTCTAAATGAATTCCATGTCCCTAAGTACAATTTTGGGGTTTAATTTGATAATTTTGAAGTTTAAGGGGGTTTTTTTAGCAATTGTTTATCGATTGGGTCTGCCGGGTTAGAAAGGATCCAACCTAGTGACCTGGATAACCTTCTTCTTCCGCAAGTGCATTTCGCGCGTAGGTTTGAAAGTCAACCCAGGCTGAACTTTGATGGCCAAATCAACAACCCTCCCAGCCACGATGGGAGATGCCAATGGGTGGGCCTTAAAGTTCTCGAGCTTCCGCTTCGATCGAGACCATCCCCGTCGCTTGGGGCTATAGGAGCTGCGACGACCAGCTCGGTCTTTGTCGTGGCGGTACAAAAGTCAACTTTTTCACAAATAGTCCAAATTGGACGTCCATTTGTGCTCGCTGGAGATCCAAACGAACTTGACGGAATTCCTTGCGGTCTCTGTTGTCTTTTGGACCAAAAGGTACGTGAGAACATGTGTGAGGCTAAGTCAGTGACCCCCTCCCGCTCACGTAAAATTCATTCGAACTAGATAAGTATAAATCAATGCATTTTTGGCCAAAGAGTTTGTTCATTCTGTTCCGAGAGCTCTAAAAAACTAGAGAGAGAAAGAGAAGCTCCCACGAAGCTCCGGCGATGCCATAGTTAGAGCTTCGAGCTCGAGGTGTAGACTTTAGCTAGAGCAATCCAGAGCAAATCGGAGCGTGAGACCACTTCGAAAGCTTCGTCACAACTCCGAGGAAGTGATCGCACTAGGGCATGTTGCCTGTCGACTCAAAATAAGGCAAGTCGCACTCTCAAGTTCTCACTTGTGCATCCATGGTGGAGCTCGCCTCCAACCATGATTTGTGAATTTAGTTGATGCCTTTTACTCCTTAAGCTCATCTAAGCACGGTTGCATCTTGTTTTTGTATTGATTTCGCATGAGAACCCCGAGTCGAGACCTCCACCATAGCTAGACTGTCGTGACTTGGCCAGCCAAATCGGCAACCTAGGGTTTGATCGGAGCTTCGGGTAAGTCTCCCGAGCTTGTTGTGGTGCTATTCTGTGAATTGCGTAGTTATGCTCTAGTTTGTCTGCTCGATCCGCCACTGGTGTGCTTTGTGCGAGCATGATTGCTCGTGTTATACTTGATTACTTTGGCTAGATTTTAGACATGTTGTTCTCCTCGTCGAGACGAATCGATTGGGACTGGTTTCATTTTATTTGGTTAAGGTCTGGTCAAAGATCGTTGCCGGAGGAACCTCGGTCGTCTTCTTCGCGAGGACGAAGACCAGTCAACACATATTGACTCAACCAACGTCCACGTGCAGCTAACGTGGTGCCACATAGCCTAACACATGGTAGCCATGTCGGCTCCACGTGGACGTTATTATTTGTTAAAATTTTTCAAAATAAAAAAATAAAATCTAGATCGGACGATTATGAGTGTCCCATGTGGCATGCGCGATCCGGGATTTTCGAAATAAAAAATCATTTTTCATTTTATAAAACCATTTTTAGAAATAAAAAATAAAATTTTTGATCGGTCGACTGAGAATTAGTCTCATTGTGCGATCATGGCTATAGGATTTAGTATGTAGATCGAACGGTTGAAAGTTAGTCTCACGGTTTGATTTGGATCGTTGGTTCTAGTAATCGATCGGACAGTTGTGATGATAGTCTCCATTCGATCTGGATTGTTGATTTAGGTAATATGATCCAATGGTAGTGGTTTAGCGACGTGGATGAGTCCCGACCGTAGGATTGGATATTAAAATAAAAAATGCTCATAAAATCTAAACAAATTGAAAAAAATTAGAAAATTAAAAAAAAATGAAAAGCGGCATCGTTTTAAGCCAACCCGGGATTGGTAGGGTTTAGATCGGGCATCTTGGTCTTGTGGGTCGGGTCAACCCAGATCTGAAAAATATTAAAAAATTCAAAAAATAATAAATAAAAAATCATAAAAATTCTAAAAAATTTCCAAAAATAAAAAAAATTCAGAAAAATTCCCATGGCTTCCAAATGACCATTTTATCCCTCTAGACACTTTGTCCCGAATTTTTTCCGAACCACCCCTAAACTTAAATGACACATTCTCTAAGCCTATAGGGCTCAACTGGGCATGGCATGTGCCCGATTGCATGATGGTTTGATGCGTTTTATTCGTACATTCATGTTTTCTTGATCTGCACACTTTCCATTATTGATTGTGAATGTTAGGATAGACGTTCCCATCTGCATGAACCCTTTAAGAAGTTAGAGAGTACCTCACCATCTCGCGCATCCGCATGAAAATCTTAGGTTAGAAATTCGATCAACTTAGGTACCAAAATGGCGTCGATGGCAATCTCGATGTAACGAAGCCCCCAAACCCACTTCTCTGGTTTCCGTAGAATCAAATGATATCTCTCGATTGCTCAATAGGGTTTCCAATTATACTCTCCAAAAAATGATTGGTGGTGACTCCGTTGGCATGTGCACCATTCACATGTCACTTTGGGTCTAACCTCCCACTACACAAAAGGGATCGACCCTCGTTTTACTAAAAATTTCTTTCCGTCGCGATTTTGATATGTGTTTGGGAGGACCCACGCTGAGTTCCATTCTCTTTCTAATAAATGGACTTAGTAATCCATTAGCCCGACTCGATATTACCTCGAGAATCGGACCTTCTCATCCGACGGGTCGCAACAGGACGTTGGCAAATGCTATTAGGGCTCCGTTTATTTTACGGAAAAATGTGTAATTTGGAAAATATTTTCCTTAAAATGATAACTTACATCGTTTGAAATAATTACTCGATAAAGAAAGTTTTCATTATCGATAACAATATGTGTCTAAATATTTGCATAAACGATGAAAATGTCTTTCATTCATTCATTTTTGTAAGTGATACAAGCCTTCATTTTTTGGAAAATATTTTTGCAAATTACTCATTTTTTGCGAAACAAACTGAGCCTAAATCCAAAGTGATTACAATCAACACCTTTCTAAGGAAAAAACAGTCAATTTAATCTCACCAACACAGACGAAAACATAAATCTTGTCGATTTCCTTAATGTGCCAGCTAGAGCAAATTAGAATATTCAAAGGGTGCATGATGAAAAGTGCTTGATTAATCTCGCACGAGGATCTCAATGACTTCATTTCGTCTATAAATTTATCTTACTTTATTTTGTTTTGATGTCCTTCTTGGTTATAAAGTTTTGTGTAGGGAACAAATCCAGGGCAGCTCGCACTGGCGAAAACAAAGCACAAATGAAGGGGTGTGACCCACGAAAGATTCAGGCACGCTCTTGTGGGAAAAAGAGAGAGGTGGGGATTGATATGGGAACACCACGTCCTCTCTTGCTGGCTACAGCGTGATCTTTGAACGTGGAAATTATTGGGGGGCTTGGTGATATATTTCATTCTCTTTCCTTGATATGTTCATTAGTGATCATATTCCACATTTTAAAAGGTATTTACCAAAACGAGGATAAGGAAATCAAGGGGAAATGACACGATGGGTCTTGATCCTATCGTACGGATGTTAATTCGGCCATAAATATTTACTTTTGTCAAATTTTTTTTTTTTTTGTCAAGGTAAATAACTTTCATTACTCAATCATAGAAGAAACATAAGAAGGTCCACCATCGAAACATAATAAGGCCCAGAGTGGGCGAGCCCAGCTATTAGGAAGACTATTTCTACAATGGGCTTTGACATCCAATCCAGGGTGAGATTGGATTCCTTAGGCTCAAAGACAACTCAGACTCAGTTGAGCCGGGCCAGAAGAAGCTTGCATTCATGTAATATCTACTTCGTAGATCATAAGTCCTAAAGTTCTGCACCAGATTTCAATGCAATAATTCTGACCGCAGATTGGTTTTTGGCAAAAATCAACATTGAAATTAGTGCACAAAAATCTAGGAGTCAATTGATTAAATTAAATAATTTAAAACTGAATTAGTATCCATACAATAAGTTTAGGATTGATTGAATGATTATCTCGGTAAATCAAAGTATGAGCCGTTTAAAAAATGCAATTAAGAATATGAACTCTATTAGTCCAATTAGTCATGACCATATACACTTCCGAGTTTTATTTTTCGAAATCGCGTAAATTCTATTCAATTCAAACTATGCATTAAACTTTGTGTTACTCTTTTTACCACTCTATACGAAAGAGCCGGAAAATAACGGCGATAAATCCCGGTTTGGGTTGCTCCGTCGCCCTCATGTCGTCCCCTTAGAGCTGAAGGTCCCAATGGACATGATTGCTATCCCAAACGTAGTTGACAAAAATCACCAAACACCACCATTGCCCGCTAAGAGAAGGAGAGACTACAGTCCATTCTCACCCCACTAGGGAAAAGGACTACTGGAATCCAAGGCCAAACATGTGCTACCACCAACGTTAAAAGGGAATCTGTATGAGATACATTTTAGGCGTTTGGTTCGGCAGGCAACCCACTATATATATATACACACACGTGTCTAGTCAAAAGTTAAACTATAAATCTAAAATTGAAATTCGTGAAGTTAGAACCCCTGGCCACAGATTTCATCGTTGGAAACTAATTGAAAATATAAACCCAAAAAACCTTTAGTGTTTTATCTGTCATCTAACCAACTTCAGTCAATAAGTAAATACTGCCTAAAATTTTTGTCATTCTTATTTGCTCACGCAGAACATTAAAAACGAACTCGTAAAATTGTTTTTCCCATGCTATGCCCGAAATTTGCCACTAGTTAAGAAAAAGACAAGAAAAGAACCATTCAATCAGCAGATCACTTGCAAGTTCCACCAAAATTAGTGTATCAGGTGAAGGTAACAGGACCTCAAGAATGGATTCATTTGTATCACACTACAAAAAAACAAGGTGTTAGCCACGAAATTTGCGACGAAAATTTTGGCAAAATTGCCGCTAATTGATTTTGCGACGAAAATTGCAACGAAAAAAAATTCGTGACTAATACGGCGTCGCAAAATTTAGTGACAAAAAGTTGAAAATTCGTCTCCAATTTGCGACAAAATTTGTGACGAGCAAATATCCGTCGCAAATTAGCGACGAAATTATTCGTTGCAAATTAGCGACGAACTTTGCGACGGAAGACGTGGGTGGCAAATTAGCGACGAAATACGTTCGTCGTCGCTAATTTAGCGACGAATTTTGCGACGAAATATTTTCCGTAGCAAATTAGAGGCGAAAATTAGCGACGGCAAAAAGTTCGTCACCAATTCGTCAGTCGCAAAATTTAGCGACGAATAATTAAAGTTCATCGCTAATTTGCGAAGAACTTTGCGACGAATTTTTTCCGTCGTAAATTAGCGACGAATACTTTGCGGCAAATATTTTCGTCGCTGATTTGTGACGAACGAATTTCGTCGCCAATTTCGACGATTTGCTACGAAAACTTTTTGTCGCTAATTTACGATGCGATGAAGAATTTTTGTTGCCACAAACGTTGTTCGGGGATAAATTTGGCGATGAACTTTGCGACGAAATTTGTTCAGACATGAATTTCGCGATGACCAGGCATGGGATGAAGTTTGCAACGAACTTTTATAATTTGTGATTGTATAATAAAATAATTTCTTTTAATTTTCAATTTTAAACATAATTAAAAAACAAAATTAATTTCTAGAATTTGTATTTAACATTGATAAAGCAAGATTTAAATATTATAATAATATACAAACAAAATACATTCATCTACCATTCACTTTGGAAGAGAGTTTTCTCGAAGAAGCAAAATACCATTCATCTACCATTAACTTAACATAGATTTTTAAGTACCGCAACAACGCCATCTCTAGCGAAAAACACCAAATCTTTTGAAGAAACAACTCCGAGGCCATGACATCGTCTTCACTTGGAAGAGAGAACTTCATGTGCCCAATCAATAAATTTGAAAGTGAACATGGAAAGAAAATAAGTAGGGGCATATAAACCGACAGACACAAATAACACAAAACAGAAAAATGAGATATCTTTGAGCCAAATCACACTTAAAAATTGAAGTTTGACATATCAACGGACATTGGGACTAACAGGGAGGGTCTAATAGTAGGATTTATGGACAAAAGGAAAAAAAAAACACCAAATTATTAAGGTTGCATCGGGAAGGGAAGCAAACTTGGAACCAGAGAGTGATGAACAATCGAATATCTAGTTCCAAAACATAAGTCACGAAAGAAATGATCACAAGAGTTAACTTTCACTTAAGTACTTCCCCCTTCGGTTGTCTAACACCACATTTCTCCATGTTGTGGCTCAAGAGCCCCTTAACTAAAAACTAAAACAAGATAGTGCGAGTTAAATTGCAACTTGTCAAGCTAGAGAAAGAGACGAAGCATCCATTTAAAAATATGAGTACACTATCACAACCACTTACAGGGAATAGTTGGATGACAACCCATGTAAAGAAAAGTGTGCCAAGAAGACAAGACAAGTCCAGTCTCAATTTAGTTTCAGGTTGAGACATTTCTTTGACAAATTCAAACAAGCATGTTTGTTGCTTGGCTCCAAAGAAAAACCGAACGTAAGCATTGGATGCCTAAAGACATAAACTAGGATAACTAATAAGTTGATGGTTATGCAAATGATAGAACAAACTAAATTTCACATATCTCTAGACGAGAAAAGAAAACTTAGTTGAATTTCAATTCAAACGAGAACAAACTTAAACTAAAGTTTGATTTAAGAGGTGGTAACTAAATAACATCAATGCTCGTAATTCAAGCCTTGGATATTTCAACATGGGACAATATTCAAGAAAAAAAGTAGTCATTTGAACAATAAACGGCTCTTTATTTTGTTTATCCGAGATTATTCCTTGCACCTAGTTTATCCGAACAATATATAAGCTGACATATATGAAAATGATCCGATATTTATGACGAGACCCTTGATCCACAATTAATAACAAGTTATTGTCCATCTACCGAAATTATCCAAGCAAAGACATCACCCACCATCAAGAGATTCTCTACCAAGAATGATACATAAAAACTTGTAGACGAGTACACCAAATTTAGGATGTTGATATAGTGTAGTCCAATTCAATATCTTCAACAAAGTCAATCACATATCACAACCCCAGAAATAATCATCATGTTCATGTCATCTTTCCCTCACCCATCAGCTCTATACTCCAAAAATGACACATACAAACATGAGATGTTTGACAACAAACCTGCTGCACGTAACAATAAAAGAAGAAAAGGACTACAATCGAGGACATAATATCGTACACATACGGTGACAACACCCAAAAAGGAAAAGGTAAAATTGAACTCACAATGAGGAATTGTTTCAAGTTTCCTCCTAGAGCAACATCCTGGAGGTATTCCAAAGCTTGATTAACTTCCACTCCTACCGACTTCCCAATGTTAACAAACATATCATTAGGCACCACAAGACGAGGGGTTTGGATGCTGACACGCTAAGTACAAAAGAAGAAATTTATTTAGAACCAAGCGCTATTGAAAAATATCCATTGAATCAAGAAAATGGGAAGAAAACATGTAGGAATTTGTTAACTTGCTCAATAAGCCGAAGCATTTGACCACGAAACCGAACTAGCATGCCAAGGATTAGAGCGAAACTTGCAAGCATCAAAAAGTGGTAGTCAAGCCATTCAAAGAGCACCCATATAAGCGGTTGCACCAACTAAGACACATGCTGATATCTTCTTGTTCCTCCACAAGAACACATCACAGAAATGCACAATTTGGGTCGGAATATGTTCAAAAAGCATCACAACTTCACCAAATTAACAAAGCTAACCAGGATATCGTACATTTTTCACCCCCCAAGAGACGGTGAAGCGGATTCCGGCGTCCAAAGAGCCTTTTAAATTGAGAAGCAAATCGCTCGGACTTGTCCCCCTCAAGGAATGAAACAGGACTTCGCTCAGGAACATTCTCGGTGAATGTTTCCACAATCTCGTTGAATAAATTGTCACCTGTTATTTTCCAAGCATTGTTCCTGGAACTCAATGAAGCAAACCCTTTTGACATTTAGGTCATGCAAGAGAATGCATAAGTCCTAATCCTTATGAGATGTTCGGAAGCAATATCATGCGACGATGATGCACAACTTTGCTAGCTTATTCCTGAAGTTAAATCTATATGCGAGGCAACCCCGTTCACAGTATAAACCAGCTAAAGTTTTACTCCAACAGGAAAAGATCGGACAGTTTGAAATTCTTAACCATCACCTGCATCATGAAACTATTACCATGAACTAATGCCGAGCCGAGATAGAGGGCAAGCCGAAGAGCTTGTTCTAGCTTGTGGAGGAGAAGAATAGACAGCGAGAGGGTTGCGAAGAGCTTGTTCTAGCTGCAGATTGGAATCGATTCCCGCAACGGATATGGACACAAGACAAACAAATGCATAAAAGATGTGAATCGGCTTGAGCAACATGCTCGGACACGCATATGATCTTGGCTAAGAATGCTTTAGTTATAATGATACATGCTCCCTTGCACACTTTGCAATCAACCAAGCCTATTTCCCGCTTCATCTTTCCACTCTCGCAGAAAACACATTTTGTGCCACCTACACATATCAATGAACATAAATCATTTCAAACCTTTTCCCTCCGTAGCTTAACAAACTAAAGCTTATTCGTAGCTTCCCGACATATTCAACCCCTAAAACCTCGGGCTTACATAGGTATAACCAAGCACCAAAAAGCAAAAAGAAGATCATTGCTTCCCCGCCATTCGCCATAGGTATGTTGAGGCAATCACGGGGCAAGTGCAAAACATGGAATTGAAATTGCCGGCCATAGTGCTTTCAACATCGACGTTAGAGGGGGAAGCCACGATCAATGAACCAACTATTTCAATCATTCAAAGCAATTCAAGTCCAATTCGATCCCGTCAAGAAGAATTTCCCGACAAACCAAGCACAACAAATAAAGAAAGAGTGTATGATTGCCAGCGCATCGATCACAAGGGATAGGATCGCCCCGCATCATCATCACCATCAAATCGGTTTCAACGCAATCCATTAAAACCTCAACGCGTTCCAAAAACCAACCACGACATGCCACGCCACATTACCTTGAGACCGAGGAATAGAGAGAGCAATGGCCCCAAAACGCTCACGATGGCGAGAACATTTGCGTGTTCAACGTTTTGTTGAGCTCGCCAAACAACAAGAAGGGATGGACGAGCAAGTCGCTTGCCGAGTGGAGCGCGCTTGAGCGACGAGAGGGTGGCGAGGTGGCGCGAGGGTGAAGGGAGGGTGGCGTGAGGGCGAATGAAGCGCAATAGGGTGACGGGAGCGCGAGTCGCGAGCCACGAGAGGGCGAGGTGAGGGCGAGAGGGTTTTCGAATGAAGAAACCCGGCGGGAAGTCCGGAAAATGAAAAATGTGGAAGATTTGGCGGGTGGGTTTTGTCGCTAATTAGCGACATTTTGCGACTTAATTACTTTTTATCGCTACTTAGCTAATTAAATTAACAATTCATCGCTAATTAGCGACGAAAAAAGGATACGTCACTAATTTAGCGACGAACCACTTCTTTCGTCGCTAAATTATCGACAAATAAACGGATTCGTCGCTAATTTGAATATTTTCTTTATTATTTTTATTCATATTCCATTAGCGATGAATAAACTTTACGTCGCTAAATTAGCGACGAACTACTTTTCGTCACTAATTTAGCGACAAATCACTCTTTCGTCATTTGTGGCCCGGCAAATTCAAATTATGTAATTTGCCCGAATTCAATAAAAAGCAAGAGAATTGAATTTTAGTTGGTGCAAATTTTGGATCGCAAGGACGAAAGGGACGAATTTTGGACAATTCCCGAAATGTCGTTCGATTTCGATTGGGTCTCGAAATCGTGGTCACCGCAACTTAGGATTTCTAATCCTCGTGCCTAGACCTATTCCGGATCGAGCTTAATCCGTGAAAATCCAAATTTTATTCCCAAACGGTTGAGCCAAAAATCCATTCAGTCCCGAATTATCAAATTACGAAATCGCCCTTGGATATTATGCATAAGAGACGAACAAAATGAATTTGGATGAGACCCGTGGGCCCCACCTCGCTCAAACCAGCCCCCATCGACAAAGTCTCTCTCTCTCTCTCTCCCGCTCTTCTCTCTCTCTCCCTCCTCCTCCTCTTCCTTTGTTCATTGCGCGACACTACCCCCCCCACCGTGCACATCCCCCTCCTTCAGCCTTCTTTGTGCGACCACCTTTGCCCACCGCCTTCAACCACCTCCAACCGCCACTCGCCTTCCGTCCGGTGCTGCCGTTCGTCACCACCGCGACTGCCGGACAGCATGTAGAACAGCCCCAGGCGTCTTTGCTCTATCCCGGCGCCCGTGGACTGCTAAAGCCTCACCAGCCCTTGTGGCCGCTTACGACCACCATCGGCCACCGTATCAACTTCCCCTCGACCTCCTACACGTCAACCCACCGCCGCGCGCCGCCTGAGCCGCCGAACACCTCCGGGAACAGCCCCTCAATTCGCCGCCCTCTGTTTTTGGCTCGCCCGACCGAAGCTTCATTGCGACCGCCCACGCCACTTCCAACCACCGCGCCATCGTCCTCCGCCTTCCCTATAGCCCTCTCAACCTTGTCCCGCCGCTCTGTACCTCGTCGGACCACCGTGAACAGCTCGCGCACGCAGCCAAAGCCGTCGTCCCTTGTTTTCGTCGCCGAGACCCACGACCGCCGTTGCAGCTGTTCCGCCGAGACCCACCGCCCGCCGACCACCCCAAACCGTCGTCCTTGACCTCTCACCATCCCACGAAGCCGTCGAAGGCCGCCCGCCGCCCGTGGAGCTCGGATTGAGCCCCGACCAGCCTCCTCTCGTTCGCCGACGATGCCCTATTTTTTGCGCCGCAGACGCTGCCGGCCTCGTTCGATCGCCTTCCGTCCGCCACCGCCACCGCCCCCTACGGCAACCCCAAAGTCCCTCGGTCGTGGCTGAACCTTTCCCCAGCCCTTGCACCACTCGAATCCCCCAAAACAGCCCCCGACGTCCACTGTCCCGCTCTGTTTTCCTCCGACCCGGCCACTATTCATCGTCGGCCAGCCACATGTTTCGCCACCGCCGCCGCCCCCGAGCCTCGTGCCTCTTTCTCGAGGTGTCGCCAAGTCTTCGGGCCATCTTTGTTCGAGTTGGAAGCCCGGAGCTTAAGTTGGATCGCGGGTCGCTAATAATCGTCGCGGGCGGCGTTGAGTTCGTGTCGCCGTCGCTCGAGTTGAGACCCCTCGAGCTAGTTAAAATTGTGAGTTAGCCCCTAACTCCTGGTTAGGACGCTAATTATGTTCGAGAATTAGATTTATTTAGCTAATTAGGGTGTTTAGGTAAATTAATTACGGTCGGGCTAGATAGAAACATGGTTTAGGCTAAATGACCGTAATTAGTTAAGCTAGTCAATTAGCTAGGTTGTTTGTGGCTAATTGATTGAATTGATTGATTGTGGTGATTGATCGCGAGCGAGCGATAGGTCGAAGACAGCGTGCGATTGATCATCATTTGGAATTGAATTTGGGATTAAAAATCGACTGGAATCAATTGATTAATCGATTCATGAATTATTGTGTGTGAATGTTAGAATTGACTACCGATTGTCATGGGGGTCCGATTAGAAGTTAATCGCCCCAAATTGTCGATTGAATGGATTGACTACTCATTGATCGATTGGATGCTCAATTGGGGGTAATCACCCCGAATGGTTTTCAAAGCCTAGTTGACAATATTATGCATTCATATGACCGCGTGTAAACTCAACTGCACATTTTAGCATGAAAATGGCCGAGGTTTTTGGGCACGATTGCGTGAGTATCCGGCGTACATAAAAATAAAAATTGATTGATTGCCGAATGAGTTGAGTGGTCATATGACGGAATGGTGATGGGATTCTTGACAAGTTTGTACCAAGTCCGTACCGTGCCAATTGCACGAAACCACACGACTTGTCGGATGCACGACAATCCATGCCCGTGCCGACGCACGGATTTAAGGGATTGTTGGATGCCGGTCGCAGACTTGTGACGGACCGACGCTCCTTATTGGAATGCTTGTTTGCTATGCCGCGTCGGTCTCGCTGGATACATAGCTTTCGGTCCACCGTCGCCAAGAGTATATGGGACGATGCCTGGTCTGCGCCGGATGACATTTGCCGGCCGTAGTGTGGGACCACACCGGTCGTGTGAGTTAGTGTCACGCCCGGCCGCGTGGGTCACCGATTAATAAATGGATAACGTGTGGTGTCTTGTGCATGCATGCAAGTGCGGTGATGCTTTGCCAATGAATTGAATTGATTTGACCGTGTTGAGTCGTCTGCATCCCATTATGCCCGGTGAAGACCGGTAAGCTTGCATGTGGTTGAATTATCTCTCCCGTGATATTGTGGTTGTCAGTTAGGACGTCGAAGCGAATCAACGCCCTAGCCAGGGCTTAGGCGTTGACTCACCGAGATTTATTTCTCACCCCGTCGTTTAACCATTTCGGTCCCAAGTGATGAAGCCCGTGGATGTTAGGGCTTGGGTGTTAGACCAGATTTTTGGGAGTAGATGATGGCTTAACCTTACCCGACCGTGTATGTTTTTGAGGTCCTAGTGAGCCACTCCGAAGAATGGGGTTAATTATATTTTTCGTAGCTCAATAGGGTTAAGATTCATCTGCTTTGATTGTATGAATGAAATTGTATTTTGTGAAATGACTGTTGTGGTGTTCTATTGTACTATCCCCGCCGATCTTGCATGTTTGGGAGTGTTGCACGTTCCGCATGCGCCATAGGTTCATAGGTCGATAGTGTACGTGGGACGCTATTCTTCATGACTGTGGTGATTTGGTAGGGATGTCGCGGGCCCGGGGATCGGGCGTGACATCCCCCCCTAAGGTGGTATCGAGCCGGGTCGGCTCGATCCATCCGGGTCATGGCCTGGAGTGATAAGGTGCGTTTGGAAATGGGGATAGTTAGTAGGATTGTGAGCGTTGTGCTTGTGATTGTTATATGTGTTCTAGTGATTGGGGCTGTCTTCTCATCGCGTTTGCTATGGGGTGGGCAAGACTCAAGTAATTTTCCCCGCAAGATGAGCGGACGCGGTGGAAGAGCACCCCGAGGTAGACTGTTGGGCGGATCGATGAGATCTTGATGGAAGAAAGAGCACTACGTGCTTGCTAGACCTGCTAGGGAAGACGCAAGGATAGATGAGACTCTGCAAGGCCTGGGAGCTCTAGGAGGTCGAGATGGGTCATCGGATGAGGAACCAAGATGCTGCAGATTAAAGTGTCGCGGGAGACCCCATTGGCTGGAAACGGGAATGAGGGACGTCAACCATACAAATTAGTGGAGCAATTCCCGAAATTAAAGCCTCCCAAGTTCTATGAAAGTGGAGATCCCGAAGCTGCCACCTCGTGGATCGAGGGGTTAGAAAAGGCGTTTGTCCTACTGAGATGCACCAATGAAGACAAGGTCACTTTGGCCGGGTACCGGTTGCAAGGGAACGCAAGTATATGGTGGGGAGCTTTAAAGGACAAAGTCTTTCTTGAAGGCATGGTCCCGATGTGGGATACCTTTGTAGAAACCTTTTTTGGTAAGTACGTTTTGGATTGTGTACGAAAATAGAAGATGATCGAATTCCTACGGCTTGACGTAATCGGATGACCGTGGATTAGTATGAGGCGAAGTTTGCTAAGGCTGTCGGAGTGTGCACCAAGGATTGTTGGAAACCCCGTGAATAGAGTAAAGAGATTTCGAGATGGATTGAGACCCGAGATTAAGGATCAATTGGTGCCGCCGAACATTAAAAGTTATGATGAGATGTACAAAAGGGCCCAGTTGATAGAAAGGAACCTAACCGAACAGACGATCGCATCCGGATCGCGATTGACACCTTCGCTAGGAATAGCCATCAAGTTGGGAAAAGACCAATGAGAGGAAGAGAGCACTCTATTCCACTCAACGGAAGGAACGCTACGAACAAGCCGGTAGACAACCCTAAGATTAAATGCCGACTCGTAGGGGAAAGCATAAAATAACCCCTTGCCCTTTTAGAGGAGCATGTTTTGAATGTGGTCAACTCGATCACCAAGTGAAGGATTGCCCGCAGAGACAAAGGGAAGTTCAAATTCTGCCGCCGCAAGAAGGATAACTTGGAGGAAACGTACCATAGAGTTTCCAAGATCGACCCTAAGCATGAGAATAGGATGGCATTCATGGTAGAATATCTTGGCTATAGGTTAGCCATGACTAGTCGAGATAAAAAGGACTTTTTGTTAAACTCGACTTGTGAATATGAGTTGTAATAAGGTGATTGTACTTTTGTGGATTGTGTAAGCTTGAGTTGGTATTATATATTGATGGTCTAGTCACCAATTTTCGTTAAGGCTCTGACGGGTGATACTTGTCGAACTGCGCAAGAAAGTTAGTGAGAACCAGAAAGTTTTAAGCTCAAATTTGAACCGGAGGAAGCAGTGGAGTGAATAGTTCTTTTAAGGATGGAAAATAGTGGGACATTACAACTGAAATTTTGGGTTGTCATAAACCAAACCTTAGGAAGCGAAGTTTTAGCTTGAGGTGACAAAATCAATAAGTATCCCATTTGAAGGGATTGTTAATATAGAATGGGGATAACCGATAATTGTAGAGCATGAGTCCGAAATTGTGAGGAACCTCAATAAGTTTAAATTATTAATTTTGGTCGATAGCCCCGATTGATGAGGCAAGTATTGCGAGAGGCATCTCGAGATATCGATATATGCTATGGGATTGGAAAAGAGCCTTCAACTACTGCTACCAAAGCATGACTTGACAAATGAGGACATTGTTTATCAAAAAGGACTTAGGACTTTCCTCCCGTAATGTGACCACCTGGTGGCACCGTTAAGAAGGTCAATGAAATAGGCATTCATACGAGACCGGGTAGAAGATGATCTTTGAGGAGAAGGTCAACATGTATAACATGATTTATATGCAAGACATGGCCGATAAGGAGATATGTTTGGCATACAAAGATGGTTCAGCCATGTATCAACTTAAAGAGGGTTCCAAAGAACATACCTCCTTGAGGCCCAGTCAAGTTGTTCATTGCGGGATTACGGACGGGGACATCGTGTTTGTTAATAGGCCGCCGACAACACATAGGCATACTGTACAAGCACCGTCGGGTTATGTATACGATGATCACACTATGAAGATAAATCCCTTGATTTGTGGACCTCTTGGCACCGACTTTGATGGGGATTTTTGCCCGCTTGTATTATCTCCAATCGGCACTTGCAAAGGCCGAGATAGTGGAATTCGTTTCGAAGGAAAAGCAGTTGTTAAGCTCATATAGCGACAATCCGAGTTTGCAACTAACGATTGGTTCCTTGTTGTCGTTGAAGATGATGTTAAAAAAAAAATATTGGTGCTCTAAAGATGTTGCAAACTCGCCTTATGAACAGGGAGAGTTCGTAAGGGCAAACGTTGAGTTGACGGTATAATAAAACTTGCCGATTGACTCCGTAAGTCATTAGAATCGATGCCAACCCGATAAAAGGTTGAGATTGCGAGATGTGGCAATTAGGGGAGACAAATGATTAGAGTATGCAGCGAAAGCTTGATAAGACCACAAAGCGGAGTGAGATAAGGACCACAAGGGTTTTACTTGGACTTCAAACTATTTACGAATGACGGCTAAGTTGAGGAGGCCACCGAGAGATTAGAGATCGCTTCCGACCCGGACCATGGCTTGACTTGCCAGTTGATGGTGTTGTTGATCGAGGTGACGACCTTAAATCAAGCACGAATCGGCAAACAAGCTTGCTATGGATCCAGCGAGGGGTGATTTGTACTAGAACCCCGTACTAATCGCGCACTAGCCAAGGATCGATCATCTTAGGTCATGTGACGTGTTGATAGAAAAATATGGGTCGAGACGAACCAATCCTACATCAACCTTGAGTTGGTCATGAGAGGTGATATCGATAGTGTTTGATTGTACCACCGGTCTAGGAACGGGTGATTCCAACCCTAAATCGAGATAATCAAAGTGGCCCTCGACTCGTTGGTTGTTTGTGAGCCGAACTATCTCGGCGAGAATGGATGGTCCAACTCTCGGTTTGATGGGACGTCCGAGGTCGATGAGTCCATGGATATTTCAAGAGTTGACAAGTTAGATAATTCCAAATCTCCAAGTGATGGTGAAGAGACCAATCATTAGCCGATCTAGTCTGTTTTAATAGAATGCTCAAATTGCCATTAGTGCTAATTGTAAGTGGCATTTGTAAAACAAGAAGGGAGACAGTGATAAATTCCGTCTACGGATAGTTAATGAGTGTCAATTGATACGCATGGATGGCTGATTTTGTGGTTAATTGTGACCACGGTAAAACATTCGACATTTGGAATGGATGGCAAATTCGGAGGGTGATGACTCGGGTTGAATTTTTGAAGTTACACGACCGAACCTATTTGAATAGACTGTAGATACGAAATTGTGACAGTTGATATTAGATGAGTGAGCTTCGTACGTGGAACGGCGGTCGGGACAAGTGTTCTAGGAGTAAGACGATGAAGTTGGTCAAAGTTGTTTGGCAACACCACGGAACCGAAAGAGTTACTTAGGAGAATGAGGAAGTTATAAAGGGTAGCTATCCTTATTTTTTTTTAGGAGTTATGGTTACATTATAATTTCGGGGACGAAATTTCTTAAGGTGAGGAGAGTTGTGACACCCGGGAAATTCAAATTATGTAATTTGCCCGAATTCAATAAAAAGCAAGAGAATTGAATTTTAGTCGGTGCAAATTTTGGATCGCAAGGATGAAAGGGACGAATTTTGGACGATTCCCGAAATGTCGTTCGATTTCGATTGGGTCTCGAAATCGTGGTCACCGCGACTTAGGATTTCTAATCCTCGCGCCTAGACCTATTCCGAACCAAGCTTAATCCGTGAAAATCCAAATTTTATTCCCAAACGGTTGAGCCAAAAATCCATTCGATCCCGAATTATCAAATTATGAAATCGCCCTTGGATATTATGCATAAGAGACAAACAAAATTAATTTGGATGAGACCCGTGGGCCCCACCTCAATCAAACCAGCCCCCATCACCAAAGTCTCTCTCTCTCTCTCTCCTCTCTTCTCTCTCTCCCGTCTGCTCCTCTTCTTCCTCTCGTTCATTGCGCGACACCACCCCCCCACCGTGCACATCCCCTCCTTTAGCCTTCTTTGTGCGACCACCTCGCCCACCACCTTCACCACCTCCAACCGCCACTCGGCTTCCATCCGGCGCCGTTCGTCACCGCTGAACTGCCGGACAGCACAGTAGAATGACCCCGGTGTCCTGCTCTGTCCCGGCGTCCGTGGATTGTTGAAGCCTCGCCGGCCCTTGTGGCCGCTTACGACCACCATCGGCCACCGTATCAACTTCCCCTCGACCTCCGGACGTCGACCCACCGCCGCGCGCCACCTCGGAGCCACCGAACACCTCTAGAACAGCCCCTTCAATTCGCCCGCCCTATTTTTGGCTCTGCCGCTTTGAGAGCTTCTTTGCGACCGTCCACGCCACTTCTAGCCACCGCGCCATCGTCCTCCTCGCCCTCCCTATAGCCCTCTCTCAACCTTGTCCCGCCGCCCGCACCTCGTCGGACCGCCACGAACAGCTCCGCAACGCAGGCCGAAGCCGTCGTCCCCTGTTTTCGTCGCGAGACCCACGACCGCCGTTGCAGCTGTTCCGCCGAGACCCACCGCCCGCCGACCACCCCAAACCGTCGTCCTTGACCTCTCACTATCCCACGAAGCCGTCGGAGGCCAGCCGCCGCCCGTGGAGCTCGGATTGAGCCCCGACCCAGCCTCTCCTCATTCGCCGACGGTGCCACATTTTGCGCCGCAGATGCCGGCCTCTGTTCGGTCGCCTCCGGCCGTCGCCACCGCCACCCGCGCCACCTACGGCAACCCCGAAGTCCCTCGATCGTGGCTGAACCTTTCCCGACCCTTGCGCCACTCGAATCCCCCAAAAAGCCCCCGACGTCCACTTGTCCCGCTTTGTTTTCCTCTGCCCGGTCACTATTCACCATCGGCCAGCCCACTGTTCGGCCACGCCGCCCCCCCGAGCCTCGTGCCTCTTTCTCGAGGTGTCGCCAAGTCTTCGGGCCATCTTTGTTCGAGTTGGAAGCCGGAGCTTAAGTTGGATCGCGGGTCGCTAATAATTGTCGCGGGCGGGGCCGAGTTCGTGTCGCCGTCGCTCGAGTTGAGACCGCCCGAGCTAGTTAAAATTGTGAGTTAGCCCCTAACTCCTGGTTAGGACGCTAATTACGTTCGGAATTAGATTTATTTAGCTAATTAGGGTGTTTAGGTAAATTAATTACGGTCGGGCTAGATAGAAACGTGGTTTAGGCTAAATGACCGTAATTAATTAAGCTAGTCAATTAGCTAGGTTGTTTGTGGCTAATTGATTGAATTGATTGATTGTGGTGATTGATCGCGAGCGAGTGAGGTCGAATAGGTGCGATAATCGATTGGAATTGAATTTGGGATTAAAAATCGCGTTGGAATTAATTGATTAATCGAAATGGATTAACGTGGTGAATGTCGAAATTGGTGATTGTCATGGGGGTTCGTTAGAAGTTAATGGCGCCAAATTGTCCGATTGAATGGATTGATTACTCATTGATCGATTGGATGCTCCATTGGGGGTTAATCACCACGAATGATTTTCAAAGCCTAGTTGACAATATTATGCATTCATATGACCGCGTTGAATTATCTCGCACATTTTAGCATGAAAATGTGGTTTTTGGGCACGATTGCGTGAGTATCCGGGAGTACGTAAAGATAAAAATTGATTGATTGCCCTAGAATGAGTTGGGGTCATATGGCGAATGGTGATGGGTTCCTAACAAGATTTGTTTCTCACCCCGTCGTATTAAACCATTTCTTGTCGCAAGTGCACGACAATCATGCCCGTGCGATGTTAGGGCTTTAAGGGTTGTTGGATGCAGATTTTTGGGAGTAGATGATTGGAATGCCTATTTGCTATGCCGCCCGATCGCATAATGTATGTTTTCGAGGTCCTAGTGTATGGGACGATGCGCTCCGAAGAATAGGGTTAATTATATTTTTAGTGTAGTCGGGTGGGGTTAATAGATATAACATCCGTTTTGATTGTATGAATGAAATTGATTTTTGTGAAATGACATCCATTATGCTGTTCTAAGATCGTAACTTGCATGTGGTTGATCTTGCATGTTTTGGGAGTGTTGCAGGACGTTCCGCAATGCGCACGTAGGTTCGTAGTTATCGATAGTCGTTAACCATTTCAGGGTCCCAGTGATTCTTGATGTTAGGGCTGGTGTTAGATTTTTTGGAGTAGATGATGGCGTGTCCCCGGGTATCGTTTATGAGGCCTAGTGAGCCGCGTTAAATTATATTTTCGAAAAAATGAATTCATCGCTAATTCGAATATTTTCATTTTTATTTTTATTCATATTCAATTAGGCAATGAATATCTATTTCGTCGCTATGGTAGCGACGTAACCCTTTTTTTCGTGCTAATTTAGAGAAATAGTTTATTCGTCGCTATTCTTTTTTATTTTTGTTCATATTCTATTAGCTACGAATTTTTCTTTCGTCGCGAATTTAGCAAAAAAAAATGAATTCAACGCTAATTTAAATATTTTATTTTTTATTTTTATTCATATTCTATTAGCGATGAATAAACTTTCCGTCGCTAAATTAGCAATGAAACACTTTTTCGTCGCTAAATTGAATATTTTCTTTTTCATTTTTTTTCATATTATATTAACGACGAATCACTCTTTCGTCGCTAATTTAGCAAACGAAAAAACTAATTCGTCGCTAATTTGAATATTTTATTTTTTATTTTTATTCATACTCAATTAGCGATGAATATTTCTTTCGTCGCTAATTTAGCAAAAATTTCAAAATAAACTCAATTTTGTCCTAATTTAGTGATGAATAATTTGTTTTGTCGTTAAATTAGCGACGAACCCTTTTTTTCATCGCTAATTTAGCGACGAAAAAATGAATTCATCGCTAATTTGAATATTTTCTTTTTTTTTTTTATTCATATTCTATTTTCATATATTTTCAATTTCTTGATTTATTAAATTTTATTTATTCTATTTATTAGTAAATATTTTGTTTCTATTCTTATTTTTGAAAAAAAAATAGAATTCAAAATAATTTGAATTTGGAATTCTATCCTATTGGAAATTTTATCGCTAAATGAGCAACGAAAAATGGAAACGATCTTAAGCTTCTTAAAAGTAGCAACGAATTCTATCCTATAAAATTCAAAAGAATTCGCTAAATTAGCGACGAAACAATCTTCGTCGAAAAAAGACCTTATCCTTGCCTTGGAAAAAGATCTCATTCGCTAATGCATTATCCATGCTCCATCTCACCAAGAACAAAACAACAAAGACGCCTCCCCGAATGCATCAAAAGTAGATGTTACAATCCGAAACTTCTCAAAATGTATCGCCTCGACCATCAAAGATATAAATAAAAATGAGCACAAGCATTATCTTATTATACAAAGAATATAGAAATCGACCAAGATAATTGGAAATAGAAAATGGTTTGTAATTAGGATCAATAGCAAGAAATGTAATTGAGAATGATTTGTAATTGGGAGCAAAGTCCATAAACTTTTTCAACCCAAAGTATGAAACTCATTGGCCAATCCTCGACGTTTAGGTAAGTTCTTATTATACATCAAAGCCTATCTTTTTGTATTGTGCCCGCATAAGAATCAAAGATTTATAAAATATTAAAAATATCATATCTAATGTTTAATACTCTTAATTAAGACCATAAAATTCTAAAAATTAAATTATGTATGTGACAAGACAATTACTTTGAAATTGAAAAAAATAACCATGTCAAAAATACCAAGTATTTGCTTGAATTATTTATAGTAAAACGTGGTTAAATCGATGAGAATTGCAAATTTTGTCGTTAATTGTATAAATTAATGAAGAAAAGATGTTGGTGGACTTTAGCGACAAAAAAACCTATAATTTAGCGACGAAAATCCCTTTCATTGCAAATTTTGCGACGAATTTTATGATGAAATGGATTTTCGTCGCTAATTTAGCGATGAACCACTTTTTCGTTGCTAAATTACACAAGTTAGTTTACCGACGAATCATTTTTTCGTCGCTAAATTAGCGACAAATCACTTTTTCGTCACTAATTTACCGACGAAAATGCGATGAAATTAGTGACGAATTTTTGTTAGTCACTACTTTTGTCGCCAATTTAGCGACGAATATTTTTTCATCGCTATTTTCGTCGCCAATTAGCGATGCATATAGTTTCGTTGCTATTTTAGTCGCTAATAGCAACAAATTTTTTTTCGTCGCATTTTGTCGCAAATTAGCGATGAATTTTTTTCGTCGCTAATATTCCATGGCTAAATCCTTGTTTTTTTGTAGTGTAACAGACTATAGAGTTTCCCATCATTGATCTTGCACTTAAACACCGACTTTGCAGTAGAGGAAGAGAATTAACCAAATGTACTGACATAAGCAGACCTTCCTTTGTTTTCCTCATGTGCATTCGACAAGAGTACATATACTGTGGCAGATGCATATACGTGAGATGGTGTGGCGGGAACTACGTACATGGCCTGACTCAGAAAATTCTCAAGCTATCACAGCATACAAAGTTCAACTAGTGTCATCTCTGCTATCTGACTACCTTTAAGATGGAGGAAATTCGACTATTGAGTATGATCACCAATTTACTTAAAAATTAAGCCAATTCTGTAGATTGGTTTTGACAGACATGACGTAGAGCAAATGTAAAGTCTAATCTCAACAAGAAGTGGTTTATATCACCTGAACAGCAATGCCAATAGTTCCAACAACAAGATTTTGGAGCTTCAGTATGGATATCTTTGCCAGATTTGGATTGGTCAAAATTCGACGGTCAATTTGCAGACGATACTGCAAACCACCATCTTAGACAGGAGAAAATCTACAGTCAGTGATTACCACTTTGTCTCAATCATCCATTTCGTAATTTTGAGACTCGGGCCACATGACGGTTCATGTATAGTAAGCAGACTCGCAAGTGAAGCAGTGATAGATCTGCAGATTTCGTCTGATCGGCATCCCATTAATGCTTATATGCACCTCCTACATGATATCCTCCTCAACCTGGACAGAACATAATCCACCTTTGACAGCTATTGCAACTTCCTGTACTTGACGACTGCATCGTATGCTTCCATAGAGAGCGAATTCTCAGCAAAACATCTGCAACCACAATTACAGCTAGTATATATTTACACAAGAAATATATACAACAACAATGCAGAAATCATAAATTTGACATTAAAAGGTAAATCTCCCACTGGTACAAAAAGTCCTAGTTCGATCCAATTCTAATCTGGGAATAACATCAGAGAGAAGCAACATAGTCTATCAAAGTCTTCCTTCTACCCATAAACACACACACGGCATTCTACCTTTCTGCAAACGGCATAAGACTCCAAATGAACAGATGGAAGCAGCTTCGATGAAACTTAGGATGTAATTTACAAACCTTAATTCGTGCCAGAACATGCTGGTTCGATCATGTAGAAAAGGCCGTAGAGAAGAAACCACATCTTCACCCAGCTGTCCATGTGGGATATTTGGTTTCTTCTCAAAGGTTGAAATAAACACTGAGGTCACTACATGAACTATCACAGAAGGATCTGGGTCCCCAAGGATGGCCTCTAACTCCCTCCGAATCCATGGTTCTATTCTCTGTAAAATTCTTTCTTTCCAACCACTATGCCTTGGCAAGCCCTGGAAAGACAAGAAGCGTTTTGAAGCCATTAAAACCGAAAAAGGGGAAAACGAGGAGGTGAAGAAACGTAAAATTTACTGAACTAAAGAATAGACGATCTATGAGAAACGAGAAAAATAGCAGTAGAGCTTGATTTGAAAACCATACTCTTAGACCAGAGAGGCGGGTTGGTTGAACTTGGGTTTGGATCCAGTCTGATATTCTTCCCCAAACTCTCTCCGGTCAAAATCAGTCGCATAAGGTTTTAACCAATTCAACTCCTTAACAACCCCAGTCGACTGAATTATACACTACTAATAGTTTTAGCATGCTGGAACAGGAAGTCCACCCTTGGAAAATGTTCACCCATGCTCAAGAGCTCAACCGAATGTGCTTTCGTTGAATTAGATTAGATGTCAAATGACGGATTTCAAATTCACTTGTAGGCTATACTTCCGTATGAAACATTAATTTGGTAGGGAAAAAGGATGAAACCTATGCCCTTGGGGAAATGCAAGCCTTGGCCAACTGAGACTGTGCTTGTGTCTTTTGGGTGTATTATAACATTTTACAAATTGCATATGAATTCGATGGAAAAATTGAAAAAGCAGCTCAACTGGTTGAGCCATGAAATATAAGCTTGACCTGACCGTGCACTGCTCTGGTGTTTAGAACACCAGTGACGTAAATTAATCAAGAAACTAGATGTAGGACTTACAAATTGTGCAGAGAAGTAACAAAAATGATTCCTCTCAAAAGCCAAACACCAAACGTTATCTTACCAAGAATGTAAATGCAAATGCAGTCCTTTTATTTGTATGAACAGTAACCACATAGTTCTTAAATATTTTTTTTAAAAAAATTCAAAGAGGACTTGCATATCTAAGAGCAAACCTCTTGCCTCGACCACTAAAGGATTTCAAATACACAGAGCAGAAAATTGACTGAAATCAGTGGCATGGGAAGTTCAAATGCCTGAGAGTTCCTGGAAGAAGGAACAGCCTGCAAGAATCGGTTGTATATGCTGCATAGAAGAAAATATTACATTCTCAGAGATCGGAATGACAAAACGAGTGGCTACTACAAACTATTCAAATATGGGTACAAATAACACAGGTTATTGAGGCTAAAGATGACGTGTAATAGTACTCCTAAGGCAGGACCATTCTATCCACAATATAGCATGTGACTGGATGTGAAATAAACTGAAGCGAACAAATCTAAAACTCGCCACTTTTACAGTCTTACGTGTACCTGGCACGCCATTGGAGTTTTCTTGCAGCTAAAACATCGGGTGGAACAGACCCTGGCCTCCCAAATGATCTTCGACATGGTTCTGACCAGGTTTGCCGGGTGGAACCATTCAACTCATCTATTGATCTTCGGATAGCTCTAGAAAGCAAAAGAACTCAACTTTTAATATGTGCCAACGAAACTCATGCATTTGGTCAAAGGCCAAGAAGAGCCAAAAAAGGCAAGGAAATACAATTATACAACATTGACCAAAGTTGGTATTGGTTTTATGACAGCCCTTACCATTCACAGGAATCTGAATTCTACAGGCACATGTAATGCTTCAACAGAAGTTCCTATTTGAACCTTTGGGTCTTGATAATTTCACACATTAGAATCACTTTATTAACACGATCATTTGTAATTTGCATAGCCAATGCAATCATCCACCATTTGAACAACGAAACTCAGTACTCGAGGCTTCATACTTCACACTAAATCAGTAGATTCGACTTCAAAGGACGCCAAAGTTCTAACATCTAAATGCCCAATGCCGAGATTGTGAAAGACAATATTCAAATCAAATTGCAATGCACTTGAATGGAAAATCCGTTAAAAAGCTAATTCACCGCCCAATTTTTATTTATTTATTTATTTATCGGAAACTGAAATTGCGGTCACGAATCATGACGGACAAAGAAAAGCCTAACCTTCGACGAGAGAGGGAGTCGAACCAGCTCGTCGATTGGCCTCGTCATCCTCGTCGACCGAAGGCAACCGCTCTTCGAGAAAGCTCCCGCGACGGAGGCTGATCTGGCGAAACCAAGAGCCGAACTCGGCGTTGCAGAGAGGACACCTCCTCCTCAACCTGCTCCACTTGCGGATGCAGTACAAGCAGTAAGCGTGCAAGCAGCTGGCGAGGACGGCCGCTCCGTGCCCTCTGTCCTCGACGTTCTCGAGACATATTGGACAGGATTGGCCTCGGATCGAAGGTACGATCACCCCGGAGAGCAATCTCTCGCGGTGGCGATGAGAAGAACTTAAAGCCCGTTTTCGAGGAAAGAAAAGAAGAAGAAGAAGAAGGTGGACAAGATGACGACTCCATGGAATCACAGAGCGCAGAGCGCAGAGCACAGAGTGAGGGAGACGGTGAGCGCGATCCTTTGCTCTTGGGTTGACACGGTGTCGGTGGCTGAGCCCGACCCTATCTTAGGAAACGTTATTTATATTTTTGTATTTTATCCTTTTATATTTTATATTTTTTCAAAAACTTTTTTTTTCTTTTTTTCTTTTTTCCTCCCGAGTTCAAAGCTGACCTTGCCGGATACGGGGAGGGCAACCCTCATCGGCCTCGGGTGAGTGATGCCCCCATCGGCCCTTGTCCACCTAGGCGAGCCCTCGCCTAAGGCCAATAGAGGTTGAAACTGGGTGAGGGAGGGAAAAAGAAAAGGAAAAAAGGAAAGGAAAAAAGAAAATTTTAAAAGAAAAGAAAAATATATGAAAATAAATAGAAACATTAAAAGAATATTAAATATTAATAGGAATTGTCAAGCGCATCAGTAATTTTGGGTAAAAAAAAAAAAGACCAAATCGATAAAAAATATAAAAGATTTAAGATTGAAGAAGTAAATATTAAAAGTTTTAAGGTTGATTTAAAAATTTTTTTTTGGAGATTCTTTTGCTAATACTGGCCCTGGGCCAATTTGAAATTTTCCCAAAGTCAAGCGGTTTTTTTTTTTTTGGGGGGGGGGAAATCAAGCGGGTTTGAAATCAAGCGGGTTCTTTTCCGACCAAAAAAAAAAAAAGAAGCAAGTGGGCAGCTCACTAGTCACTCAATTCACCGACAGTGAAGGAACGAATTCGAATCAAGACTCGCAAATGGACGTCCCCAAAGATCAAATCTCCACTCTCCTCGAGCATGGCCTCTCCACCTCCGCTCAATTCCTCGTAAAATCTCTCTCTGTCTCTCTCTCTGCTTCGATTGTTATTCGTCCATTGCCTAACGCCCAGCTCGGTGATCCCTCGAATCAGGGCTCGTTTCTGGTCTCGTCGTCCTCCGCCAATGCCGAAACCAACCCGCACGTCAAAGCTGAGAACCTGGTGACTTGACTCTTAAAATTTGCCTCTTTTTCTTACTTCTTCGGGACACATTTTAGTGGGTTCTTGTTCTTTTCCCTTGATAGGGTTTTTTTTTTTTAATGCGGAATGAGTGTTTTGCCTCCTTCTCTGCTTCAGGTGCTGCTCGGCGATGCCTTGCTTCGCGACAAAGAGTATCGACGGGCGATCGTGAGTGCTCCTTCGCGTATTTGCGATATTTGGGTCTCGGTGTTATTGGGTTGGAGCTTGGTGGGTCTATGTGATTGTGGGTTGGTTTTGTATTTATTGGAATCTGTGTCTGTACTCGTGTAGCCGGATTTTGGATGTAGCAGTGTTGGAGAAACAATTGGTAGTGCGTTCTGTGCATTTCGCTGTGGATTGAATGTTCGTGCTCTCTTGTATTGAGCTCCTTCAAGTTTGTGCCGTGTACATGTTATGGCATCGAATTGGTATTTGGTGGTTCATGGTTTATGTCGTTGCATCTGTAGTTAGTTTCGAATGAATGTTTTATTCCTATATTTCATGGGGTTGTTTAGCCATTTTGGTTAATTCTCTAAAATGTGTCTTTGGCAGCATATGTACAAGCAAGCCTTGCAGTACCATAGGATTATTCCAAAACAAACTTCAGCAAGTACCAGAAGCTCGTTGTCCACGTCGAATAGATCGTCTTCTCCGAATTCTTTCAATGTATCTGCTGTTAACGAAAATGAGGTTTGATCAATTCACTTTGCTACAAGCTCAGTTTCCTTTAAAATAATCATTTTATGTTGTTTCCTCGTTTATTTAAGGAATTACTTTGTTTATATTTCGTCTCTTGCCTCTTTTTTTTTTTTTTTTTTTGTCATTTCCATGATAGGTGAAATTCAAGATTGCATCTTGTCACTCTTCACTGAATGAGAATAAAGCCGCCCTTCTTGAGGTTCTTCTTTATTCCTTTCAATCCTCTCTGCTATTACTAGTTGTGGCAAATACATTATTTAAGTTGTGTTAGCATAGGAGGGGTAACAAAGTTTAGAAACGGTTGGCTTTTTTTGGTAAAGTTTCCCTTTGCTAATTGGGGCTTTTGATCATTCTTTTTCTGTATATCATATGCTTAACTTTTGTCACTGCTGTAACAGTTGGAAGGGATTCCAAGCAAAGCGAGAACTTTGCAAATGAATGTACTCATGGGAAAGCTTTACAGGAACTCACGGCACGGTCGTGCTGCTGTTGCTTGTTATAGAGAGTGCTTGAGGTAGGTTTGTTCCGACACTAACCTTCCACTTATGTTGGAATCTGTGCTTTTGCATTCCATCATGTGTCGCATCGTAGCTGTGTAAGTTTGTCTTGTTTTGTCCATGATGTGCATATTAAGTCATCTCCATCTTATAAACCACTCCACCCTATAATCCATAGTCAATTATCCGAAAATGGAAAGTTAGATAACTGGCCAAAGCTCATGCCTGAATTTAAAAAATCAAAACCACAGTAAGCACATTAACCGGTGTACCATTGTTGAGCAATTCCAATACCCTAAAATAATCTTTTACTTATAAAACGAGTCTAACTCAAGAGTGGAGCGATTCTCGCACCTCATGGCCTTGACTATCAACATGGCTGGCAGGTTTGGGGAGATATGATCAGCTGGAGTGTCCTCATACAACTTGGAATAAATATACAAAAAGTAATTCCATTGCAAACTGTTGTTACTCTATGCATATTTTCACTTTTTTTTAGTATTATGTTGTCTATGTAAAGCACGACTATTTGCTAAAGTAGCCAATTAGCTTATTGCAGGATGTAATCACAGTAGGAGTTTACCGTTAAATGCTTTGAGCTTTAAATTCATGTTTGTTCTCTTTTGGTTCGCATTACAGAAACTGCTTTTACGTTGTGGAGGCTATTATAGCTTTGGCTGAGCTGGGAGTTACTCCTAAGAATATTATCTCTTTGATTCCTCAGGTATATGATACAAGGGAAAGTTTCAGTTGTTTTTCACTTCATTGATTGTGCAAGTTTCTTGATCTTGTCTCAATCGTCACCTCCATCCGTTTCACTCACAGAAAAAAGTGACTTGGCTTCTCGTCCCATCCATACTTGTCCATCTAACTATATTTTGCTACGTTATACTCACTATCCATCTTCTCATCAATATTCGGATTGTAAAACCATAAGAAGTGCATTACTGTGTGAGCAGATAGACAGATCTCTTAGAAACTAAATTTGCCCCTGCTTTCCCTTTAGGAAAACGTTATATTAGTTGGGAAAGAATCGAAGTCAATGGGCCATTATTGACAGATCTCTTCAGCAATTAGTAAGCATTAGTTTAGTTGCTAGGGTATCCTGTTGTTATTGGTTTTGCAAATGGATTGCAATATAATTTTTTGCTCTGAGTCTTTTCCTTTTGCTGATTATTCATTTAAAATAACTGGAGATTTTGTTTACTAAATCCTAAGCCTTCTTCTTTTGTCCATGCAACTTCAGACTCCAAATAGAGGCAACAGGGGTTCATATGATCATCTCGATTCAACGCGGTGGCTGCAAGTAAGTTTGAGATAAATTAGAGGTAACTTTATCTTGTCATAAGTCAATAAAGTTGTTCCTTATAGAAGAAATTTGATAAACTAGTTAGCCATTGGGCAAATGGCTTAGTTGGTTACCGCGGGAAAAGGACACATGAGGGGTTCAAAACCGTTACTGAAAATTGAGAGAGAGTTCATATATAGGTTACTGGCTTTTGTTCATCTTTCATTGATGATAAGTTATGCTACTCTCCTGCATAGGTCCTCCTTTAATTAGTTATATTGTTCAGATGCCTTGCAATTGTTAGAAATCTGTGTGCTGAATAATAGATAAGTCAGCCTATAGTTACAATCAATGCTTTTCTAATGAGAAGCTATGGGATACCATATAGTTGCGGGATTTCCTAGCTTTGAGAAGCATTCTTCACATGTCTCGTAATTACAATACTGCTTGTTGTACCAGAGATTTAGAACAGAGAGAGATGACTATTCTGTATTTCTTTACAGCGTTATGTGGAGGCGCAGTGTTGTATTGCTTCAAATGACTACAAAGGTAATCTAATGCCTCTGCCATTGTACATTTTCTAAAGATCAACTTTTTTGTGTGCTAGAAATGGAAAGACTAATCCTAGAAAGGTGTTTGAGCGGGCAACACTATTCATAAATTGTTGTGCCCTTCATTGCTATTTTTATGGGTGTCAATACTATGGAAAAGACTTTAGTGATCTTCACTGGTGCTTTTGTCTCGAAATTGCAAGAAACTGCATCCTTGGGCATGTTTTGTGAAAGCTCGAAAGACATTTGGAATGCTGACAGTATATTTGTCACCAATTGCCATTGTCATGTTGCAGATGCAACATCCTTGATTCTTTTCATTTTCTCAAGTGCCATACATCCTTCGGTAAATTTCATAAAGGGAAAGGAAGATATTAACACCAAAATACTAACCTATTAATAGTTTTATTTTAGTTCGATGCACCTAAATCCTACCTTTTCTAGGTGCATTACAATAATACATGTGCTGCTATGATGGACGACTATGCATATATTGTTTGTGTAATTTGTTTGCGGGAGTATGTTAGTAACTGAAGGCATGATGTTTAACTTCAGAGACTACTTTTTGTCTTTTGGCAGGTGGTCTGGAGCTATATGCGGAGCTTTTGCTACAATTTCCAAACAATGTACATATATTACTTGAAATGGCAAAGGTTAGAAAGATATGTGATGGTTCTAAGTTTATCATGTGTGCCTTGCGTCTATAGTCTATGTGAGATCAAGGAACAAGTTAAGCAGTAATAAGCAATGTACACATTATTTCATCTATGGATTCTCCACCCAAACACAATTTGATTTGGTTCTCAGTTTGTCAGTTGCAAATTCCTTTTATTGGTATGGACCACCTCGGCTTATCTTTATGTGCATGTTTTGCAAGTTCAGACCTATCCTCAAATTACTTGCTTGCTTGAATTTCTGTTTCTTTAGTTGTATATGACATTATACATGCCCAGGTAGTTGAGAAATGAGTGCATACTGATTAATTTTTGTTTCCATATGGACAAATATGTGAAGGTTGAAGCTATTATTGGGAAAAATGACGAGGCTATAATGAATTTCGAAAAGGTTAGTAAAGAGGATTTTTGGGGGTCATATGGACAAAATATCATGCTTTATTTGATGGCATGAACATAGTGTATGTATTGACAGGCTAGGTCAGTTGATCCGTACATCCTAACGTACATGGATGAGTATGCGATGCTTCTCAAAATGAAATCTGATTACTCAAAGCTTGGCAAGTTGGTGCATGATTTATTGAATACTGATCCAACGAGGCCAGAAGTCTTCGTGGCTTTATCTGTGATGTGGGAAAGGAAAGATGACAAAGGAGCTTTATCTTATGCTGAGAAGGTAGTTTTGTTTACCTTTGGCTTTGGTTTAGTTGTCTCCTTTTATGGTACCTCACAATCTCTTCTTATTGTGATCAGAGCATACAAATTGATGAGAGACACATACCTGGCTATATAATGAAGGTAGTAGACAGTAGTTTGGTGTAGGGGTATATTGATGCTTCTGGTATAAATCATGATAGGTCAATGTTAACTATAATCATCAGAATTATTTCTTGTATGCTTTCAGGGAAACCTGTATTTGTCGATGGATAGGCCTGAAGCAGCTGTAATTGCCTTCAGAGGAGCTCGAGAGTTGAGGCCTGATCTTCGTTCATATCAAGGTGTGTGGGAAACAACTTAAAATTTGTTGCACAGAGGTGTACATGTCTAATTCTTGACCGGCTGAGTGATTGGAAGCTTATCATCATTGCAGGTTTAGTTCGCTCTTATTTGGCATGCTCAAAAGTCAAAGAAGCCCTTTATACGGCCAGGGAAGCGATGAAAGCAATGCCTCAATCTGCGAGGGCTCTAAAATTGGTTGGCGATGTCCATGCTAGTAATCCTGGTGGTCGGGAGAAGGTATAAGCTTTTCCCAGATTGTTCTAGAATCTCCGTTTCTTTTAACTAAGTTGAAGAAGTCTCTGAATATCCTGGAGTGGTGATAGGCAAAAAAGTTCTACGAGTCAGCTCTTCGTCTCGAACCTGGTTTCCTTGGAGCTGCATTAGCGTTGGCTGAACTGCATGTCATTGAGGGACGAAATGTAGATGCCGTTTCTCTTCTTGAGAGATATCTCAAGGACTGGGCAGATGACTCTCTTCATGTCAAGTTGGCCCAAGTTTTCTCTGCCACTAATATGCTGCCGGATGCGTTGGCCCATTATCAGGCTGCACTAAGGTTGGCACGCTCGTTTTAGTTCTTGAAAATCCTTGATCCTGGCTTTCACCGTGGTGCTACTAGATCCTTGCAGAAGGAGAACCAATAATGTTTGGGGAGAAAAAGATAACAGAAGATCAAGTTCATGAATTAATTGTTATAATCATTCTCTCCCTTTCTCATTGTGATTCAGGATCAACTCGCAGAATGAAGCTGCCAAAAAAGGATTGGACCGCTTGGAGAAACAGATGAAGGTGCGTCTTTAGCTCTTGGTGATGGAAAATCATTCACTTATTCTCCCCTAAGTCGAGAGACCAGACCATTCCTGTGATGTGAGGCATTGACTGGCTGTTGGTTCTTTTAGGGAGTGGATCCAGATGCGCCTGACGAAGATGAAGAAAACGATATTGAGGATGTAGATGCAGATGTCGAGGAGACAGAGCTGCTAGCCTGACCGAGGTGATGCTTCATATGTGGAAGGACAACTTTGTGAAGGTTAAGATCATCTGCATCTTGGAACAGGGCGTTTCCGATCCATTTGGAGCCAGAGATTGGAGATTCTTCTGCTTTTGCTTGGATAATCATGAGTAGCGTCGTGACAGATGGTCAGAAAAGCCCGCCGTTTTCCTTCAATATGTGAATATGGTGCTGTCCATGAGCAGGTTTCCAAATATAGTGCAGCACGGCTTTCTGTTCGCCTCTGAATTTGGTGGACGTCCATGTGCCATGCAAAATACTTCTGTATATACATTCGAGCCTTCCTGTGGTGGCTGATTCGTTTATGCTTGTGACAACTTGACTTTAGTTCTAGCAGGTGATTCTTTGGCTCTGATTGTAACTTTATTCAAAGTGACGATTCCAAAGATAGTTATTTTGTGCTATTTCCATTCATGCAATGATTAATTCGAAGAATTTTGACGCGGAGGGCCTCGAGGTTTTGAAGACATTCTGATTTTTCTTTGTGGCCAAAATGGTGTGTCATGTATGCACTTAAAAGAAGCAATATTTGAAGTACTTTTGTAGAATGTTGAGTCTAATCATGGTACTGAAATAAGGAAAATTGTGAATAAGTGTAGGGACTAGATTCGTTTTCTCAAAAGAGAGCCTAGAGTGGACCTTAAATATAAGAGCCTGAAGTGACCGAATTAGTTCTCACTAATGGCCCGAAATGGCCAATTGGCCAAATCTTAGCCGTGTTGCTTTTGCAACTGGGCAAAATCCTAAAAATCAAGAATCCCAAATTGAATTCTGATTGAAGTATGTGCAAAGAGGAAAAGACATCAACCAGGGAGGTTCAACTGCCAGCGCCAGCGCATGCTGTTCTCCCCTTTCTCGCAAAGTCATTCAATGAAGTGTTGGAGAAGCTTACCGACCGCATGAGCAAATAGAAGTCAACTAGAAAAGAACAATAGTAGACCATTCCACACAGCTTTGTCAGAACGTTCAAACTATGCATAGGAATTAAAGATTTGCTAGGATTGGAGATTTTCGAAATCCCGCGAGCTTTAACAACTTACAAAAATAAATTGGGTACTAAGATCGATTTATAGAATTAATTTGTGAAGCGGTGTAGTACATTATAGCTAAATAGTACTAAGATCGATTTATAGAATTAATTTGCGAAGCGGTGTAGTATATTATAACTAAGTAGTTAGATAAGTGGATCATGTTTAAGCACAAATTAGAACCTCGCCATGTCACTTTGAAATCGATCTTATAAATTGGTTTTAGTATGTCCACAATTATTTAGGTTTAAGATTCACGTTCTCCATAATGTGTATAGGATGCCCCAGGGTGGTCAAAGAGACGGAGAATTCAATTTCACCGGGTCGACCGTAAAAAAGAGGAAAAATATTTGACCGGATGCGAGAGAGTCGACATCGATGTGGTCTCTTATAAAGTATTAGCCTTTTTTTTTGTCCCCGAGGGTGACTTTGATCTGTTTAGCGATGGCCTTACGACTAGATCACCGATAACAACATAATGATCATTGTAATTAGTTGCACATTGATATTATCTTTCCAGGACATCTTTCTACTCCATGGACAATTGCAAATATGAAAGTTCCTCAAGTTTTGAGGATCCCACAATATCTTATAATCATACTTGGGGTGTACGTCGCTAACAAGTCGATTCAAAAATACTGTGCGAAGTACGGGTTGATGACGCAGGTTTCGAAACTTTGATGATTCACCCAAAGCACAAGATGTTATTATACGACTCTACCCGATAGTAGCTATTTGAAGATAATATGGAGTCTACCTTTCCTACCATCATCCCTCTAAATTGAGAGAAAATATTTTTCTTCCCTTCATCCCAGGGAATACCCTCGAATTTTACGTTTCAAAGTTCAGACGAAGCGGTTTAAGGTCCTTACTCAGTCCGAGTTCTTAAACTGTAATATGGTAATCCGAGAGAGGGAGCTTTCCTTGCAGTGAGAGAAATTAATTTTTTTTATAAACTTTAAAACTCTAAAATTGCGAATAGTAATTTTGACGTCAACTTTTAACGTGCGAATATCTAAACGGGAATTCCCCATCTCTTGTGGTCTTATGATGCTAAGTACGTGATTAGGACACCACCGATTTCCTAATTGTACCTAACAATGTTAACGTCCATAAATATAAACATATTGTTTGGATAACACGAGTATTTGAACTTCCCAGGTTGACTAATCTTTCTGGATACATGCAAATTGCGCCAATGTAAGATTCCATCCACAGGGAGGCGAGTGTGCCCTCAAGTTTAATTTGAGAGAGAAAAAATGTGATTTAAATACAAGATCCGGTGCATTCAAATCAAGCGCTTAACTGCTCGACTAATTTATTAGAAGTTTACACTTTTTATAACTTAGGTGTGACGAAAATGTGCTTAATTTCATGAAAAGCATTGGCTCAGAAGGTAAGTTTGGCAATTCTAGAATGAGATTTTCTTATTATAGTTGAGGGATATTGTCCGATCAGTCTTATATCTTTTGTACAAATATCAATTTAGTTCTAAACTTTTTAAATTTTTCTATTTTAATCCTAAACCCTTATGCAAGATTTCAATGCAGCCCTTCCAACCAATTTTCGTTGGAACGATCAATGATGACTCCATGTCGGCAAACTCTTGTGAAAATTGACCAAAATGACCATATTGAAACTTTGCGCAAAAATTTTAGGACTAAATTGAAAAAAATTAATGCTCCTGCTAGCATGACCGACAAAGATCTTGTCATTATTTTTGACCCTACGGTTTTTCAATAATGAATGCTTCATGCAAAATATGGGGTGATGGTGCATGGATCTACTGTCGAAATAACCGTCGGTAGTTTCGGTCGTCAGGAAAGCATTTTTCAAAAATTAAAAAGTCTACTACTGAATTGACATTTGTACAATAGGGAAAAAATGTCCAAAAAGTTGTAAAACTATTGTACTTTTGCTAATTCAGTTTTAACACTTATTAGTTTTGCTAATTGAGTATTAAACATGTTCAAGTTTTGTCAATTGAATTTATTTAGCCAATATTGATCGAAAATCGCTGATGTGGACGTCGATCGTCGTATATGCCACGGCCGATGCCGACGTGGATGATTTTTTTTATTGATTCTTTTTTACATGTTTGGTGGCGAGGTCACCGGCCAATTATCCCTGGACACCACGAGTGGCCACCAACCCAATGACTAGAGATGTAAAAAAAGAATAAAGATATAAAATAAAGATAATAAATAATTTAAAACAATTAAAGTATTATTAGATATTGTCCACTTCAAGTGCCAATCGAGTCACATAGGATAGCCGATGTCGACATCAACTATGGACTTAATTGACAAAACGTGAAAAGATTTAGGATTCAATTGGAAAAATGAAAATACTTAAGACCGAATTGACAAAAAGTGCAATAACTTTAGGATTTTTTAGACAATTTTTCCGTAAAATAGATTTACGATCGACAAGGTAATTTTCCCATTTTCACTGGCTACGAACCATATAAGAGGTCGGCAGTTGGAAAACTGGATAAGCCAAAAGTATGATTACCAAATATATATATATATTTCGGAGCTCCTAGGGAATATTTTTATCCATCAATGTAAGGTTGTCATGTATCAATAGAAGTCAGTCAAAATCTTACTTGTTTGGAACACTCCCACTTCAACATTACTCGGTATTGAAAGTGTCCTATTACTTTATGTGAACTGTCATTGACCCTTTGAAAGGGCTTAGCAAAATTTCTATTGCATGAGTAAGAATTCATCAACTAATTATGGAAGCCATCGCAACACATTGATATAACCCCTAAAATTTGAAATCACGATATTCGAATGCAGCGATTTAGAACGTAGACCGACAATTTCGCATTCCATGCAATTCCGAACGTTGCAATTAGGAGGATGTTGGATCGATAGTAATAGAAGTGTAAGATTTTCCATATTTTTTCATGCAAGCATAAAGGTCCAAATAATTCAAACAATTACAGATAATAAATAAGTAATACAAGTGGGAGAAACTTGGATAATCATATATAGAGAATTCGTCACTACATCCTATTATCGATAACGTAACAAGGCTGGAATCTAGTAGTCGAACAGGAATTATCCGAATTTAAGCAGGACCAATCATTTCTGCTAGTGGCCCATGCCAATACTAGAGCCCATACGTCGACCTTTGAGCAGGAGCATAATTTACTTTCTACTGGCCAGACATAGATATTACAAAAACCTCTAAAAGAACTATAGCGGGAAGATTACCCAGTCGATTATAAACCTATTGTACAAATGTCAATTCAGTTTCAAACTTTTTTTCTTCACCAACTTAGTCATAAACCTTTTTGCGATTTGCCATACAGATCCTTCCGGTTAATTTTGGTTGACAATCCCCGACATGGAACCAGGCGTCTTACGTGGCACGACGTAGGATGGTTGGTGCTGATATAGAATTTTTTTTAATTTTCTATTTTTTTTTGTTGCTTTTCTTTTTTATTCTTTTTTATGTTTCCCTCTGTCGGTTGTTGGGGCCTTCGCTGGCCATCGCTCGGTGAGAGTTGGCCTCTCCACATTCGGGCAATGTGCCACGTAAGACGACCATCGATGAATGGATCGCTACTTGTGAAATTCCAAAATGGTCCTTCCAATCAATATTTGCAAAAAAATTATTGACGTGACAATGTGTTAGGATTGGGATTCTCCTTAATTAGTTGGGTGAATCAAAGTATTAAAGCTTTGTTGACTACATAATCCCAATGCAACAACCTTGCACGGGAAAATGGATTCTTGTGGCTCCATGTATTGGAAAGATGCTTGTCATCTTCGTAGATCCACCCTTATTAATTGGTGAAGATTCTAGAGCATGGAAGAGAGGTCCCATGGCCATCTATAAATAGGGGATGAAGAGATGGTGTTGACGCCTAAATTTTGACTAATATATATATTGCATAAAAATTAGAACTAATTTTAGTTCTAAACAAAAATCATCTCACATATTCATTTAGCATTGGCATATAATTTGAGCTTAATTTAACAGATCCGGACTAGGCATGGGATGAAAAAATGCACCGAGAAGATTCGGGCTTGAAAGAAATATTTTCTCGGGGACCGTATTGCAAATACTCGAACTTCAGGGATTGTATTGCAAATACTCAAAACTTTAGGGATCGATTGCAAATACTTGAAACTTCGGGGACCGCATTGCAAATACCGAAAGAAGATGGGGAAAGGAAGATGGTGAAAGGAAGATGAAGAAGAGAAGATGAAAATGGAAGATGAAGAAAGGAAGATGAAGATGAAGAAGAGAAGATGAAAATGGAAGATGGAGAAATGAAGGTGGAGAAAGAAGATGAAGATGAAGAAGAGAAGATGAGGATGGAGAAGAGAAGATGAAAATGGAAGGTGGGAAATGAAGATGAAGAAGAGAAGATGAAGATGAAGAAAAGAAGATGAAAATGGAAGGTGATGAAATGAAAATGAAGAATGAAGGATGAAGAACTTTCCTATAAAAGAAGAAGAGTTCTTGAAGAGATATGAGAGGTTTTTGGGAGGAAAAGAGAATTGAGAGAGTTTTTTGGGGGTGGAAGAGAAGAGAATTGAGAGAGTTCTTGAAAAAAAAATTTGAAAAGAGTTTTGAGAAGGTATGAGAGTTTTGAAGCCCGATACTACTATTGCCAATTTTTGCACCGATCAACACAAGCTCTGGTCTATCCCGATCGTTCAAGCTCGTCGCAAAAAAAAGAAAAGCTAAGTGATTTCCTAACTTCCTTTAATTTCGAATACAAATTAGCCCAGATTTTCTACACCGATTTTTTCTCTACGTTTTTATGTTAAATAACAGTGCATATCAACGATGAGACATCAATGGTACGAGAATAGGAGGAGAGCAAAAGGGAAAAATATCAACGCCCATATTGCGGTCTCATGAAATTCTAGCGAGTTGAGAAAGAAGCGTGAAGGAGAGATAGGACCAAGAGATTTCTCGGTCTAACGAGTCACCAAATCGGTCCAATGGTTAAGACAAGCCCGAAGCGCAAGTTTGGTGCACGAGTTCAAATTGGGGAGTAACCTTGAACCTATTTCATCCTAATTTCATGTAATTTTTTTATTTCAAAAAATGTCATGGGAAGAAAAATCCAAAAAAATTGATTCTTTGATCTTCAAGTAGAATTCATCAAATTTGTCAAATCCATTATTTGTTTCATGAATTTTAAGGTACCGAAAGGGCATTAGTTGTAATTAATGTAACCAAGTCCCCGGACTTTTAATCTCCGGGTTCGCAGAAATAAGATAGTTTTCTCCCGCTATTTTATTTAGGTTTCTAATCGACCTACCGAAAATGATTAGTGGCGACTCCAAATTCAAATCACATTACATGTTAATCATTCGAACCTTAAGTTGCGATTTGGTATGGACTTGGGAGAGTCCGAGTTAGGTTAGTTAATTAATTAACCCGATAATCCATTAGCCCGAAAAAGATGACTTTTTTTATTTTATTTTTAGGTCGCGACAGCTTGGCGACTCATGGGGACGTCAAAGAGGACTTAAGCCATAAGTTCATGAAAAGGAAAATTACTTGATTTGGCAATCTTGGTTGAATTTTAATCCCTATGTGTTAAATGGTTTTGCATGAAAGGGAGTTATAAGGGGAGGAGTACTGGGCTAACCTCTCTTTTGCGGGATTAGTGATGAGAGGTTTAATTTTTTGAACTATCGGAGTGCTGATTGTCTTTAAAATTTCGTGCATGCCCCTAATATAATTGCACTACACCACTTTGACTTGTGACCGAACCCGGGTCACCCGATAGTTTCGGGATGGTATTTATGTGGTTCTTTAACCTTGGCGGTAAGGCTTCGCTAAAGGTTATCCCACTTGGATCCCGAGTTCTTCAAAAAATGGCTCAAGGGTCGTTCTCATGCACGTGAGGCTATGATGCATGAGAGTTGCCCTTGTCGACCGAACCAAGCCGAGATGATTGGACCCGACTAGTCATGACTATGTATGCGAGGCGGCAACTAGTCATGATGAACGTGCGCGAGGCTGCGACATGTCGTTCGTCCTTCATTTCATTTTGCTAAAAGAACTAAAATCGAATCCATGATTCATGCGCATGTCTTTGTGATTGACATTTTCTTCCTATGAGCGGTAATTTCCTGTCTCTTACGCCTGTTATCTCATTTTTATTTTGGGCTGGTCCATGGTTTAGGTTGATTGTTTATGAATCTCATTGTCTTGTTTCCAATTTCACACTTTGCTTCCGTAGTTTTTACAATTTCATCGGTTGTCCTCAATTCGATTTGGCTTGTTCCTGTTGTATGATTTTTACTAAATTCTACGATCGAGCTTTGAGTAAGTGTCAAACATGAAAGTTGTAGACCTATGTTTCAACTAATATCCTACAAAATTTCAGAATTAAATTCATAATTTAAGATGGCCTTTCGTTTTTTCAACTACCTGCGGTTATAACAGTTTTCTGAATGCGAATTTTCGGAAAGACACATTAAACTGATTTGATCAGCTCATTTCTAGTCAGATTGGCCAACATAAAAGTTGTTCATCATCTTCTTAACTATAAGTTCGTAAAATTTGGACGCATTTTGACCAACGTACAATTAATACGGAGTTTTTCGTAAAGCGGACAAACTGAAAATTACATGTTTCAATCCTTTGGTCATAATCACTTTGTTCGTTTGAGTCTAGAGGGATGCCATGGGCCGGCTCGCTATTCTTGCTCCCTATACTCATTTTTGGTTTGTTACTTGCGTACGGGTAATTTTTCACGGATCCTCCACATATTACTCGATCGATTGCGAAGAGGATGGCCGACATTAACGCCACCGCCGCCTTGCCCTAGACGAGAAACTTGGCTCCTTGACCGAGCGCTTTGAAGAGATGATGTCCCGAAAGATGGAGGAAATGATGGCCGCCTTCTCCGCAAAACTTCAATCATCCGCCAAACTTCGCCGCTAACCATTCCTGCTCTAATTCCTCCTACGACAACTCCAGGGGGATACATGAGGAGGGAAACCTAGTGGATTCGAAGTATACGACCCGGATGAGTTCAGTCCAGCTTATGAGGAAGTTCGTCAAGATTTCGAACGACATGAGGAGATCAAGCCCTTGACCGGTGAACAAATTATCTCGATCAGCCTAGGCGATGCGGAAAACCCTAAAGAAGTTAAGATCGGGGCAAGCCTTTCCTCGTAAATGTCCGAGGGCCCGATCGAACTCTTGAAGGATTACCAGGACTTTTCGCCCGGTCCTATGCGAGATATGCCCGGTCTTGACCGTTCCATTGTCGAGCATTGTTTGCCGATCGATCCTTCGCTAAGCCGGTGGTGCAAAAGTCAATGAGGGCCGGATCGGAATTAGTGCGAAGATCAAAGAGGAGGTCATGAAGCTTCTCGATGTATACTACAGAATATTCCGATTGGGTCGCTAACATAGTCCCCGTCATGAAGAAAGACGGCCGCATTCGGGTTTGTGTCGATTATCGAGACTTGAACAAGGCCGGTCCTAAAGATGATTTTCCCCTCCCGCATATCGACGTACTTGTTGACGATCATGCGGGGTTTGAATTGTTTTCATTCATGGATGGTTTCTCCGGTACAATCGAATCCCGATGAATGTCAATGACAAGTTGAAAACCACTTTCACCACACCATGGGGAATGTTCCATTACCGGGTAATGCCGTTCGGTCTCGAAACGCTTGGAGCCACTTTACCAACGAGCCATGGTTGCCCTTTTCCACGACATGATGCATAATGAGATTGAGGTTTACGTCGATGACATGATAGCAAAAATAAGGCATGGAGAAGATCACGTCGAAACGCCGAAGAAATTGTTCGACGAGACTCGAAAGTACAAGTTACGCCTCAACCCCGCCAAGTGTGTCTTTGGGACCAGCTCGGCAAGCTACTCGATTCGTGGTAAGCGGTAAGGGCATTGAAGTCAACCCTTCGAAAGTCAAGGCTATTCGTGAGCTTAAGCCGCCGACGACGGTTAAAGAAGTTCGAAGTTTGATGGGTAGGCTAAACTATATTGCTCGATTCATCCCTCGGTATCGAAACCGCTAAGCCATTCCTCAAGCTATTAAAGAAGAATGCGCTAGTCCAATGGGATAGCGAATGTAAAGAAGCTTTTGAAAATGAAGCAAAGATCTCATGAATCCACCGGTGCTTATTCCTCCGACGCCAAGGCAACCTTTAATCCTCTACCTCACAATCCTTAGTGAATCCTTGGGTGCTATGTTAGCCCAAGAGAAGCAGGGAGGACGGAAGAGAACGAGCCATTTATTATCCGAGCAAGAAATTCACAACTTCGGAAATGAAGTACTCAAGTAGAGAAAACATGTGCGGCGTTAGTCAGGTGCTGCACGAGGCTTCGGCAATATACCTTGCATTACCAAGTGCTTCGGTGACAGAATGCAATCCCATCAAATATTTCCTTAATCAACCCGCCTTGATTGGTAGACTTGCTAAATGGCAAATCCTCATCTCCGAGTTTGACGTTCAATATTTGTCCCAAAAGTCAATCAAGGGACGAGCTATAGCAGATGTCCTAGCTGAAAATCGGGGCAAGATGATGATGCCTATCATTCCGAGGGATCGAATCATGTCGGTGGAGGATTACATCCCGGACTATGTATTTTGACGGAGCTGTCAATTTATCGGGATCGAGCACGGGCGCGGTTCATATCTCTAGGTGGTCGCATTATCCGTGGCGGCAAAAATTGGTATTCCCTTGCACAAATAACATAGCGAGAATATGAGGCATGCATCCTCGGTCACAGTGCGCGATTGAAATGGGGATAGCCCGACTCAAGGTGTTCGGAGATTCCGCTTTGATTATCCTTCGACCGTTGGAAAGTGGAAGACGAGAGATGCTAAATTACTACCCTACCATGAGTATCCGGATGAATTGGTGGAGGAATTTGAAGATATCTCATTTGAGTATCTCGTCCGGGACTCATAATCGATTCGGATGCATTGGCTACCTTGTCTTCAATGTCACAAGTCGCCAATGAATTTGAAGTTGACCCACTGAAGATCGAGGTACTAAAAAAGCCGGCATATTGTATGACCGTGATCAATGAACCCGATGGTAAGCCATGGTACCATGACATCAAGACTTATATTCGAAGCGGGAGTTCCCCGAAAAAAAAAGTACCGTATCCGACCAAAAGTACATAAGGAAGATGGCCTCGAAGTTCTTCTTGAATGGAGAGAATTTGTACAAGCGGTCATTCGATTCTCGTCCTACTAAGATGCGTTGACTCAACCAAAGCGGTTCGTCGATGATGGAAGTACATGAAGGGATCCGTGGTCCACACATGAACGGTCACATGTTAGCTAAGAAGATCATGAGGTTAGGTTATTACCGGGCTCGTTGGAAAGCGATTGTATTCAGCATATTCGAAGTCGTCACAAATGCCGATTCATGGAGACAAGATCAATGTTCCTCCAAATGAATTGCATCACCGTCGGAACCATGGCCATTTTATATGTGGAGCATTGACGTTATCGGTCCTATCAACCCTAAAGCATCCAATGGGCATCGATTCTTCATGGTGGTGATTGACTATTTCTCCAAAAGGATCGAAACCGCATCCTATTTAGCAAATCACGGCACGAAATATCGCGAAATTTATCCGCCGGGATATCATTGCTCGATACGGTTCACCCGAAGCCATAATCACCGACAATGGCTCGAACTTAAACAACAAACCGATGGACGAATTGTTTAAGGAATTCAAGATCAAGCATCCGAACTCTTCCCCATATTGTCCTCGGATGAATGGAGCAGAGAAGCCGCCAATAAGAACATTAAGAAAATTTTAGCGAAGACGGCTGAAAATTATCGCGATTGGCATGAGAGGTTGCCATTTGCACTTATGGCGTATCGGACCTCGATCCGGACATCTACAGGGGCAACCCCGTATTCTCGTGTATATGGAATGGAGGCCGTTCTACCGTTGAAGTGGAAATTCCTTCCTTACGTATACTTGTCTCAAGCTAAGCGACGGAAGCCGAATGGATCCAAGAGAGCAAGCCAATTGAATCCGATCGACGAAAAAGACTTAAGGCCGTATGTCATGGCCGGTGTTATCAAGCAGAGTTGCTAAATCATTCAACAAAAAAGTTCGGCCTCGATATTTTCGGATCAATGACCCGGTCTTGAGAAAATTATTACCAATAGCCCCACTCTCGAAGGGAAATTCGCTCCAAACTATGGTGGTCCATATATAGTAAAAGAAAGGTGCTCCCCGGTGGTGCTTTAATTGGCCGAGATGGATGGTCGTGTCTTTACCAATCCAATCAATTACGACGTGTAAAGAAATATTATGCTCGATTCACTCGATGTTTTCATAATCGAGTTATAATATTAATACGGATTCACGAGTTGTTCACATTTGAGCATTCGTTTGTTTCCTCGCTACTAATCTTTGTTGAGAGATTATTTCGAATGGGGGAGCCTTTCGCCAATTGGATTGACCATCGGGAGCGTGAGATTTACATATTCGCAGAGTAAAAGGGGTTATCTTGCGAAAAAAATATGACGTACCAAGATGAAATGAGTAAAAACTTGCATTCATTTCATTCATCGGAAAGCTTACAAATAGATCAACGGGGTGGGAACGTAAAGCCAAACCGAGCCCTAATGAGCATCACAAAGGAGTTTAACCGACTCTCCATACGATTGATGCTCCGCCTACACCGATCGCTCCGAGAATCGAGATCCGCCAACTTAAAGAGGAGGAGCTCACATTTCTCTTTGAGGTTGGCTACCTTGTCCTCGTGATGCTCAACAGATTCCAGGTCATGGATCGGCATTCTCCCGCGGGCTATATCCAGGGTCGAATCGTCCGCCTTTCTTCCATCCATGTGCATTGAAATTTTAAAACAATGTTGAGCGGATCGCACTGGAAGATGGTCCGGGACATGGCCAAACATCCCACCAAGTTTCCCCTCTCACGAATCAAGCAGGGAGACTTGTTCGTTGCCGTAGTCAAGGGCCTTCTTGTAATTGTCGGCCTACAAGATCACAACACTAAGCTATCCGACCGATCCCGATAGCGTGCCTTCTTCACAAGGTGGGCTAAAGTAACATTTTGATGAGCAACATGGTAAGCCTCCGGGGAAGTTAGTGAAGAGGGTAGGGAAGATCCTATATTCCTCCTCTAACTTGGTACCTTCAATAGAAGCGGTGTCCATATCCCTAAACATAAGACGAATCTCGGTTTCGGCCTCCGATGGTTGGCTATATAAGAGTAGCCCTGGCCTAGGAGATTATAAAAGTTTCTCCCATTTGGCCAAAACTTCAGCGAGAAGGCATGTGCAGGAAGGGAAGCCATTGTTGTTGAAGGGGCTAAAAAAGAGTGGATGCAAAAGAGTGCTTAGAAGGTCGGAGATGAAGATATGAAAGTGATAATTGTCTCGGCATTAAATCCCAATTTAAAGGGCAGAAAAAATAGCAATTCTTGCGAGCCGAATTAATTATCCGGGCAAAACTACGGACGTTTCGTCCGTGAATCACGGATCTACCATCTCGAGTCTCACAAATCCGAAAAAGTTACGAAAGGATTTGAGGACCTCACTATGTTGAAAACCGAGTGGGAGACGAGCATATTTTCCGAGAGAAGAAACAGCAATTCTTGCAGAGCCACGTTAGTTACTCGGGTGAAACTACATGTGTTTCATTCATTGGATCCTGGATCTATCGTCAATCCGTGATCTCGAGCCCCACAAATCCGAAAAGCTACGAACGGAGTTGGAGTCCCACCGATTGAAAATTGAGTGGGAGACAAGCATGGTTATCAAGAAAAGAAAATCGGTGCGAGTGGATTCGGGGTCCCATCACGTTGAAAAAAATAAGACAAAGCGGAAACACAAAATTTTGGGAAAAACGTCGGCTTAGTGATTTTCATCCGCGTTAAAAGGGAGGCTTTGGAACATACCCGATTACTCGAAAGAATTTGGAGAGAGTAAGCTTACAACGGGAGTAGAGTGAACAAAAGGCGAGAAGAAGTATTTCAATCCGACATGTCTAGAGGCTATCGCACTTACCGGAGGCAACCAACCTAGACATCCCCGAAAGCGAATCCTGGATTTCGAGACCGATCCAACGCCGAAGCCGTAAAACCCAACTCCTTGGCGGTGAAATCCAAGATCTCGACAACAACAACAATGGCAAAGCAGCTTGAATCAACCCCGTAAAAGAAAATATCAAATCAAAGTGCTCAACTGCCTTCAAGGAGTGCTCTTACGTGAATAGGAGACGCAAAAATGAATTGAGCCGGATGATAGGAATGGAGCCCTTGAAGGTCAAGTTTTGGTTTCAAAACAAGCGGACCCGATTGAAGGTTAAAAATGAAAGTCATGAACTTACGTTTCGAGGAAGAAAGTGAAAAGCTTCGAGCGAAGAAACAAGAGGTATAGGGATGCTATCAACACCGCCGTTTGCCATGTCCGTAGCGGCCCCATCTCCTTTGGTGACATGTCCCTCGATGAGCCACATCCGAGCATTGAAAATGCTCATTCACCGTTCATCCCCCGAGCAAGTTCTCGTACAATCCGATTTCGTTGGAGATACATCCCGAAAGTCGGTCTTGCGGAGGCGAGAACCGATGCCCTTCGAGGGAAGAGACATGCATCACTACAATTGGAGTTTCCTTGATGTCACACAACCAATTCAACGCCGATGGAACTCCGAATGTGTAGCCTACATGAAGCTTTAGTTTTTTTTATTATGGGCTCTCAAAATATCTCTTCTTTGAGCATTACTAGCCAGCCCTTACGAATCCTCAAGAGAAGTAGTGACATGTACGAATGAATGTACTGTTTGTTACAAAATCCCCATGTGAGACATTCTTCTTTTAATCCAGGGGCAAAGAACAAGTATCCACGAACATCATCATGTTTAAATGCGTGAATTCCTCGTCGATTTGACTAAGCATTGAAAACCTTCACGTAAGTAAATGCGAAAAAGATTTGAGGAGGGAAATAATTGCCTCGTTAGCGGAGAAAGCGAAAAGATTTGAGGAAGGAAATAACCGCCTGTTCGTAGGAGGAAGCGAAAAGATTTGAAGAGGGAAATAACGCCTGCGTTCGAGAGAAAGTGAAAAGATTTGAGGGCTCCTCCATATCGAAAAGTAAAAAAGAACGGCGGATTGAGCGAGAGGTAAGAGTTATTACGAAATGGATCCAAGGCACTAAGACCGAAAAGGAGAGAAAAGCATGCTCAGACCAACGATCCGAAAAAGTTTATAAAGAACTTGAAGTCTCCATGCACCTCCGAACTCGTCACGAAAGGCCATCATCGCTTTTGTGATTTTCCCGCAATTTATCTTTGCAAGTCCAAAGAACATCTAAAGCCCACTCTAGTCGAAACACCCATCTTTCGGCCTACATATGGAAGGTTTTGAAAGGAAAAATAAGTATGCGTACATTCCAGCGAAGTATGGGAAGCCTCATATCCCGAGGATCTCAGAGTCATGGCCATTGATGGCAACCCCGTTTCCCTCTCGATCCTTGTTGCCATGCCGAGAAAGTGCATGTACAGGATTTCAAATGTGAAAGCAACGGAAGCCTTAGAGGAGCCGAGGCAAGATAAATATGATTTTGACGTCACGTCACAACATGGTAGGATCGACATGGACGGTCTTAGTCTCTTAAAGATCATTGATTCGAGTTGGATATACCGGTGATCATAACATCGCAAGTGATGATCGCATTCATAACGAAGGCCATATGCATGGTGCTCGGGACATCCTAAAGAAGCCGGTTTGCGTTCAAGTGCTCCAAAACATTTGGCAACATGCTGTAAGGAAGCAATTACTCGAACAAAAGAACTATGGCCAAACTTACTACGACGATTTTGTCGGAAAGAAAAGGCCCTTTGTCCGCCGAGCTTCATTCTATATTCATCGAGGCGATTCGACAAGGAATCAATTCAAGACGACCAATGGCCGTACTCAAAATGATGAATATAGACGGACTCACCCTACGAAGTGTCACAAATCACCTTCACGATTTAGAGATAAGTCAAGAAGCACGATGTAGCTTGGAACCAAGGCGACCGAGCAAAGTTGACCGGAAGATCAATCCCAGGAAAACCTACGGAGCAAAAAGTACCCGACCACTTCCCAATCAAGAATACCGGCCATACCGACCTTCCCGGTGGTTCTAGCAAGGACCGGGCGATCATCCCTACGAGTTCCCGAGTGACGGCGGAGGCTCAAGCTCAAGGAGTCGACCGTTCACGGTAAAAACAAAGTGGAAAATCTGGCCGGTGTTAGCAAGTAGCAATGCCCAATTCGAGTATCAATTGCCCGAAAAATCAAAAGGTTACTTTGATGATGAGCTCACCGCCTTGGTCGCCCGGTTCGGAGCCGAAAGACCTCCGAGTTGTGATCCGAAGCAGTGATCATGGATCCTCAAACAACGATCGTTGGTGTATGATCCAAGACAAAATCAGCCAATCATTGGAATAACCAAAAAAAGAGGTGGAACCAATCTCGCATGAATACTCCTTTAATTCCATGTATAGTTTCCCGCGTAGGATACTTTTACTTTCTAGTTGTCTAGAATTTGCCTAGAGTTAAAGGGCGAATTTTCTCCTCTCTTATCAAATGCGTGAGTTCCTTATTAAACTAGGCCCGTAGCAATCTCGCATGACGCCCGAACGCCCATAAAGAGAGATTCGAAATAGCCTTACTTGGGAGAATGCAAGGAAAAGACCAAGCAGCTCAAAGATGGGTAACTCAGATCGTTCCAATTGACTCTCGCCTTTTCAAACTCTAAGTTAAGCTTTTTTATTCTCGACGGGATTGCCAACCGCTTTGAGAACAATATAACAAAAGCGAACCACCCGTGGACGCCAACAACACCGCAAAGATAGTGGTTGGGGGAATGACAATGGTCCGAGGCATCCCGGGGTCGATCCCGGATTTGGCATCAATGTACAAAGATTAATAAAAACTTTTTGCTTCGTAGATCGAAGCTCACCCGACGGTTATAGAACCTAGAAAGATGACATTCCGACATACAATCCGATCCAGATGAATCGATCTTTTCAATTCAAAGTTCGCGAGGAATACGTACATGGGTAAAGTGGTATCGTTTCAATTCTTTTTAGAACATGAGGACATACATTGATGCTTTCCCTTTTGATTTTTACAGGGTTCACTACCGTCCAAACAGAGAAGTATCCCTTCTCCATGAAAAATTAATGAAATGAGAAATTCTTGGAGCCTTTGACAATCTCATGTCTCGAAGCGACAATGAAGTTTTGTAACGCATTTGCATGAGCAGGGCAACTCGCGATCCACGCCCCTAAGAAATTTTTTATGTACTTGCGAACTTTGTCCGCCAAGATAAAAAGTTGCTGCATACACTGCATAGTTTGTGCATGATTGTTCCTCATGTTTAATTTACCAACTCGAATAAGGAACATGAACTACATAAGATACATCGAATGTACGAAGGGGCATGACAGATGATGAAAGGCAATCATTTCCCAAACACCGTCCAATTTTTTTTAGCGAGACGAACGTGGCAAAATTCCGCATTCCCCGAGGTAAAAAGTTTTCTCACGAAAGGTACGATAACCGAAGTGATGGAGGCATTCATTTCTCTACCCTAAACACTCGCAAGTTATCCGTTGATCAACCCATTTGAGCGGAGATTTCACTTCCACAACCCTGCCAAGAACCACCCCACATTGGGGCAAAACAGAGGTAATTCCATCAAGATCACGAGACAAATGGTTAGAAATCTTCTTGCTTGGACTAACATCAATCTTCGGGTGGTTCTTTGCATTGTACTTGCGCTTTAATTCAAGTGCCTTAGGGTGACGAAGAGCATTTCTTTTTCTATCCCACACATCTATATCCATTTGCACAATCCATTTGAGCCGCAAATTCGTTTCTAAAAGCCCTTATTGGTGATCATTGTTGTCCCAAAGCAAATATGGCCCATCTTTGAGTAGAAGGACCCGAAAAGTCGGATCCATAGAAAATCTCCCAATGAACTCATCAAGATACAATCGTAAAAGAGAGTTGGGAGTAAAAAAAAAAAAGAGAAGAAAGAGGAAAAGCCGATTCCACAAACAACTCATGGGCATTTAAAAAGCAAAGTGCCTACCAAAAGCAAGGCCAATGCCCTTTCAATTCATTGTTCATTTGTAGAATATTTCCGAACTTGAATGCACAATTTTCCCGTATATCCTAAAAGGATTGAGAGAAAAATCTCCTTGAAGTGTCAAATTGCAAATGCTATCTTCAGGTTCATACCATCCTCGAGCAATGATGGTATCCTAGAATGCCACGATCGGTGACAAGATTATAATGATCACCAACATCAAGCCCATTCTCAAACATCTTCCGAGCCAAAATGAACCCTTTCGTTTCTCGGTCCCCAAATCATTACCTCCATTACAACCCTTTAAAAGCCTTTTTTGACTAGGGCACTTGAATTAATGTGGAGTTCAATGATTTTAAGCATCACTCGAAAAAGTTCGAGCAAGATTACTTCTCTCTCATTTTTGCGGGGTTCTTGACTTGTAAACCCGAGAGATGACGAAGGAATTCATTTCAAGACCTTGACTCAACTAGAGTCCCCTTTGTAAACCTTTGACCTAGCCCTCATTACGGTCCTAATCAAGACCTCCGGATCGGCTCGGTCGTATCAATTGCGAGATTACTCGGATCCTTATCGAATGCGATGATGGAAAGATTGAGTGATTTCTTTTGAATCCCGCAGACAGGATAAATAACTTTTCTTGAGAGTGAGAAAAACCCTTTCGGACCGAAGTCCCCCATTCAGCCCACATTCGAGGTATTCATAATGTGAGAACATCTCCGGACAGGCTTGGTAATGCAAACTTGATAGAATGGTTATGCATAAACCATAATGTGAGTGATTGCATTATGCACATGTTGAATATGTTTGCGCATGTTACCTCGTACATTCTATGATGGGTAATACATTCCCGATGTTCGATGTCCCTCCCAAGGTCTCGAAATTCATCCAAGGATTATTGAATGAGCAAGTTCTCCCGGCAAATGCCTACCATGTACGATACGAGCGATCCGTTTCGTTCTTTGATTAATCGTTCGGAGAACCCGGGTAAGTCTTCGAACCCATTTTCAAATTAACAACTCCTCTAATGATAGTTGTTACGACTCAATTCGAGCAATATGCCTCTCTGCGTGTCGTGTAGACATATGCACCGGCGATTTTGACATCTTATCAAATCATAACGACGTAGCTCTTATGATTTCGGTCTCGAATCACGAAGACATATGCACCGGTGATCTTGACCTTTGGTCGGCTCATAATGACATAGCTCTTATGATTCTCGGCTCCTTTATCAAATCACGAAGACATAAGCACCCGTGATTTTGATCCAAACCAAATCATAACGACATAGCTCTTAAGATTTTGGTTCCCCTTTGTCGATCACGAAGACATATGCACTCGGTGATCTTGACCTTTAGTCGGCTCATAATGACATAGCTCTTATGATTCTCGACTCCTTTATCAAATCACGAAGACATAAGCACCCGTGATTTTGATCCAAACCAAATCATAACGACGTAGCTCTTAAGATTTCGGTTCTCCTTTGTCGAATCGTGAAGACATATGCACCGGCGATTTCGACATTTAATCAACTCACAACGACGTAGCTCTTGTGAACTTGATTCTACTTCTTTCGACTCACAACGACGTAACTCTTGTGATCCGGAAGGATACACATATCTTGCGCCGTCTCGCATTAGGGAGAAGTCTCCGATAACAGATAGGCCAAATACCTTAAGGTCCCCGTGTTTGCAAGAAACTTGGAAATTAAGGGAATCACCAAATTTATGAGGTATTTGGTAAAACAGGTATTCTCGTATGCGATCCATGTGTAGGTTTCTCTAACATGGAAAAGAGAAATTATGACACATGTTATTTACACTTGCATATCATTCATCACTTCATTACAAAAATGGGATTAAAACTCCCGCCAAAAAAAGTTCATCCATAATTTGCATCGTCAAAATTCAGGATTCAATTTTGTCTTTGAGCGGAACCTCTACGAGCCTCTACTCAAAGAGGGGCAATGTTGACGCCTAAATTTTGACTAATATATATATTGCATAAAAAATTAGAACTAATTTTAGTTCTAAACAAAAATCATCTCACATATTCATTTAGCATTGGCATATAATTTGAGCTTAATTTAACAAGCATCCGGACTAGGCATGGGATGAAAAAATGCACCGAGAAGATTCGGGCTTGAAAGAAATATTTTCTCGGGGACTATTGCAAATACTCGAACTTCGGGGATTGTATTGCAAATACTCAAAACTTTAGGGACTGTATTGCAAATACTTGAAACTTCGGGGACTGCATTGCAAATACCGAAAGAAGATGGGAAAGGAAGATGGTGAAAGGAAGATGAAGAAGAGAAGATGAAAATGGAAGATGAAGAAAGGAAGATGAAGATGAAGAAGAAAGATGAAAATGGAAGATGGAGAAATGAAGGTGGAGAAGAGAAGATGAAGATGAAGAAGAGAAGATGAGGATGGAGAAGAGAAGATGAAAATGGAAGGTGGGGAAATGAAGATGAAGAAGAGAAGATGAAGATGAAGAAAAGAAGATGAAAATGGAAGGTGATGAAATGAAAATGAAGAATGAAGGATGAAGAACTTTGCCTATAAAAGAAGAAGAGTTCTTGAAGAGATATGAGAGGTTTTTGGGAGGAAAAGAGAATTGAGAGAGTTTTTTGGGGGGTGGAAGAGAAGAGAATTGAGAGAGTTCTTGAAAAAAAAAATTTGAAAAGAGTTTTGAGAAGGTATGAGAGTTTTGAAGCCCGATACTACTATTGCCAATTTTTGCACCGATCAACACAAGCTCTTGGTCCATCCCGATCGTTCAAGCTCGTCGCAAAAAAAGAAAGCTAAGTGATTTCCTAACTTCCTTTAATTTCGAATACAAATTAGCCAGATTTTCTACACTGATTTTTTTCTCTACGTTTTTATGTTAAATAACAATTGCATATCAACGATGAGACATCAATGGTACGAGAATAGGAGGAGAGCAAAAGGGAAAAATATCAACGCCCATATTGCGCTCATGAAATTCTAGCGAGTTGAGAAAGAAGCGTGAAGGAGAGATAGGACCAAGAGATTTCTCGGTCTAACGAGTCACCAAATCGGTCCAATGGTTAAGACAAGCCCGAAGCACAAGTTTGGTGCACGAGTTCAAATTGGGGAGTAACCTTGAACCTATTTCATCCTAATTTCATGTAATTTTTTTATTTCAAAAAATGTCATGGGAAGAAAAATCCAAAAAAATTGATTCTTTGATCTTCAAGTAGAATTCATCAAATTTGTCAAATCCATTATTTGTTTCATGAATTTTAAGGTACCGAAAGGGCATTAGTTGTAATTAATGTAACCAAGTCCCCGACTTTTAATCTCCAGGTTCGCGAAATAAGATAGTTTTCTCCCGCTATTTTATTTAGGTTTCTAATCGACCTACCGAAAATGATTAGTGGCGACTCCAAATTCAAATCACATTACATGTTAATCATTCGAACCTTAAGTTGCGATTTGGTATGGACTTGGGAGAGTCCGAGTTAGGTTAGTTAATTAATTAACCCGATAATCCATTAGCCCGAAAAAGATGACTTTGTTTATTTTTTTTTAGGTCGCGACAGAATGGGTTGAAGCAATCTGGTGCATCTTTCCTCATCAAAGAAAGAAAGCGTCGGTAAGGTAAAAACATTTGACAAGCTATTTGAGAAGAGAGATCCTCCGAGAGAGAGAGAGAGTGAGAAAGCCACCATTGAGTGAAGAGTTTGAGAGAGTGTTATCCTCTTGAACTATAGTGTATTCCACCACAAAGGTGAGGGTGAGCCACCAAATTGGGTGAGGAAATATTGTTGTAATTCTACTATTATAGTGGAAGACTTTCGTGGTTTTTTCCCTTTCATTTTCGAGGGGTTTTCCACTTAAAAATTCGTGTGTCTCCGCCTCTACATTTCTTTATTTTTCTTTTGCCCATCTTGATTATGCGAAGAGGAAGAAAGGGTTCGCTTCCGCATACTCGCCTTTTTCCCAACGGTGGTATAAGAGCTTGGTTCAAGGGCATTGTGTGTTTCAAGATAGAGTCCATCGTCACCCATGATGGTGATATGTTCAAACTCGGAGTGGAGAACTATTCCTATTGGAAGCCCATGATGGAGGACCACCTCTATTGTAGGGACTTGTACAAGCGAATCCTAAATGAGGAGTAGCCGGAAGAGAATAGCGACAAAGAGTGGGAACTCTTGAATAGCAAAGCGGTCGCCATGATCCGCAAGTACATCGATAAAAGTTAGCTCGAGCATGTGTCGACATACACCAATGCTCACGAATTATGGACGAATCTAGAGTCCATGATTCAAAAGAAGACGCCTTGCAATAAAGCTCACCTAGTGCGATGATTGGTGAAGCTGGAGTACAAGGATGGTCAAAGTATGATCGAGCACTTAAGCAATTTTAAGGGGCTCGTAAATCAATTGATGAAGATTGAGATGAAGATTGATGATAAGTTGCAAGCCCTTGTACTCCTCGGTTTCCAACCGAAAGTTGGGGCACATTAGTTGTTACTCTAAGTAACTCAATCCCGAAAGGGAAGCTCACCATGGATGCCATAGGCGATAGCCTTCTAATCGAAGAGGTTAGAAGAAGAGAACGAGGCATGTCCAACCAATATGAAGCCAATGTCGTCGACAATCATGCGAGAAATGAGACCCATGGAAGAAGTAAAAGCCGTGGTCCTAACAAGTTTCGTGGGCGGTCTAAATCTCACTCCAAAGTAACTTGTTATTATTGCGGGAAGTTGGGTCATAAGAAACAGGGGTGCTGGATTCTTAAGAGAGATCAAAAGTCCGGCAATGTCAAGCCATACCAAGTTGACCCAAAGAAGAAAGAGGAGAAGAGCACTACGGCTGTCGCTTGCAACCGAAGTTGATGATATCTTCCTAATTGGAGAAGCCAACTACCTCAATATTGCCGATGATGATAGTTCGTGGATCGTTGACTCAGGTACATCCTTTCACGTCACTCCACATGAAGGCTTCTTTTCATCCTATCAAAGTGGTGATTTTGGTACAGTCGAGATGGGAAACCGCATCACCAAGCAAAATTGTTGGAATTGGTGAAGGTCACTTTGGTGACCGACGCGGGATATAAGTTAGTATTAAAGGAGGTGAGGCATGTTCCGGATATGCGTCTCAATCTTATCTTAGCTGGGAAGCTAGACGATGTCGGGATGGTGAATCACTTTGGTGCGGGCAAATAGAAACTCGCCAAAGGGAGTATGGTCATCGCCTGAGGAAACAAAGAAGGTTCCTTGTACGTCATGCAAGGCAGAGTATGCAATGGAGATGCTAATGTTGCCCACAATGACTCAAGCCTTGAGCCGTGGCACAAGAGGCTTGGTGACATGAGCGAGAAGGGGTTACAAATCCTCACCAAGAAAGATCTACTCTTCGACGTAAAAGGCTAATTGTTGGAGCCTTGTACTCACCGCTTAGCCGGCAAACAATGCCGAGTGTCTTTCCGTAAACCAAATCGACCTAGAAGGAGAAGGTATGTTCTTGATCTCGGTTCACACCGGTGGTGCATATTACTTCGTCACCTTTATTGACGATCACTCCCGAGAAAAGTATGGGTGTCTTTGTTGAGCACGAAAGATCAAGTTCTCCAAGCGTTCAAGGAGTACCATGCCAAGGTAGAACGGAAATAAGGAGGAAATTAAAGTGCGTGCGAGTTGATAATGGTGGTGAGTACCGTGGTCCATTCGAAACGCATCGCAGGTCACATGGTATTAAACTGGAGAAGATGCCACCAAAGACGTCTAAGCTAAATGGTGTAGGCGAGAGGATGAACCGAACCATTGAGGAAAGAGTCTTATGCATGTTATCTCATGCCAAACTTCCCAAATCATTTTGGGGCGAGACCGTGAAGATTGCAGTTGATGTAATCAACTTGTCACCGTCAAAACCTTTGGATGGAGAAATCCCAGAGGAAGTTTGGACAAGAAAGAAGTCGTCATATTGTCATATGAAAGTGTTCGGTTGCCGAGCGTTCGTTCATATTCCTAAAGACGAACGATCTAAGCTTGATGCAAAGACCAATGAGTGTATTTACCTTGGTTCGCCAAGAAATAAGTTTGGTTATCGATTTTGGGATCCTATCAAAAGGAGGATTGTGAGAAGTTGCGATGTTGTATTTTTTGAAGACCAAACTCTTGAAGACATCAAGAAGCCCAAGACCAGGGTCGTTACCCATTCCAATCCCGTATTATCCTCTACGAAGTGTGATGATTCGGGGGAGAAACATCGCAGAACAACAATGAAGAAGTTGGTGATGGCAATGTTGAACCACCAATAGAGGAGCTTGTCGAAACGACAGAGACAGAGCCAGTCCAACTAGAACCTGAAGCTCAACCTCAATTGAGGCAATTCACTACAATCGGCATCCCTCAACCGGATATCCTGCCGATGATTATACGGTTCTTGCGAGAAGAGGGGGAGCCTCAATGCTATGAAGAAGGCGTGACCGGCGACGAGAAAGAAGAATGAGTGAAAGCCATGCAGGAGGAGATGCAGTCCTTGCATGAGAATCATACCTATGATCTAGTTGAGTTACCGAAAGGGAAGGTGAGTGTTAAAAATAAATGAGTGTATAAACTCAAAGCTGATGAAAATAGCTCACAGCCAAGGTACAAAGCTCGAATTGTTGTACAAAGCTCGCAACTAGAAGAAGGGCATCGATTTTGATGAGATATTTTCTCTAGTGGTGAAGATGTCATCGATTCAAGCTTGTCCTTGGTATAGCCGCCACCCTAAACTTGGAGATTGAACAACTCGATGTGAAGACTGCATTTCTTCACGGAGACCTAGATGAAGAAATCTACATGGAGCAACCCGAAGGTTTCAAAGCTTCGGTAAAGAACACTTGGTGTGTCAACTCAAAAAGAGCCTCTATGGTCCGAAATAAGCACCAAGACAAGGGTTCAAGAAGTTCGATTCGTTCATGGCGCAACATGACTTCAAGAAGACGATGTTGATCACTGTGTGTTTATTAAGAAGTATGCAATGGTGATTTCATCATTCTTCTACTTTATGTCGATGATATGCCGATAGTCGGGCAAGACTCGAAGAAAATCACTGCCCTTAAGAAGGCCCCGAGCCGATCTTTTGCTATGAAAGACCTTGGCCCAAAGAAAGCAGATCCTTGGGATAAAGATCATTTGAGGTCATTCGAAGAAGGCTGCGATGGCTATCCCAAGAGAGGTGTATCGAGAAGATTCTCAAGAGATTCGATATGCACAAGGCTAAACCAAGTAAGTACTCCTCTTGCTTGGACATTTCAAATTAAGTAAGAAACAGAGTCCATCGATTGAGAAATAGAAAGAAGAAATGAATAAAGTGCCTTATTCATCGGCGGTTAGCGACCTCAAGTATGCTATAATATGCACCCGGACTCGACATTGCTCATGCTGTTGGTATTGTGAGTCAATATATTTCAAATATAGGAAAGGAGCATTGGGTCATTGTCAAATGGATATTTCGATATCTTCATGGTACATCGAAAAGGTGTTTGTGTTTCGGCAAAGAAGAACCCGTGTTAGAAGGATTCACGGATGCAAATTTAGGTGGTGATATCGATTCAAGAAAGTCAACGTCAAGGTACTTGACTACCTTTGTAGGGGGAGCTGTGTCTTGGTAGTCTAAGCTCCAAAAATACATTGCCTTGTCTACCACCGAAGCCGAATATATTGCAGCCACGAAGCATGTAATGAAATACTGTGGATGAAGAACTTCTTGCTTGAGTTGGGTCATTAGCAAGAAAAGTATGTGTTGAGATGTGATAATCAAAGTGCCATACACTTGGCAAAAAATTCAGCCTATCACTCTCGATCAAAACATATCGATATGCGTTATCATTGGATTCGGGATGTAATAGAGAAGAAGCATATACAGCTCGACAAAGTTCACACCGGCAAGAACTGGTTTGACATTTTGACCAAGGATATTCCATTGAAGAAGTTTGATGAGTGTTGCGAAGGTGCAGGTATTGTAACCCCTCTAATTAAGTTGAATAGAGGGAGATTTGTTGGGATTGGGATTCTCCTTAATTAGTTGGGTGAATCAAAGCATTAAAGCTTTGTTACTACGTAATCCCAATACAACAACCTCGCATGGGAAAATGGATTCTTGTGGCTCCATGTATTGGAAAGATGCTTGTCATCTTCGTAGATCCACCCTTATTAATTGGTGAAGATTCTAGAGCATGGAAAAGAGGTCCCATGACCATCTATAAATAGGGGATAAAGAGATGGGTTGAAGCAATCTGGTGCATCTTTCCGCATCAAAGAAAGAAAGCGTCGATAAGGTTGGCAGATTCGACAAGCCATTAAGCGTCGGTAAGGTCGACAAGCCATTAGCGTCGGTAAGGTCGACAGATTCAACAAGCGATTCGAGAATAGAGATCCCGAGAGAGAGAGAGTGAGAAAGCCACCATTGAGTGAAGAGTTTGAGAGAGTATAATCCTCTTGAACTATAGTGTATTCTACCATAAAGATGAGGGTGATCCACCAAATTCGGTGAGGAAATATTGTTGTAATCCTACTATTATAGTGGAAAATCTTTGTGGTTTTTCCCTTTCGTTTTCGAGGGGTTTTTCACGTAAAAATTCGTGTGTCTCCGTCTCTACATTTCTTATTTTTCTCTTGCCCATCTTGATTATGCAAAGAGGGAGAAAGGGTTCACTTCCGCATACTCGCCTTTTTTCCCAACACAGTGTGCCACGTAAAACACTTGTCAATGAATAGACCGTCACGTTAGCGAAACACAACGAAATTTGGCTAGAAGGATTACACGGGAATTTCGCGAAAAATGTTTAGGATCAAATTGAAAAAACATGAAAAGTATAGGACTAAATTAGCATCTTCGCCATAATTTTAGAATTGATTGGGTAATTTTCACCTATGAAAACTATTAGTTATTGAATCTACCTCCATCACCATTGAAGTGGATACTTTCTGACCCCAAAGAAAAAAAAAGTGGATAGTCATAGTTTGAAAAGTTGACCGACTATCTAAATCAATGTAGATGGATGTAGGTTGTGCAACAAATAACAGATGTTACATATATAGCAAAACTGCGTCATTTTTATTACTCAGTTCAAAAACAGGAGGAGTTTCCACAAAATGATACAAACCCCATACAAGTTAGGATTTTGTCTAACATGAACTCTGATAAGCTCTCTTCATACATAGGACAACACATCCGACTAATATACCTGGATTTCCAAAACTCATGTGTACCAAAAAGACACATTCGTTTATTTATTCTTCTTTCTAATTTGGCCGGATGAGGCTGCTGATGAAATCCTTTAAACCCATATTGCTCCAGCGCGTTTGAGCATGGGGATCAAGGACCTATTGAGATGGAGGCTCATCACCTCATTGGTTCCTCCGACAAGCTGGCCACCGATGAACACGGCAGGGACCGCTGGGCTGCACCCGCGTCTCACGAGGGCCTGCTCAAGCTCCCTGCCTCTCGGGATCTCGTCTAGTTCGTGGACCGTTGGGTTCGCCCCAAAGTCGCAGAGGAGCGTCTTGATGGTGTGGCACATGCAGCACGAGCTCTTGCTGAAGATCACCACTGGCTTCTCCGAGGTCATCCCCGCCACTGGATCCTCCATCGAGAAAGAAGCTTCAAGATGTTGGGAACTCCGAGTACGTCGACTAGAGTAAATTCCAGGGAGGGGCTAATAAGCTTGAAGAGAGAGAGAGAGAGAGAGAGAGAGAGAGAGGAGCAAATGAGCTCTTGAAGATTGGAATGTGATATTAGGGCAACTTGTGTTGGGTGGAGTGCTTGAAGCTTCATGAGGGACATGCTTATATAGATGTTTCAAGGTAGGGTTTTGGATTTGCGTATGAGAGAGAGAGAGAGAGAGAGAGAGAGAGTTATCCTTTGGATATTTGGCTATTTTTCACAAGGAATCTCATGGAACACTTGATCATTGCAAGTGTCCTTTGTACGGCTTCACATTATATCCACTATATCCTTTATTTTCTTATTTCCATGGCTTTTGATATTTGCATGAGTTTCCTCCATTTATTTGGGCAATTTTCATTTTCAGGCCCAGTATTTCTTCCCTCCTTTAGCAATTAAAACCATCTCCCTCATTTTCTTCTCAGCACTAGCTAGGGTTTATAACTTGGAACTATTTTCTAATCAATCCATGATTACCAAAAAGTATTCATCTCTCTCATTTAATTTTTTTTTTATATTTTCATTCTGGCTTATTGTTGAGACAAGTTCTTTTCAACCATGGGAATTATCTTGGAGGCATCTGCTGAGTTGGAGAATGAAATTAGGGTTTATCCACTTGGGGACCTCTCTCTCTCTCTCTCTCTCTCTCTCTCTCTCTCTGAAGATTCTCATTCTGTGTTCGAGAAGAGAAATGTGGTAAAAACAACTGCTTCTTTAGGACAAGGAAACCAACCAGATGACATAAATCTAGGCCCTCCATCTTTGTCCCAAGCCTCTTTTTTCCCCAATAAAGAACAGGATTCTGCCTAGTGCGTTAGTGACTTTGGAAAGTTGAAATGTGTGGCTTTGCCTTAACTTGAAGAGGCAGAACTCATCTTTGTGATTGTTAACTGCCTTGAATTTGAACTCGTATATGATCATGGTCAAACTTTGGGACCAATATGTTGGCTTATTAAATTCTAATTACTCGTTTATTTAACCACTTTGGAAAGTCGAGGAAGAGCTTAAATTAAGTTTGATGGAAAGATTTCCGAAGGCCTAGTTTTAGGCCAAAAGGAGCTTGAATAACTAATCCGGCTTCCATCTTTCAGCTTAATATGGCGGAGTTCATGTGGCCAAAACACTCGTTTGAATGTCGTGCGAGTATACTATTAGCTAAAAAAACTTGGATTCAATTTTTCATTATTGACTCTTCATTTCGTCATCTACGTACGATTTTTTGAGCAAGGGGCGCTAAGAGATTATATAGTTTTCTTCAAGGGCTTAGCGATCTGAAGCTCAATTCCTCATGCCTTTTTAAAACTCTTCCTTAATTTTCCTTATCTGTTTCGGCTATTTTTCAACCTATATGTACTTAAGCTATTCACTATCATACCTCACAACTATATGGTTTTTGGGTTTAAACCCTTCACCACCCCATGAATTTACACGAGACGTCTCTTCAGATACTAAACATATAATATTTCTCTAATAAACTGAACTTTCGGAGCAATTAGTTGCGTACTCGGACTTCATTATGTCCAATTTATGTTATCGAACATCGCTTAGGAGTCCTCATATACTCATGCCACCAATTCCAACAAAAAATTAATTCATTAAATCTAGACCTAGTCAAGGGCATCTCAAAAACCTTTCTTTTTTTTGATTAACGGTGCTCGATCATCTCGAAATAGACTGATTAGATGTCTATATTATGTCCTTAGCATAAATGTTCCCACAAAATCTCTTACCAACAACAAATTCTAGATCGGATTCCCCTCTTAATTATATAATTAGGAGAATGTCGGGCATAAGGAATTATTAACCATGGTGATTAATCAGATAAGTTGGCTAAACAGGAATTCACTTCAACTAGCTAAGGTAAAGATTCCACAAATTTGAATAGACAACGAATATTAACCACATTTAATCTGTTGAGAACTATTTACAAAATCATTTATCCAAGCTTTTTAAACTTTTTTCAATTGATATTATTCCCGCATGTACCCAACATCCTTGATTACTTTTTTGGCCTTGCAAATCAAAAGGCGCGTCCATCCAAAATCCGAAAGGCCACTTCACTTTCCCAATTCGACTTTTCGTCAGTCGTCACCATTTCGAATCTTCTTCCCACTCATGGGTGGCTCGATTGGTTATGGCGCACTTAAGATTATGTGGTTAGGCGAACCGGTCTCAGGTTCGATTCCCCAACCGAGCACTTGTGATTTAAGTAGGGGGCCATGACGGTGAGTTCTTTGTGCTAGTCTCCTCCGAGGATTAGTTGAGGTGCGCGCAAGCTGGCTCGGATATCTCGATTATAAAAAAAAAAAAAAACTAAAATCATGCCTTTCTTTTAATGTGTATTTGTTTGAGTCTATCAAGTTACCACGTATGTGTGCCTGCAAAAGGTTACTCCACCCTAGAATCTTAGGGCACAATATCTTTATAGCTTATCCAATTGGCAGGCCAAGGGACATTTTGTACGTTCTTGTTCTTTTGGCCTTTGAGGAGAAAAGTGGGTGGTCCATTAATGTTATTGTTATCTTATCGTGTGCTTGGGATAATTTGTACAATTTCAGGCAATGCAAAATCAAAAGTGAACCAATTGCGAAGAAAACATATCAAATTTACTTGGTTCTGTTGACGTGGCTAATTAAAATCATGAATAAGTATTGGATGAGTTCGATGCAAATGATTGTGAGATAATAAATGTTCTCTCACGACCTAATAATATCCTTCATCGGATCGGGATATCTTGATCGTGTCGCTAAGATAAGCTTTCTTGATAAAGGATGTCTAATTTCAATTGATTTCATTCTCACCGTGTTTAACTTAAAGCAAATTTATGAAAGTCGCGTAGATCAACAAATCCAGGTATTATCATTAAATTTATACAAAAAATTGGTTGTGCATATCTTTTGATGCATCAATTGCTAAAAATTTCCTCCTTTTGATTATCACATAATTAGTGGTAGCCATGAAAACAAAAAGATGGGACCTAAAGCCTTTCCTAGATGCTTTAGTTTTCATGGGTACATATGTCTACTTTTGGTTAGGATGTAACATTTTGATCTGTTTGGATGAAGATATGCCTCCTCTCATTCTGATGAGGAATCTTGGAAACGATTATAATTGATTCTTATCAAATAAAGGCAGTTGGATTCATCACATTCATAGTGCATTGACTCTTTGTCTCGAGTCTCATCCTATTGTCTAAGTTCATTCTAAATGAGAAGAAAGTAAGTACATACTTGAAGTGATAGCGCTTATCATCCTATTTCATTTGGAAAATAGGTATATTAAGTCTAATGTAAAGAATAAATGGAGATTTGCACACTTTCTCTTTCGATTCCCTCCCCAATTATAGAAAATTTCTTGAAATTAATAATAATAAAAACATTTGCTTTTTCTAATTAGGTTGCTTTCACAGATAATTTGAAAGATTTAGCTTGGTTAATATTATCCTCCTTATGTTGGGTTGGGACCCCAGATAGAGTCGCCACCAGCTAAAGTCGAAAATGGGTTACAAACTCTCCATACTATGATTCATCGGGAATTGATTCCTTGCTCGTAACTCACTATGATAATGTGAATTTTCTTGCAACTCTAATCCAAATTATGAAGTGCGCTTAAAGAATTTATAATTGATGGGAATCTTACTTGGTCCAATGGTTCAATTAATCTATTGAAAAACGATTTCTCAGGGATTGTAGAAGCTCCTGTATGTTAGAGGATTAATATGTTTTAAGTTGTCGGTGGACCACTTTCGAAGTTGCATTAGTATATGGGGGTTAATGTCTTGTTCTCGTTCGAATCAAGTGAATCTAATATTTAGTTTTCTCTCTTAAGTTAATTGTAAAAAATAAAAGAGAGAGAGAGAGAGTGATAAAGAGAGAATGGTATAACACGATGTTTCTAAATACCCTTGATGATTAACAGGGGGATGTATTATTAGCATTGAAAGAACATGTGAGCAAATTTCACTTAACGACCATAGATCTTTCAAATTTTCATATGTTACAGTTCTTTATATAGAAATTTACAGTAGCACGCACGCGAATTACGAAGAGAGATCCGTCGTGGGAGAACCCTAGAAGTTCCTAGAGACGCAAGCGTGCGCGAGTTGCAGAACAAGAACGTGAGCTTTCTCATCAGCCAGCAGCAGACAGCAAAAAGATAAAAGCAGATTGCAGGGTCGGATCGTGGCATCGCAGTATAAGAGAGAGAGAGAGAGAGAAAAAAGAGATTGCAAGTTACAAGTTGTTTCTTCTCCCTTTCCTTGATATTCCCTCCCAGAGAGGCGAGAGAGAAAGAGATCTCTATCTTGGATGGAGACTGCATCACTTTTGCAGATGCCCCCCGATGGATAATCTCTCTCTCTTCTCTCTCTCTCTCTCTCTCCCCCCCCCATATATATATATATATCAAAAACCCTAAAAAGAGATAACATTTCAGAGCTGCCGGAGACAAAATATCATCAGCCAAATAACGATGAAAAAGTGGGTGGTGACTTGGTGATGACATAGTCACATAGATCACGACGCAAGTCAACTTTTTTAAATTGAGAGCAGGCAAGGGTCGCCGAAAGGCACTGGGTGAGGGCATCGCAGCCCTCGCTTGGGGCTATAGGGGTCGGCCGGCAACCCTTGCCTGCCCCCAATTAAAAAAAAGTGAGAGAAAAGAAAAGGAAGAAAAAATATAAAAATATAATTTTTTAAAAATAATATTAAAAAATATTCATGTTAGCACTAGCCGTGTCATGTAGGATAATCCACATCCACGTAAGTGATTTTCGGGCAAAATTAGCCGGATTGTCTCAATTGCGAAATGCAAAAGATCGGGATCGAATTGGCACCAACACAAAAATGTTTAGGATTGAATTGGCTTCAATGAAAAATGTTTATGATTGAATTGGCATAAAAAAATGTATATGAATAAATTGGCACCAATGCAATATGTTTAAGACTTTTTAAACACTTTTCCCTAAAAGTACATGGACCACACTTGTACAAATTAATTATTTAGGGATTGCATTACATATTAGGTCAAAATTCAAGGATCACATTGAATAAATTAAAAATACAGGAATCACGTAGTATATCAAAGTTCAGAAATAATTTATGTCATCTATCCGTAATGATGTTGATTATTGAGGATAATCCACTTTCGTTCTCACGTGTGCTTTTGTTGCTGGGGAACCGTTCCTCAAAATATTTCAACCCCCAAAAAAATGTTCCTTAAAATACAATACATAATTCAGGGTAAAAGCCTTTGGATCTGTGAATATCGCTTCTGTCCACAACCCCACCCCCCATTTTGTCAACCCCTTGTTAATTTCCTCTGTCCTTTATTAACACGTGCATGATCGGAGAGAATACTTCGTCCCTCATTCCCACTTGGATGTTTATCTTATAAAGTTAATTAATTGCCTTTAGATTAGATGCCTTTCTTTTGTTTATAATTGTGCATATATATTAATTAAGTGAGCCGTTTGGACATTTAAAAGTCAATTTCAGGTCTATTTTTCTATGGTGCATGCAAGAGAAGTCTTTGGTTTCGGGGAATATATATTTAACTCCATGTCACTTCGCGCTTTGCATGAATTGTTTGATAAATTTATGATAAAAGACGATACGCGACACTTTCAAGTATAAAGACAACTTCCGACCACAAAAAAGAAAGTATAATGACAACTTAGGGCGCGCATGACAATAATTTTGGAGTAGAATTTCTGCTCCAAAAGTGCTTATGAAGCATAAATCTGTTTGATAACGCAAATTTCGAAGCAAAAATCCGTCGATTATGCAATTTCATGTTTCTAATTTTGGAGCATTATTTTTGTTCCAAAAGTAATTTTGGAGTCACTTGAAGAAGTAAAGAGAAGAAATTTACTTTTCTCTAAAAGAAAAAAAAATCAACTTTTGCTTAGAAGCGAAGCGAAAAAATCAATTTCGTCTAGAAATTAATTTCTAGAGAAAAAGCATTTCCATGCACGCCCTTAATTATTAGGTTATATACAAATTATAAGGTTAACATAGTATTAAGAATTTATAGCAACTCAAATAAACAGACTAATAAATATGGGATTGCGGCCATATTTATTAGATTATATACGAATTATAAGGTTAAAATAGTAGGAATAACTTATAAATATCTCCACAGTAAACATATAGATATTCTTAAAAATATTTTGATGGGACTATGCTTCCTCCATAAGACAATGGACACATGCTTCACACAATTAGCAAACGAGATTTGATTGAGCCACGTGCCACACCTTTTGTCTACCAATGATTTGATTCTCATTTCATTGTGGAAGAGCGATAAGAAAGCATACCAAACGATTTCTCGACGATGCTGGTGTCACTAAGAAGTAAGGAATTTCGGTTTATTAAGTGACATGTCATGACTTTCAATGATTAACTAAAATATAAGTGGGAACCCAACACAAAGAATTTCGTGTAATTAATTACTCAATAAGAGTTTTACGCATAGTATAGTAAATCAAATTAACTAAAACCAGATTATTCTTGCCTATATTGGTCTCTACTGATGTGGGTCTGTGCACTTAATAAAGTCAAATCACACATGTCACTTGCTTAGATGGTTTTCTCCGCTCAGTAGCTTAAATTTTTGGATCGGACCTTCCTACGGTAGCAATAAAGTCGAATTCCAAATCCTTTCATGTCCCATTTAGTTTTCCATCGCGTGGGTGGCCGCTTATTTATCCGTTCCTCGTTCTTCGACTCCGCGTCCATTCCGCAAGTTATGTCGTACGAGTTTGCACGTTTTGAAAGGAATGTTGATAGTTTCTCACTTTGTTTGCTTATTGGGTCCATAATGACACTCTATCTACATGTTCTTACTCGTACCGTCTTGTATTTTTTTTTTTGGGTTGGGCTGATCCTAGAGATAATTGTCAAACGTTTCGAGGATCGATGACGGAAGATCTACAATCGGTGACGACTAGCCGGATGCTCAAAAAATTGGGAGAATTGTAACAAAAAAAAAAAGAGTCTTACACGTATTGTACTTTTGCCGGTTCGGTACTAATTCTTTTAATTTTGTAAATTCAGTTCTAAGCCTTTTTTATGGCAATTCGGTCTTAAACCTTTTGAATTTTTATCTATTCAATCCTAAACTTTTTGCATTTGTGTTCTTACCCAAAAAAAAAAAAATTGCATTTGTGACCATTTCAGTCCATTCGGCCAACTATGACCTATCGGCGCCGACGTGGCAATTTATTTTAATATTTTGTCAAATCGTTTTTTTTTAAATTTTTTTCGTTCATCTTCAACCTCCGATCGATTGTTGGATTGGCCATTAGCCGGAGGCGAGAGCCGGCAAGGTTGGCCTCGCTAGATCCGGGCGAGATCAACCTCGTCCGGCCATGGCATTGCCTTTGCCGTTAACCTTGCCCAACCATGTCACCAAGTCGTGCAAAGTGACGCCATGGCTAGGTGAGGTCGGTCTTGCCTAGATCCGGTGAGGTCGAGCCTCGCCCAACCCAAAAGCGTAGTGCCACTGGCTAGCAACCGGCTGGAGGTTGAAGATGAACAAAAAAAAAAAAAAATAAGGAATTTGAAGAAATAATGAAATACTTATTAAAAATTGCTTCGTCTGCCAATATGTTAAAGTTGGCTGAATAGACCGAATTGGCACAAATGCAAAAGGTTTAGGATTAAATAGCACAAAAAATGTTTTAGGACTGAATCGGCACAAATACAAAAGGTTTAGGACTAAATTAGCAAAATTAAAAGGTTTAGGACTGAATTGACAAAATTACAATAGTTTTAGGGCTTTTTTGATAATTTTTCCCAAAGAATTTCTTGGAACGAAAGCCCGATACCCTCACTTGAGCAATAAATTAACAAAAATAATTGAGTGGACGTTGAGTGGAGCATCATGCATCTCGTGGATTGCTTCATACCATCTAAATTAGCCCAACTAAAAAGACCAAGCCCCTTCATGCAGCGGGTCAATCGTAAATCTTGCCTTTGGTTTCCAATGCGATCTAACAAGTTGATCATTTGTGATATCCGATCTAAATTAGAATGTGCAATACACATGACTTTTAGTGGGTATATATATTTCCATCTCATTTTTTGAAGGAAATCTTTTCTTTACCCTGAATTATCATAAAAAATGAAAAATTATAGAAATGGGGAGAAAAATATAACCGGTAAATACTAATAAGAGAAAAATAAAGTATTGATATAATATTAAACATTAAAAATTTTTTTAAACTTATAAATATAGCAATTTTAATAACTGCATATTATAAAATATTTAACGCAATATGAATGAAAAGGAAAACTGCCGCCATAGCAAAAAGGTAAAATGAAAAAAAATGGCTACTAACTATGGGATTAGTTAGTGTAATAAGTGATTGATAAATAACTATATCTAAAAATATATTAATACCACGAAAAACTCCACAATAATACAAATGTGACAAATTTACCCAAAATCGACACACATGTGATAAATTTATTTCAATTTTTTTTTACCACCCAAAATTTCAAATTGGTACATATGTAACAAATCATAGTCCCGATTAGTTTTCTTTAAATGGGGTTAATACCACGAAAAATCGATATATCTATGACAAAAAGAGTGTAAAACCCTAAATCGGTACACATATCAACTGTCGCGTGTCATCTAACTTAACAATTTGATGGTAACATTTAACGGAAAGCTATAGGAGTCGCAAGCGTATTAGTTTGGGATAAATTTATCACAGGTACACCAGTTTGGAATTTTTAGTTGTGAAAAAAAGTTTAGTGTGAATTTGTCACATGTGTACTAATTTGGGATTTTTTGTGATCAAAAAAATAATTTGGAGGTAAATTTGTCACAAGTATACTAGTTTGAGGTTTTTCTAAAACAATTTCCTCAAGTCATAAAAGTAAACGATTAATTGAAATCTAAGGTGATGCTTTTAAATATTTTTTTGTTAATCAATCAATTAATATGTCATAATTAGTATTATTATAAAAGGAAAAAGCCACAAAAATCCTAAACTATGCCTACTTGTGACTCATTTACCCTAATATTTTTTTACACCAAAAACCTCAAACTTGTACCCATGCAACATATTTATCCCAAACTTTTTTTTGTGACACCAAAAATTCAAAATTTATACCCTTGTAATACATTTACTCCAAATTATTTTTATGAGACACCAAAAACCCTAAACTTGTGGTCCTATGACACATTTACTCTAATTTTTTAGATAAATATGTAACACATATACAATTTGAGGTTTTGGTGCCATGAGAAAAAAAATGAAGTAAATATGTCATAATGGTACAAGTTTGGAGCAAATGTGTCATAACTACAAGTTTGGGATTTTTTTGTGTCACAAAAAAAGTTTAAGGTAAATTTGCCACAATAGGCATAGTTTAGAATTTTTGGTGATATTTTCCTTATTATAAAATGCCAAATACTTTCCATATAATGCGATGCCCCACGAGGGAAAAGCCGCCCTGCCTCACACGAGCCTCAGGGTGGTGGAGGGGCAAGTGAGTTTCGACCCTTCCTCGCCTATCCCTATACAAAGGCATGCCAAATAATCATCGTCTCTGGTACGGTTGACTATGATGAACAACAGAAACGCAACACTACAATCCTAGGGGGAGAAGAGCTTTGGTCCAAACCCATTGAGATATCGAGCTTGACCTAGTTTTACTCAAAAGTTAAAGTCAAGAATTTATAAACCAATTGGGATTACTTACTACTCTAGAATAAACCAATCTCCGATTGGTGCCTCTCTAACCCAATTCACATGGGCTCTCAGAACTGTTAGTGGTCCAAAGAGTATTATCTTGTGCAGTGTGCTCAGGAATGACCTAAAACTTTTTCAAAAAGCAGCAGTGATGAATAAGTAAAACTTCCATCTTGAAAAGTCGTCTTGCTGAAAGGGACTTCAATCCAAATGCTAATTCAATAAGCACTTTGAAGGATCCAACTCTAATTTAAGTAAAAGACTTGTCCCTAGAAGTCATCTCCTAAAGCTTTTTACAACCCCTTTGGAAAAGAATTCTCTTGGTCCTAAGGCAGGGTACCCAAGTATAAGTTCCTACATAAAGTATTGCGGCACACTCTTCCAAATGCATGGTCGATATTTCATCTCGAAAGCTAAGTTTCTCGACCAAGGAAGTGAAGGTTCCTTTTCCTCGCTCGCCGAAGCAAATTCACATCATCTACACGATGCCCCTCTTTGGCTCTACGCCTTATCCAAAGTTGACATTCCCCAAATCCATCCCGCACCCTCTGTTGTTCTCTATCAAGAACTTTGGTACTCCCCAAAAAAAGCAAAAAAAAAAAAAAAAAATCTTTCGATGCAATTCCGTACAATTCTCATAATTCACATATTTTTAATTAAAATTCCACTTTCGGCACATTGTCGTGCCTCTCGCCTCCCACAGGTTAACGTCAAATTCCCATGAAACAATCTCGGAATAAATGTCGGCATCAGATCGAGGGGGTCGTTCTTCGGATAGCGCATCAAATATCTCAAAAGAACCTTCGCCCTTTCTCATCACCGTCACCTCCTTCTCTTCTCTTCTCTTCTTTCCTCTCCTTTTGTTCTCCACTTCGCCTTTTAATATTCAGATCTAGCCAATATCTAAAAGATGCTCCTCCTCCTCCTTCAGTGTATATATAAAGGTCTGTGACACGTCCATATTACATCACAGGGCAATCGCACAACATCAAAAGAAAAGGTCCCAAACCCTATCCGATCTTGTTCTTGGGGTACTCGGCGTTTTACTCCGTCTTTGGACGACTTCGTTTTGCTACATTCGAGAGGAAATCCACCCTAAAACAATCCTCCCCGCCCTCCCTCTCTCGAGAATCGACATGGATAGGGTGGCGAGGTTGGCGTCGCAGAAGGCGGTGGTGATATTCAGCTGGAGCACGTGCTGCATGTGCCATGCGATCAAGAGGCTGTTCTACGACCAGGGCGTGAGCCCCGCAGTCCACGAGCTCGACGAGGACCCACGGGGCAAGGAGATGGAGCGGGCTCTGATCTGGCTTGGGTGCAACCCCGCAGTCCCCGCGGTCTTCATCGGGGGAAGTTCGTCGGGTCTGCCAATGCCGTCATGACGCTTCAGCTCAGCGGCTCGCTGAAGAAGATGCTCAAGGACGCCGGAGCTTTGTGGCTTTAGCGAGAGAAGCCTGTGACCTGCTGCCACCCAGAAAAAGCAAAGTTTCCTTATAGCATGGGAAACAAGCTTAACAGTCCTAGCTTAACTCTCGTATGCATAATTATCAAGATATGCAAGGCCCTTGCATGTGCGGCTTTTAGTGGACACTGTAAGGAGAATATTAGAACAAATCAATGAAGAGAAAGTGCTATTTGTGTTGCTAATTTTGATTAAGGGTCTTCATTATCATATGAACCATATGATGATGAGTCTACTAAAGCGAAGTTTAATAAATTAAAACCCTTTTGAACGGCATGAAGCAAAGCTGAAGAGTGATCTTTATCATACGACATGTACAATTCGAAAATTTCATCTACGATGATAGATTGACAAGGTCCAATGATTTTACTATTTTCTTCATTATAGTGTTAATTAACCTTTCTAATGAGAAAAATAATGTGGACATGCATTGGAATAAATTCAATATTAGAAATTGATTAGAAAAAATTGAGGCTGTGGCTGATCATCGCTGTCACCTTTGGACAGCGGCATCGACGTTGAAATTCCGCAGCTATTACGATGCCTTTGCACTGGCTAAACAAAAGAAATAGGATAAATTGCAATGTCAAATCAGTGATTGGATATATTCTTTCTTTTGCAAAATCGACGCCAAAGCTATGTTATTCTTCACTTAGTGTCGCTCTAATTTTACGTACGGCCAATCCTCGATATGGGAAGAATTTTTCCTTATTGGGCACATATTAAAATGTTTTCTACATCGAAGAATATTTAGGCTCACTTTCTTTCACAGTGATGAATTTTGTTGACAAACATTTGCAAAAGAATTTGCAAGGAAAATTATTCATTTTCCAATTGTTTCGTTGTTCTTTGCAAAAAATATGAAGGTCATTTTTGTATATGTTACAAGAAAATTATGGAGAAAATTACCAAAATAGTTATAAACATATTATACGAATGTCATTTCGATTTGAAACTTTTCAATTTGGCTAATTTAGTCATTAAACTTCACGAAGATTTGCCAATGTAGCTCATCCAACAAATTTTGATTGAAAAATACTGACATGGACATCGGTTGTCTAATGTAGCATGGCTAGCACGGTTGATTTTGACTTGAATTTATATATATATATATATATATATATATTTATATATATATATTTTAAAAATACAATTTCTTAAAATTCAGCAAATTTAAAAAAAATGCAAAAATTGTCTGCGTTAGTGTCGGTCATGGCACATAAGATGCTTGATGTCCATGTCAGCAATTGCCAATCAAATTGGTTAGAAGGACTACGTTGACAAATTGTCAAGTGTTTCACACTAAATTGATCAAATTAAAAAATTTAAGACTAAATTGATAGTCACTCAATAAGTTTCAAACTTTTTTGGTAATTTTTTGAGAATTTTTAATACGCATTTAAAACAAAAAAAAAAAGATCGAGTTCAATATCTTAGTCCCACATTTAGATGCCAAAAATACGGACTCGATCGCCGGCGATCCAGGCACAAGAGGCGAGACCCTACCTAGGGCCAGCCCCAAAGGGCATAAATTTGACTTCCACGATCCTGCGATGGGGATCGAAGCCCAACTGTAGAGTCGCAACCGTGAGAGTTAGGGTCCTGTGCCCAGATTATCGAAGGCTCGGGCATGGACACTGGGGTCTTGAACTCGGCCTTAGGGACCTAGACGCTGGAATCGGATACCTAGGCTTAGGTACGAAGTTCTATCATGAGTTTTCACCACACCACCTCTTTGTACGACTTTAGTATGTTTTACTCGTGAGATTTGTTCCCTCGCATCACTTGAGTACAAGACGAGTTTTATACATTGGATCTCTCTCCACCTAATAACTAAATTTTTAAGTTGGATATCGACAGACCGCACCAAGCTCTAGCCCTAGAAACTTGACAGTAAGTTTCTACTTAAAAAGTTAAAGTGCATCAAAGTTAAGTCCTTGCTAAAATTTCATGAGATCGTAAGTCAGATCGTATGTTAATTACTCTGATGGCAACTTTACTAACCTTAAAGCAAACATAGGTATGCATAGGTCGACACTGCTAAGATTTAGTTTTGAGACTTAAGTTACCATTACATCAAAGGTTGTAAGTCAGATCGTAATTTAATAACTTAAGGGTAACTTACTATCTTAAAATGGATCATATTGTTTCGTTACTAATTTCGACAATAATTTACTTTTTGCCCCGCTAAAATTTAGTTTTCAGTAGTAAATTTAGAAAAGACTTGATGAGTAACTAATACATGATCATAAGATGCTTACATCATTAGTAAATTACATCAAAGTACATGGCTATTGGTTAGCGGGAAAAGTGTCAAAAAAGTCTTAAACCTTTTATCGGTGTCAATTTAGTTATAAACCTTTTATATTTGCACCAATTAAATCCATTCAGCTAATTTTGATCGAAATCGTGGACATGGACGCCGGTTATCCCATGAGATATGGCGAAAATTGACTTGGACATTTTTTATATATTTTTTAATAATATATTTTATTCTTTTCTTTTTTTCCTCTTTCTTTTATGTATTTCTTTTTTTTTATTAAGGGTGGGCGACCCTCACTAGCACCGGGCGAGGGTTGACGACCCTTGTCTCGAGCCACAAGGGTCACCCAATACCCTCGTCGGTCCTCAATCCAAAAAACAAAAAGTGTACGAAAAGAAAAAAAAGGAAAAAATTACTAAAAACGTGAAAGATATTTAGAAAATTTTCACGTCACCACTAGCCGTGTCATATGGGACAACCGGCATCCACGTCGGCGATATCCGACCAATGAACTCAATTGGCATAAATGCAAAATATTTATGACAAAATTGACATAATTAAAAGATTTAGGATTGAATTGACACAAATGCCATATATTTAGGACTTTTTGGACATTTTTCCCATAGATTAATAATCGTATCTTAAAAACAAAATAAGAATTTTTACCACTATAAATTTGTAGTCGATTTATTTTCACTAGTTACTTGCTATTTATATCATTGTCCTTTACTTATGAACAATAAATTTATTCCAAAGAAAAAATAGATAGGTTACTACTACATTTGTAATCATTTCATAACTTACAACTAGGAACTTGATGTCACCGACTAAGTAGTACCAACACACGACACGACAAGATGCGTCGATACGTCATTTCTCAAAAAATAAAAAATTCAAACACGTTAGGAGACGTTGCTTAATAAATATATATTTTTATATATACATAATTAAGGGCCTTGCTTTTGTCACTCTCTCTTCGGCTAAGACACTCCCTATTTCAATGTTTTGACTATATTATCCTCCATAATTTGAGCTTTATTAGCATTTCATTTGCTTGACAACGCCCCTAGAACTTGAAAATGGAAAAACAACCGAGGGTGGGTCCCATAGTTATTTCCCACATTTTACAACATAATCTCCTCCGCTCTTTCCTTGCTGCTTGCTCCTTGAAACGCTTATCATCGGTGCCGCCACTCCTCATCATCGCCGCCGCTTGCTTCGCCATCCATGAGATCTTCTCCACCTTGCACGCCTATTCTCTTAGGGCGACATCGATGATGACTTTGACTTCCTCCACAAATCGGAATGATCGGTTGGCAAAGAGACCGGATCATGCATCATGGTGAACTTCTAACGATAATTTCTCTTCTAGATTTCGCGGCAAGAAAATTGTTCTCTCCACTAGAAGATTCCTCGAATCGTAAGCCGAAGAATCGTGCCCCATTCCCTACCAATCCTCTAGTTTCTCATTCGGTTTAGGCCGGTCTCTCCTTCAAATGCCGACTACGTCTTGCAATTGTTTGAATTCCGGGCGTGTTTGGGGTTTCGAGGTAAGGAAGGACACAAGCTTACGGAAATGGGGGCTCGAGGTCGGAGGGCAAGAGGAAGTTGTCGGCAGCAAATGAGGAGCAATTAATGGCCACGATTTGCTCAAGTATGCGAGAGGTCCTTGGTCTAAGAAATGAGGTCTTCCACTATGGAGTCTTTGGTATTGGAAAGGTATGAGAAATGGGTTATGGTTTATGATGCGTGGACATTATTCGATTATTGATTATGGTTTTAGGAGGGAGGGAGAGGGGTTGTGATGGCCCGAATTTACGCAAGTTGAATTATTAAGTGGAATCACCACTTATGGATAAAAGCGAACGATGATTAGGCTTTGAAAGGTTTAATTAGGGATGAAATGAAGTGACGAGACCATTGATATAAACAATAAGTTTTGGACTGATGAGCATGGCATTTCGGTTTGGGGTTCATATGATGGAACGGCATGAATTGTGGTATCGTGATTTAATTCACACCCCCATCACTTCACTTCCCCATACCCTACATAATCCCTCATCCATTCTCTCTCCTCATTCCTTTCTTCTTTTGCATGGAGCCCTCCCCCTTGGTTGCTTTGCCCGACCCATCCCTCTTCCTCTCTCATCCCTCTTTCAATCTCTTGGCCTCTCATCTCTCTCTCGCCCCCGAGCTCTCATCTATAGCGGATCAATCAGCATCCCCTTCGACCTCAGCTCAGCCCCATCATCCTCTACATGCTCACCCTCTCTCTTTCTCTATTCGGCCACGCACGATGTCAAGGAAGGAAATGGTGGTCCGCGCTTGTTCTCAAGCCGAAGCAACCTCCGTCTTCTTCAATTGAGGTCCTAAGGTAATTACCCATTGACCCTTACCTCTATCATGTTCAATCATCGTTTGTCCTAGTACGGATCATCAATTTGGAAATGGGTATGAGACGTGAAATATTGGTTTGCAAAGAAAGGAGAATAGCTTTGTGAGAATATTTTTTACTTTTCACACACTCGGTGCTTGTTCACGTAAGTTCACTCTGGCGGTTCGGACCCTCGGTACTATTCACCAGCTGATTTTTTCCAATTTTCAATGGATTACACCGTTGGATTTCATTGAAATTTTGTGTGGGAGGTCGCTTGCCCCCTTCTTTGTTTACACCGTTCGGATTTTCAAAAGAACCTCCCTCGTGGGCTACATTGCGGTTCTTGTTCGGCTGATTTTTCTGCTAAGGTATTCCGGTTGTTCGTTCTTGCTTTGGTAGATCCCGCTAGATTGGCTTGTTAGATTGGACTGAAATTCCGTGTAAGAGGTAGCCTAAGCCCTTTCTTGAGCCTCACCGTCCGAATCTTTGAGCCGAGTCTTCCCGTTGGCCGTATGGCGCATCTTGAGTAGGCTGGTTTTTTTGTTCCCATAGCCGATACGCCCGCTCTTGAAAAGCAGCCTCCCTTGCTAAAGCTTGCTGTAAATAGGGGGAAGACTAAAAAGGTTGAGGCACTACCCAAGCACCTCCCCGAGCTCGGAATGATTCCGTTGGAGCTGCCTCTCATTCGATTGTGCGGAAACGACCCTGTTGGAAGTCAAGCTTCAGCTCCTTCAGGGCGGTTGGATTGCCCTGTCGCCGACGCATGAGGTACCCAACTCGCAACCCGGTAAACGGGGCAAGAGTAGGGGATGTGTGGTAGCCAAGCAAACTCTTCGACTTGAGGAGGATGACTGCGATGGCTTGGACCGGATCTGACTCCCGCTCTCTTTGGTCTTGTTGCGGGTTCCTCTGCGGCCAACAAGGAGGCAATGGCCATGCCGCACCAACTCAGGTTCGTGACCAGCCCACTCGGCCAGGAAGAAGGAGCCACAAAGGGAGTGCAGCTACCGATAAGTCACTCCCTCAAGATCCCACGGCGTAACCTCGCTATTCGGCACTCATGGGCAACCGTTGCTAAATCGGCCGAGAAAGGGTATGTCTTAACCTATATTCTGCCTTCTAAGATTGATGGGAAATCGGTTGTTAAACTTTGTGAGAGTTTTCTTGAGGACGCCGATCCTAAGTGGAAAGAATGCATTCTCGGATATTTTATTGGGAAGAAATTGCCCTTTAAATTAACCGAGAATGCTGTTCGGAATCAATGGGAGGCAAATGTTGCTGACATCGGGGCAAATGAAGATGGCTTCTTCTTTGTCCACATCCCAAATAGGGTGTTTCATCGGAAAATCTTGGATGGGAGACCGATCACTATTCTCGGGAAGCCCATGATCCTCCAACAATGACATCCGGCCTTAGAGCTCAAGAAGGGCCAACATGAGTCCTTGCCAATTTGGATTAGGCTAAGATCAATCCCGTTTGGTTAGTGGTTGGGTTCCGAAATTAGTGCGATCGCTAGCGTGATTGGCAAACCACTATATGTTGATATGCAAACTAAGAAGTTACAAATGATATCTTATGCTCGGGTGTGCATTGAGATCAAGGCTACCCAATCATTTAGTGATTCAATTGATATCTTCCCGAATGATGAGACTTGAGTGATTAAAGTGGAGTATGAGAGGATGTCGGCTGCTTGTATGCTTTGTGGTACTTTCAGCCACAAATGTAATCCCCTAGTTGCGATACACAATGATCACCAAGGAGTGCCAAAGACGAATCTTGAGCATTCCCAGCCGGATGGCCTATGGAAGAATGTCACTAAGGTCAAGATAAGCCCCCAAGAACAGCCGCATCCTCGAGTGCGCTCCGTCCCGTAGTGAGCCCGAAAGTGCGGAATAATGATGCCGCTCGATTGGCGATGTGGAACAGCCCTTAATCCATGCTGAGCGGGACTCAAGTGAGGACCGGCCTATTCCCGACCCTGTTCCAACTTCTCGGGCTACTTCTATAGCTTCTTCGGACTCGGATGCTTCTCTAGGAACACGGCTAGCAACATTGGTAGTGACCTCGATGATTACCCCCTCCCTTGCACCGCCAAACACTTGGGGGAGATCGGCATTGCAACTAGGTTCTCGGGCCTTGGCTAACAAGCCCGAAGTTTCTAATATTTCTCAGTTGAATGTGGACATGGAACCAAATACAAGCTCGGTTAGCAGCCCATCTATCGCAAAGGTAGCCACCCGAAGAAAAAGAAACGGGGTGGCAAGCGGAGGCGATAACCCTTACCCCCACTCATTTGTGTATATATGTTTTTTGGTGTATGGAACATTTGGGAACTTTTGACCCTTTGAAACAAGCTGAAATTCGAGCTTTTATTAGAATGAATAACTTGTCATGCATTGGTATCATTGAGACAAAGGTTAAGTCGTCTCTTTTTTAGAACATATATCTTTGGTTTGATGCCGAGGTGGGTTGGAATGCTAATTATGATTATTCGCTCGTGGGCGTAGTTAGCTGGGGTGGGATCCACGGTTGGTTGCCATTATAGTTCATGCCAAATCTGCTCAAGCTATCCACAATTATGTTCGACTCTTGACTTTAAACAAGTCTTGTTATTTATCGGTCGTTTATGGTGACCATACTTTTGTGTCTTGGCGGACCCTTTGGGATGATCTTGTTCGTTCTAGTTTCCTTTTTGCTAGGTTTCCTTGGCTGGTTGCGGGGGATTTTAATGCTATTCGAGATCATTTAGATAGGCTCGGCGGTTCTAACGCTTAGATCCCGCTTTTGATGATTTTAGCACTTGCCTCACTCGGGCAAATCTCAAAGACTTGGGATATATTGGCCATAGGTACACTTGGTCCACCTCTTTGGGTGCTCTTCATAAACAAAGGAAGATTGAGAGGGTTCTTATTAATGTCCAAAGGGAGCATGGACTTCTCTTACTCTAAAACCATTTTCTTGGCTCCTGGGGTGTCGAGATCATACCTCGATACTTATCGAATTGTGTGTCCACCGTAATTCGGGAAGCCTTTTAAGTTCTTTAACTATTGGATGTCTCACCCCAACTTCTCAACTATTGTTGCACGGGTTTGGGACACCTAGATGATTGGTACTACGATGTATATGTTGTGCTAGGAAGATGAAGATGCTCAAGGGATGCCTTAAGCAACTAAATCGGGACTCTTTCTTGGATATATCGGCCCGTATCTCTTAGGCCAGGTTAGCATTAACTATTACTCAAGATGCTATCGCTCTAGACCCTTGTAATAAGATGCTAGCATATCGGGAAAAGGAGCAACTCACTATTTTTGCTGACTTCAAATTGCAAGAGGAGTCATTTTATAGGTAGAAATCTTGAATTAAATGGCTTCAAGAAGGGGATCAAAACACTAAGTACTTTAATCACTTTGTCAATAAAGGCAGCTTGGTAATCTCATAATTTCGGTGGTGGACAACAATGGGGCTGTTCTTACGGATCCAGGGCTGGTTCAATGTCATGTGATTTCTCATTTTCGGGATGTACTTGCTGGAAATGATCCATCCATCGACGGCAGCGTTGCTTGAGATTCGGTCCATCTTGGTGCCACTCTTGATGACCATCAGGTCTAGTTCATATCCCGGCAGGTGACAGAGATCGAAATCCGTAACACTATGTTTTTCTTTGCCAAAGGCAAGGCTCCAGTCCGGATGGCTTTAACGTTGTTGCCTTCCCGATAAGTCCGCCGCAAAATGCATTTACGAAGAGCCGGAGGATCAATGATAACATCCTTATTGCCCAAGAACTGTTCTCGAGTTTTCATCATGAGTCGTACTTGCCGAAGGGCATTGTCAAAGTGGATTTTCAAAAGGCTTATGACACGGTTGATTGGGGATACCTTCAATTGGTTCTGCAGGCATTTGGGTTCCCGACTTCTTCATCAAGCTCATTATGGCTTGTGTCTCTTCCCCAAAGTTCTCGGTAGCTATTAATGGGAACTCCACGATTTCTTTTCGAGTGGGCGTGGTGTCCGCCAAGGTAACCCTATCTCTCCCTATCTATTCACGCTTGTTATGGAGACCTTCACTAGCATCCTTGATGTTCAAACCCGGCTCCCTAGTTTTAAGTTCTTTTGGCAATGCAAAGGTACTCGGTTATCCCACTTGTTCTTTGCCAATGATGTCCTTATTTTTTTAGGAAAATGCGGAGTCTACCGCATTATTGATGGAGGGTCTTCACAAATTCTCCACTTGGTCGGTTTTAAGCCGAACCCCAACAAGAGCGAGGTATTTTTATCGGGCGGGTCTTCTTCTCTTAGGGATTAGCTTCTCCAATCCTTTGGGTCTCGACAAGGTACGTTACCTTTTCGGTATCTTGGAGTCCCTATTATTGCTTCTAGGCTTAGCAAGGCAGATTGCACTTCTCTTGTCAAGTCCATTCTTGTTAGAGCCCAATCGTGGTAGCACCGATTTTTGTCTTTTGCAGGCCACCTTCAGCTTGTCAAGTCGGTTCGCATGGCATTCATGTATATTGGACCAGTATTTTTACTCTCCCCATGTTAGTCCTTTCGCGTATTGAATTGATACTTCGTCGGTTTCTCTAGAAAAGCCCGAGGTTGGGTATTGGCGGTACTAAGGTCCCTTGGAATGACGTTTGTCTTCCTAAAGAGGAAGGTGGGTTAGGCATTCGCGGGCTCTTTGACCGTAACCGCGTTTCTATGCTTAAATATATATGGATCTTATTCTCGGATAAGGAGTCCTTGTAGTGCAAGTGGGTACATTCGACATTCTTAAAGAACAAAAACTTCTAGATTGCCACTAAGTGTACGTTCTACTCCTGGGCTTGGAAGAAGATTCTTGACCTTCGCTCGAATTTTCAATTGCGGTTTCGATGGTAGATTGGGAATGGGTGCTCTACCTCGTCTTGGTTCGATCATTGGCATAATAGAGGTTTGCTATACAAGCTCTTCTCCATTACAAACATCTACGGATCGAGTATCCCTAGGAAGGCCTCGATTATGGACTTTGTTTCCTTAGTGGGGCAACCCTTATTCATTAGCCACCATCACTTCCCGACCCGAGGGTGCTCCGGGTACTCATCACGGGATGAGGGGATCGTTTCTTATGCTTGGACAATCATTCGGGCTCCTTCTCTATCTCTTCGGCTTGGGAGGTCATTCGACGCAAGGGGACTGTCGTTCCATGATACTCTTTCATATGAGATTGTTGCATTGCTTCGAGGCATAGCTTCCTCCTCTCGCTTAGCCACCCTCAATCGGCTCCCGACCCGGGTATTCTTACTAAATTACCGTAGAATACCGGATGGCATTTGTGGTTTTTATCGATGTAGACCAGACTTAGTCGATCATTTATTCTTCAGGATGTAATGCCACCGGCACTCTTGCATTGGCTTGGGCCGAGAGGTGCAATCTGCATTGGCGGAACTAGACTTAGCAAAACAACCTTCGATGGGCCATCTAACATACTAGTGGCTAGCACTTCTATCGGCGGATCGCACGATTCTCCCTTGGAGCTATACATTTATATTATCTGGATAGAACGCAACCACATTCTATTCGGAGATCGTTCGTCTTTGGGCCAGCACTTTTGAAGCATCTTGAGAAGGTTGTTAGAGACAAGACCCTTACTTTTGACATGTGGAGGATACCTTTCGTAATAGGCGGATGCAACTTAGTTGGGGCATCTCGGCTTCTATTTTTTATTAGGGGGTTTGTTGCCCTTTTCTTTTGTTTGTTGTCGTTCTTCTCTATTCGATTGTATCTATGGTCGATTGGTAGTATAGGTTGTGTAGAGGCGCTAGTGCTTTAGGCTTTGCTTTTGATTAGCTATAACACCTTTGCACCCGCTATGACACATCCATGTGTCGTAATGGGTACAAGGTTTTTGTGTTCGGCTACCCTTTTGTAAGTTGCACCGTGGAAAGTTAATATATTTCTTACTTTACAAAAAAAAAATAGCTTTGTGAGGACGATCCATTGCCCGATTTAGCATCCTTGACTTGTGGGTAAGAGGAAATTAAGGCTTGATCGTTTTAATTGTCATTAATTCGAGGTAAATCGAAGTTAGACGACCTATGAGGATGGTTCGACCATGAGCTAAGAGGAAGAAAAGTATGGTTCATGTGTCGTCTTCGTAAGCTAAGGACTAGAGGCAAGTGGAGTATCTACCCTTCCCACTAGTCTAGCTATTCGTCGTTTGATTGGGCCCGACAACGCCGGTTGTGTCTAAATTTGTTTGCTTGAACGATTGTATATGAGTATTTGTTCGTGTACCCCGAATGGTGTGCGTGAGATGTGGGGCGTGTGATGGATGGTCTTGCATTTGGAGAGCTCGACTAAGTGGCCAAGGGTGTGTGTGGTCCGTTCGAGTTCTATCTCGCTGAAATTGTAGAGTCTCGTGAATTGGGGTTGTCAAGTTGTGTTGTCTATTGCATTTCATGTTAAGTATCTAAGCATGTGCATGATGGATGGTATTGCTTGATGAGTTCGGAGCCGATTTGGTGTGTGTAAGCTTGATGGATGGGTGGTCAAGTGGTACTTGAATTTGACCAAAGAACCGAGGTCCCACCGGCCTATGTCCCGACGAGGACATTTAATGTCCACCTATATCCGGACGATTACCCCATAGGAACCTAATGGAAATAGGGAAATCCATGGCCTATGTCCCATTGGAATGGTGTCTCGAGAGTAGGGAAAATCGAGGCATGTATCCCATTGGAATGGTGTCCCGAGTAGGAAAAATCGAGGCCTATGTCCCATTAGAATGGTGTCTCGGTGTTTTGAAATGGTGTTGGTCGCATTTCATGTTAAGTATATGTCCGATGGATGGTATTGCTTGATGAGTTTAGAGTCGGTTTGGTGTGTGTGAGCTTGATGGATGGGTGGTCAAGTAGTACTTGAATTTGACTTAAGAATTGAGGTCCCATCGGCCTATGTCCCGACGAGGACGTTTAATGCACGCATATATCCGAACGATTACCCTGTGGGAGCCTCGATGGAAATCGGGAAGTCTACGGCCTATGTCCCATTAGAATGGTGTCTCGGAGTAGGGAAAATCGAGGCTGTATTCCTCGCAATAAAAAAAAAAAAAGAAGCTTGTATCTCTCGTGAGAAAATGAGGCTTGTGTCCTCATGATTTCCATGGCCGGTGTCCAATGGATGAAAAGTTAGGGTAAAATTCAAAATCGAGGCATGTGTCCCTCATATACCACGGCCTATGTCACATGGTTCGATTTTAAAGTGGAAGCGGTAAACCAAATGGATCATGTGCATGCTCATGCGTGTGAGAGTCATGCATTATGTGAAGTTAGCATCGAGCCTTCATTCATGCATGAGATTGCTTATTTGGTGTGGGTGTCGAGTCATGCTTAATTAGGTGATAAATAGTTAATTTAGTCGGTAGATTATATACTTGTCTTGCTGAGCATTTACTTACTCCGAGTTGATTACCCCCTTTTTCCAAACAGCTAAGTTCTTCCGGCCATCGTAGAAAGTGAAGGCCTCGGAGACCACAGAGATGAAGATGGTGAATATTATTCGAAGTAGTTTTCCTCTTAAATCGACCTAGTGTACCTTGTGTTTTATTTTGTGTAAAAAAGATTATGTAACTAAATCGTATCTATATATTTATATATGTAATATCATATATTTTGTCTATTATGTGTGCTATTTTATGGGCGTTGAATACATGTTCTCATAGTGAACCCTATTAAAAATCATACCCTTTAGGCGTGCTGTCATTTTCCTTTTTATGCATGCATTTGTTTTCCTTTTTGGGTGGCCCATTGATTGTTTTCTAGCAATTTTAGCTTTCGCATGCACCCTCTCTTATATATGTAATATCACTAAATCGAGTTCGTAATTAGCGTAAGATGGCACCCTAGGGCGCCGAAGCTCTAATGGATAGGAGCGGCTATTATAGATTTGTGAGGTTCTTGCAGAGTTTTTTTCACCTTGGCTGTGTCTTTGCTTTGTTAACGCTAGCAGTAAGTAGAGGATTGTGCTCAATCTGCGAGCTTTTTGTCAACTCCCTCAAAGTGATCATGGAATCGTAGGCTTGGATCTCAAAGCATGCGCGGGCGACGGGCGGCGACAATGATGGGAAATCATCGAAAAGCGAGAAATAAAGAAGTGGAGATTGGGAGATCCACCTTGGGCTATTTTAGCATTTTAAGGGAGTAGATAAGCAAATGGAGGAGTGGAAATAACGGGCCACATAATAAATTGTCATGTATATATAAAAATCAGCGGATTCAAGATTATGTTTTTTAGACTTGCTATGTTTATTAATTTTGAGGTGGTGGGTATATAACTTATTTATATATATGTTTTATAAATTTATGTTTTGATCCCTAATCTATTAAAAATTCCTAAAATTGATCTTGTGCGTGTCTAAATGGCGTGTCGGGATATTGAACTCACTTCGATTAGCTTGTGCGGGAGCGCCGACCACATGTCGATCGCATGTCAAAGAGTGTCGGAGTGTGAGACATGATATGACACGATGTGGAGGTCTTAGGATGTGACATCCCAGGACATCACTATACTAACAAGCTCTATTTTAATATGATATTATACATAATAGATGACGCATGCGAAAGCTTAATAAAATAAAAACAACTAGGCGGCCAAACAAATCCATACAAGTGCATACATACAACCAAGAAGCACAACGCCTAAGAGGGTATGGCCTTTCATAGGGTTTCGCTAGCTTTGTACCACACACCAAAACACAAAAATGCTAATTTTATATAATAGATAACCGTTTAATTACATCTTTCTTTACTCAAACGACCACCTAGACACGGGAAGTTTCGAAAGTAGGTTTCGAAAGTAAATTACTCTACTCTAGAGTACTATCTAAGACCATCTTCGACTTACTCCAACTCCGGTCTTATCTTCTATGGTCTCATCTCAACTTCGTCCTTGCTTTTGCTCCGAAAAGGGGTTACATCAATAGGAGTGAGCCGGAGCTCGGCGAGTAGGAACTTTCTAAGCCAACCGAATAAACTATCTCTTCATGACTTGATCAAGCAAAACAGAACATGCAAACCACACATACGACACCACTAATAGGCAAATATGAAACCCAATTAGAGTCCACATGTCATGACCGACCTTTACCTATATCTTGAACCTTACACGCATGAGCATGCACATCACTCGTTGTTTAGTTTCCACTTTTCGATTCTTAACCGTTTTCAATGGGACACAAGCCATGATTACTTAAGGGACATATGCCTCAATTTTGTCTTTGAGGGACACAAGCCTTTCTAAGGGATAAATACATCATCTTTTCATCCATATGATACCGGCCATGGATAACTTGAGGGGTACAGGCCTCAATTTTCACTTACTCTAGGGCTTCCGAAGGACACATGCCTTAGGCATTCCATTCCAACGAGACATGAGGCCGTGAACTTCTCGATTTCCCTCCGGCTCCTACAGGGTATAATGGGGAGACAGACGAATGTCATCTCGTCATCATCGGGACACAAGCCGACTGGATATCGGTTCATTCATTCATATTTACATGCGAGACCCACCGATCAACTATACAATCTACTTACAATCGGCTTGTGACTCTTCAAGCGGGACGACCAACCACACGTGCTTTGATACTTACATGCAATACAAATCGACACCATGACTCGATAATTCAAAACCATAGGGCACCACACGCATGGTTACACCACTTGGCCGAATACCCATATACAAAACCAATCAAATTCATCACATTTCAATGACGGGCAATACGATTAGCTCAAAGAATTAGCTTACCTAACTCCCGCCGATACAAATAAAAGTAGTAGATCAAACATGCAAACCAATCACCCAATTCACCCAAGCCGAATCTTACTTCGACATCCCTAGAACATAAAATGCCATGGCACCAAATCAGCGATTTAATAGGTAATCTAATGGAAAGAATTAGAGATTCTACTTGCCTTAGGATCGCATACGAAGAAAACAAAGCTCGAATCGCCACAAGAACAAGCTCGAATCTCCTTCTTGCTCCTCGGTGCGTCACGTGAGTTAGGGAAGAGGAAGAGTGAGATCGACAACGAGACAGGGCTGAGCTAAGACTAAGGGATGTTCAAGAACCACCACTATCAAGCTACAAGGTCTTCAGCACAAATAAGAGAGAGAAAGAGAGAGAGAGCGGGAGAGAGAGAAGTCAATTTGGGGGGTGTCCACGAAGGAGAAGAGAAAAAAAAATGAGGAAGGGAAAGAGTTTATATAAGGAGTTGAGATGATGGAAGCTAGGAGTTTTTTAAGGAGTTTCGTGATTTAATCCGGGCCATGTTTCATGCGAAACATCCTATCAAAACCAAAACAACTAACGGCAATTGACGGTCCGCAAATTCCTAATTTCAACGCACCCATCACTAGTCTTTCACCCATAATTCACCTCACCAAAATATTAAATCCCCTAAATTTTCATTTGCCACCGATCTAAGCCCAACATTTACCAATCCGTTCGTTAATTCAATTCAAGTATAAATTTAGGCCTTCACATTGAAGAGTGCCGGTGCTTCCTAAGTTACCAATTACGGGAATTTACCACAGTAATTTAGAATTCACTATCGATAGTAGTACAAATTTACCACTAATGGATGAATAACTTTAACATCAAGTTGTGTGAAGTTTTTTTAGTAACCAGAATATTTAGTTTTTAAAAACTACTATTATAAAATAGTTTAAAATGTATTCCCTAAATGAGAAATTTTTTGTAGTGGATTTAATGCACTAAATAGCCTAAAATCAACATTTGAATAAGTTTCTCTTAACTTTTTCGTCTTATCAAAGAATCATATCATATGAAAAATTAAATGTGACATCCGAAATTTCGCCCAATTAATTAGAGTGATGCCGGTATTAGAAATTACTGAACATTATCATGAATGTGTCAATTGATTAAATTAGAGATTATATTGTTAATTTTGCATGCACTAAAAATAATGAGAGACCATATGGTAATTTGTGGTGTAATTTGGGGTTTAATGTGCATAATTAAGTAACTAAGGGCAAAATAGTCATTTTAACTTTATTATGGCTGGCCATCCTATTGGAAATTGAACAAAAAATTTATTCAATTACCATCATGATTTACCCTAAGAAACTATTTATGCCACCCCTTTGCACCAATGAAATTTCATGACAATTTGAACCTTGCACTCAATCTCTTCCCCTCTTCTTTTGACTCCCTTGGTAGAACCCTCTCTCTCTTACTCACTCTCTCGAATGCTCATTTTCATTTGACTCAAAAACACTCTCAAAAAGCTGCAAAGGATTTGGGTTATTCTTTGATTAAGACAAAATCTTCATCTTTTCATTACTTCTTTGTGATTTGGTATTGCTAGATTATGGCTCATTTGAGATTTTTAGCTTTATATAGATTAGAAATGGAGGTGATGTTAAGCCTATGATTCTGTATGTGGTGAATCATAGTGTAAAACTGTGAGAAATGACCATGCATGTGGGGTTGTAAAGCTGTTCGATTTTGAGTCTAGTCGACCTTTCGTGATTGTTATTTTCGTACCACTTTCTGTGAGCTTCTATTAACAAAATGCAAATCATAAAAATCGATGATAATATCCTAAGCTATAACTTATATTAATTTGAGAATTTTTGGAATTCGTATAGTCAGCTGAATGGCATTGCACTTTCACGATTTTGTCTGTCTTTGAATCCGAGTCTAATCTAACCTTTTATGCTGATTATTTTCATATTGCTTTCTATGAACTTCTATTAACAAAACGCAAAATACAAATGTTGATAGGAATATCCTAAACTATAACTTACATTAAATTGAGAATGTTTGGAGTTCATATAGTCCGCTAATTGGTTTTATACTTTCATCGTTTTGTATGTGTCGAAGGGATTCTGCCATGACCTTTGCATATTCTTGATTTTCCAAGATTTAAAAAAAACATTTGGAATAAAAAATATGCATGAAAGTTGTAGTAGACATCTAGAACTACAACATATAAAAATGTGATAATTTTTGAAGTCTTTTAAGTAGGCGACACACCGTTTCCTTAACCAACTACTGTTATGTTCCCGAGATCGACTTTTTCACTATTTCTTTGATTTATTGACGTTTATATAAATTGATCTGGACTTCACACTTCCACGAAAGTTATAGAGAAAGGACTTTCCTACAACATACTAAGATTTTTTAATTTTAGGAGTTAATGTGTTCGGGTTAAGGTGGTGATTTTGATTAGTGCGTGAAACTATTCCCGAATGAGAGAGTCGTGAAATTCAGGAAAAATTCCCTATTCAGTGGGTCAAATGAAAAAAAGTTTCCAATGAAAACTATTCCCCACACTTTAAATTATTGCTCTGTGAATTTTTAAAATTTTACGATTTTATTTGGTAATTTTAACTAAGGTCGATCGATCGGGTCGTATTTGTCCGATAATTGATTATGCATTGAATTATGATAATCGATTGAACGATGTGTAGAACTCCTACATGGAATCGATATATGAATTTGCTGCGTAGTGGTGAATTTGCCCGAATGAGATATGAAATATTCACATGGTATATCATATATGACATGTGTGCATGAGCATGGAGTTTAAGAGACGAAAATTTCCCATTGGCGAGTCTCAATGGAGCCCCGGGGTTTGGGATGCCCCGTAGCGTATAAGGGATGCCCATGCTACATGATCAAATAAGCCTCGGGAGTTGAGATGCCCAAGTGTGTAAGCTTTGGTAGTGTCTGGCGCGGATGTCAAGTGGAATCCATGGGTCTTGGTAAGAGGAATTGCGAAATATGAAACATAATAAAGCTTGAAAATTATATACATTTTCATGAGTACATAGCATATCTCCTCCAATGTGATGTTTAGTAGCTGCATATGCTTGATCTGTATTTTTATGATCATCTCGAATAGCAATTAAATGAATATTAAATTGTGTTCCATGTAATACAAATAAAAAGAAATAATCTTGTTCGACATCGCTAGCGCTTCGGCATAGTAGCATGGGGAATGAAAAGGCCCATAGATGACCAAGGTTCTATCCCCGAAGATCACTATTATAAATATAATAATAAAATTTTCATCTTCGAGATTAAAAGAGTGTTTATGCTAATCATTAATAATTGTTTCATTTGACAAAAATTATTAGAACTGCATGTCCTAAATGAATTTTAGTCGAGATGCTTAGATATTTTATTTACTAGGCTATAACTCATTCTTGCTAAAATTTCATATCATTAGATATGGACATACCACCTCATCACTTCCTCGGAGCACCATTCCGTTTTCGGGCTTGACATGAATATATTGTCTTCTCCCGAGTCTACGTCTATTTTTGTTAAGTACACGGCCGTTTTCCGAGTCAACGTGAGACATTTACCTATAGTTACTTTTATATTCATTGTCGATATGTTAGGCAAGGTGATCGCATATTAGGATCTTTGCACTTCATGGATGACAGCAATAACGGAGGTGGCAACAAGGGAGATAGTGATAACGGGCCGAGAGGAGGAGAGCGATCCGGAAGAGGTGGTTGAGGACTAGAAAATAGATGCATATTTTGTGTGTGTGTGTGTGTGTGTCCATGCGTATTGGACAAGTTTTGTTGCTCGAAACCGCATGATAGAAGGGAGTGAGATCCTTTTTGTACCGCTCTTTAGGTAGGTTAGATTATTTCTTGTAAGCCTTGGATGATAGTATATTATTCGGCAATGGCTTGGGTATGAACTTACTTATGTCTTTAAGTCGAATGGAGGTATTAAGTTTAGTATGAATTTACATGTTTGGCTCTTTTGGATGGGAAACCAATATGAATTTTCTTTTGCTTGCGCTAATTAAGTGAAATCATAATAAAATGGAAACATGAATTAGGAAGAGGCGTGCCCGGGACGGCACATTAAATCACCTTAGAGAAGATTTCCAATTATTATTCGGATTAATAAAAATTTAACAACTTGATATTTCTAATATCTTTACTCTTCTATATTTCTATAGATTCACCTTTTTCGTGTTTTCAATAACTTATTATTAACAAAATAAAAAAACTAAATTTATATTTCATGCACTTATTCCTTTGGTGGCTCTCCATCACCGACCACGATTAAGATAATTGGCTGAATCCCATAGTCGTCTAGGCAAGCATTACGACTCTGCTCCATTACACTAATGGTACACTTATGTTTAGGCTCATCCTTCGTAGATTAATCAAGATTTTCTAAAACCAATTATAAATTATTTGGCCAAAAAAATAACAAAAAAAACCGCGGGGCTATTCAAGGGGTGTGGCGCTTTTTCTACTCCCGCTATGGCTAAAATAGTCCCGAGCACATTGTTTTGACAATAATAAGGGTCCTATATTTTTTAAGCATTATACATTTCCTTTTCTTCTTTTTCTTTTTTATGTCATTTTCCTTCGATAATTTATTTCTCTGTTCTCTCTTTCTAAAACACCTCTCTCATGTCAATAATCAATAAGTTTTTGACACCCCAACGTTCATCACCAAATTCAACAACCAAAAAGACGTTCGTCACCAACACAAGCAATTGACGTAGTTGAAGCCCAAATTTACGAAACCTATTCCTCACCCGCTTCCATATCCACTTCTTCAATTTAAAACTATTGTAAATGAAAAACATATCTCATCGCTCGTCACTCTTCACCCTCATCCGTCCTTTTCACTCTTTGTTATTCGTTTTCCATTCTACATCAAACACTTCAATTGTCCAATCACAAAGACAAGAAAAACCCCCCATTGAATATTCAAATCCAGGAGTTGAATCGTTTGCTCAAATCCTCATCAAGCTCATCAACAATATTTGTTTCTTTGTCTTTGTCTTCTTGGTCCTTATTGTCACCGTCATTGCCGATTCACCACCACCTATCCGCCTCTAGATCCATGGCTTGAATTCATCCCCACCCTCGGTAAGTTATTTACGCAAACCAAACATGCCACATTCAAGAACGACAATTAGCTAGACCGGCGAGGATTTGGCCTTTCGCGCCCCCAGATCTTTCATTCTTCTATGTTGATCTCGATCATCGAGCTACCATTGAAAAAATTGAGAGGGCTGAAGAGATAATTGACACATGATTTTTAATTAGTTTTTCTTTAGAAAAATCATTAAAAAATAATAATAATTCATAAAATTTGAAAATCAATTTTGAAAGCCTTAGCCAAGCCTAAAGAACTAATTTTGAACAAAAAAATATTTTTGAATTTTCGACATTTCTTTTAATTAGAAAATAATCTAAAAATAAGAAAAATAGCATTTGTGACTAGACAAATATGAAAAAATAGCCATTAGTCTTGTTTTAATTTCAATTTCATTTTTATCACCTCAAATCTAAAAAATTCAATCAGAGCCTTTGATTTTCAAAATTTTGCAATTAGGTCCCTCAAAGATCATAAATCATCAATTGAGTCTTTTCTAGTGCTTTTCTCACTTTACGCTAGTTACGACATTCAATCATTATGCCTTCAGCTACATTTTGGTCATATTATTTCACAGATTGGGCAATTTGGAAAAATAGGTAAAATTATTTTTCAATATAGTCCTCGATTTTTTATTAAGTTCAAATTAGTCATTTTAAAGACAAACCCATGCACACCATAGTTTTTTTCAGCATTCCAAACACATTGATGTTGTCGAATTCATCCGAATTGGTCATTAGAAGTCTGGATTTTCCATTTTTCCTACTCGGGTTAAACTTGAAATTAGGGGGTTTTGCAATAAATAAAATTAATTTTCCCCAAAATTGTCATTCTTAGATGAAATTTATGTCATAGAACCTAATTCCAACTTTAATTTCATGAATTTTGATTGTTTCTAATGTCAAGGGGGCAAATTTTTTGGACATCCGGTTCTGTCGGGTTGAACGGATCTAACCCACCGACCGGGCAAACCACCTTCTTCCCCAAGACCGTTTTATGCGTAGTGAAGAGACTAGTTGAAGAAGCATTGATTTGGACACCAAAATGAGCACACGAGAATGCAATTCTAAACCGCACGAAGACCCAACCGGATTTGACGTCGTTTAGACCTAAGTGCACGTGTGTGCACGTACGTTGGAAGATCATTGGACCTTCCCCGAGCCTACCTAAATCTGTGAATTCGAGTATAACAGTTTTGATTCATTTTTTACAGCATGGAGATTCTCATTCGGTTATAATAAACTCGAGAGAGAAGGGGGTGAAAAAAAAACTCTCTTTGTGCTCACAAAAAGGGGCCATTGGAGGACCTTGAGCCCAAGATTTCGAGCTCGCTTTCTAGCCGATCTAGGCAACGCCAACCGACGCCATCGGTCTAAGTAGCTTCGTCTTAATCCAGGGAGCATGCCGGACCCTTCCGTCTTAAAATATTAATCTCGGAAAAGGCGATCGCCATTTTTTACTTTCACGAGCTCCATCCATGGCATTTTTCGAGTCCGATTACTATGCGTTGCAATTTTTAGTTCAATCTATTCCTTTACTTCTACTGATTGCATCCATGCCTTCTTTCTGCATTTTCGTGGCATAAAACCACCTAAGTCGACCCCTGAACCATCCGAACCAACCTTAAGCTACATAGCTCATTTTAGACATCTTTAAGCTTGCATAATGGTCAAGTAAGTTTACCTAGCTCCTTTTGATGTTGATGAATGGACTAGACTATATGTATAACGTCAACTATGAGATTTCGATTGTTGCCCGAAAATCGAGTTTCGTCACGGCTGGTGTAGCTAGTCCTAGCATTAGAAAAGGCTTGAATCGAGATATATTGCACGATTTGAGGTTTAAAATAGGTCAATCTTGAAATCGGAGCATTTTGAGTTATTTTAGTCATTTTTAGGTGTCTCGATAGGCTTTTCAACAATTTGGCTGAAATCTCCACTCGTTGGTCGTCTTCTCTAGCGTTACGGCTAACACTAACGTGGCGCACAGTGGCAATCACGTCGACAACTGAATTTATTTTCTGTTGCAACAAAAAAGAGCAAGATTTGCAACCATGGCTTTGCCACATGTTATGATTTGGCAATTTTCGGAATAGAAGTTAATTTTACAAAATTAAAAATCAATTTTTTTAATAAAAAATAAAAATACTGATCTAACGGGGCCATTGCGCCACGTGTCGTGATATGAAATTTTCAAAAAATAAAAAATCATTTTCAGAATTATAGTTGATTTTTCAAAAATAAAAATTCATTTTGTGATGGTGTGGCCCAGGTTTGGTCATGCATCACCATCTCAATTTGTCCATTCATTTTTTCTAAAATTAAAAATCTATTTTTTCATTTGATGGCCGCGATCATGCCATGTGTCCCATTTTTTGCCATTGATTTCCAAATTCGAAAATTGAGGGCAAATGTGAAATTTGAATAAAAAATCAAAATTTTAAAAAATTAAGAAGAAAATCCAAAATTGTGTCATTTAGATCGACTCGGACCCTTACGGTCTAGGCCAGGCTCACAAGGTGTGGTAGAGTCAAACCGTCCCGATCCGAATCATATATTTTTTTAAAAATAAAAATTAATAGAAAAATAAACAAAATTAGAAAATGATTAAAAAAATCAAAAAAAATAGAAAATCTTAAAAATTCTAAAAAATATGAAATAATCTAAAAAAATTCAAAAATTTGGAAAAATCTCAAAAAATTGGGAAATGTGTCCATTTAACTAGTCAATCCTATTTTTGATGATTTTGCTCTCTCATTCTTCATAAAGTGATGAATTTACCTCTATGAGCAAATCGTCACAAAAAAATTAAAAAATCCTAAATAATCTAAGAAATTAAGAAATAGACAAATTCAACTTGTCAATCCCATTTTTGATGATTTTGATTCCAAATCGTTTCGAAATAACAATTTTTTCAATTTGGGCGCTCTCAAAATCTTTCCAAACCCTCGAACACCTCTTCTCTAAGAAATTAAGGATATATTAGGGATGCCATGTATTGATTTCATGTGTTTTATCCGGATGTCTTGGATAGCACTCTACTTTTATTGGCTGTGATTGATAGGCTAGATACTCTCATATGCATGAAAACCCAACCCTAAAGACTTACCTCATCCGAAAGCCGTGCCTACATGAAAACATAGTTAGGAAAACTAGTCAACTTAAGTACCGAAAATGCATCAATAGCAACATTGGCGTAATCAAGTCCCCAATCCCAAATATGTGGTTCCGTGCGATCTACCTTCCCCAAAGATTGGAAGCGACTTAAAAGCATGTGCACTTACGCACATGTCACCCGATCGTATCAAAAGTCGAATCTCTTTAAATCCCGTCGTCGCGCGAGGTGACGACCGGGGAAAGTCCAAACCGACTATGAATCACCACAAATCCTTAGACACGGTAATCACCCTTAAAATCCTCGCTCCATCCACTCCCGAGTAAGGGTTGCGACAACCCTCATGTCCAAGCCCTTATTTGATGAGGAGGCTCATTTGTTTGTCAATGGTTCGGATCTCCGTGCTTTGATTGCCGTTAAGAAATTCAATGCAATAACCTTTAGGTCAATTATGTTCCTGGATATCAAACTTCAATTGAAGATTAAAAAACCAATGAGTGCGACATGGTCCGGATGACAAGTGATAGAAGCAAACCACAAAGGAGGGTGTTCTTTTTTTTTTAATAGAATTAACGCTTGAACCATGATCGGATTAAGAGGGACAGAAAGAAGTATAAAGAAAAAAGGAAAATGGGACTTACCGGAAAAGATAGAAGAAAACAAATATGACACCATAACCAAATAAAAAATATGATTAAAAAGATGGGACCTACATGGGTTACTATTGTGAAAACTATTAGAATTAAGAGTGTTTTAGTTATGGTGAGAATGAAAAAAAAGGCGACCCTTCAAGGGGAAAAATTACGAAAATAACATTTTTTGGGCTTGAGCGGGATTTGAGTGCATTTATTTTACAAAAAAACTCAAGATTTGGATAACAATTTTCGAAAAGTGATTGGTTATGTTAGCGATATTATGATATCTACCGATTATGAATATCTGTCAAGATTATGCGTATATCTCTTTGATATTATGTATTCTTGATTGATTATATTTGATATTGTGTTTGACTTATTACCTTAGATAGTCATGTGATAAAGCTTATACATAGGCTCCATTTACTATTTTCTATTCACATCGAAATTTATTGAAATTCCTCTTTTCCACTTTACATTCTTCATGTAATGACCCTTCTCGGCACCGGATCGGACCCCACCAACCTTCCTCTATACCGAGACATCTTTGTCACATCCTTACCCGAAATACCTAACAAAGCCTGTAGCATCTTAGAGCTCTAGTTTCGACTAGCGTGTTCTGTTTTAATCTCTTATTTTTTTTATATATATAATACTTGGCGCATGCGAAAGGCTCAAATAGAAAAATAGGCCATCATACAAGTGCATACAAGAAGAACGCAAGCATAATGTCCATCGCTATGGCCTCAATAAGTTCACTAACCTATCATACGTAAACAATAAAATCATTCAATAAATTGGCAATTTCTTACAATTTCCATTTACCAAAAGGAAACGACAATAAGCATTTGGGAGATAACATCAAAAATAACTGGCTCCCATCATGATCCACCATCAACGTACTCCATCAACGCCATTACATCTCCACCTCATGGCTAACGTTGAAAAGTAGGCTGCGGTAGAATACTAACCCCAAAATCCTACCTATACATCACATCCGCTCCACGTCATCTATTCTAAACCACCGTCACTACTACCACTTCCATCGATACATAAGGGAGAAAAATGGAGCAGCCCAATTAGCTGCCCTACGCTCCACACGTAAACCACCACAAAATGAATAGGAACAAGCTCCATGGGTGATCCTATATCTACTAAGAACATAGCTATGCGCTTGAAGAAACGCACCATAGGAAATTCGGGGACAATACACTCTTCCTAGGTGACCGAATAACTCGGGGGTGTCTTGTAACATGTGAAGGGTGCCACAGGAAGAATAGACATGACTAAAGATCCGAAAATGGTTAATCCAACAAGTGTGAGTACAAGACCCATCAAATAGTGCATCTAACCAAACAGGTAAACTATCTAACACATTGATCGATCAAGCGAAATCAACAAACAACAAACACCGGGGTATGCAATAACAATCACAACCAAGTAAATATGAAAAGCTACGATTATTCGGATATCAATCCGAGAGTTGACATTCGAATTACATAATTTCACAATTTGCCCCCAGTATGCTTGCGGCCGAACCTCTTTCACCGATTCAAACTCAATTCATGTCGACCCATCAATAAGCAAGACAATTAGAATGAGTATTTGAGTTACCCAAAGTCGGGAGATATTATATTGTCAACTAAATTTGACACGCAAGGTCAAAAATCCCATGAGCAACACTAAAGACTCACGGCCAAAATGCCCTCATTTAGTCCATCTTCAATCCGCACCGGTTCAAATACCAATTAGATAATTAGACCTCATTTCCTAGCTACTCCTAACATAACTCAAAGGACAATTTAAGCCAGCAAAGTCAATCTCCTCCTCGTGTACCCATGCTAACTCACGATAGCATATCAATTTCTTAATTTGACGACATTTCGGACGATCAATCTTTGATTTCTAGTCACCCATAATCTCACGAATATAACCCAACCATCAAAATCGACTTGCATAAACATTCACCAAGCCTTGCAAGCCAAAATCCATTTGGTACACCCATATTCGACGAAGGCAATTTGTGCTAGTTCGAATGGAAATCGGATAGGCGAGTAGTAAGGATAAAGATACCACTTGCCTTAAGATCGAAGCCCAGAGAAAACGGAGCTCGAATGGAAGCAAGAAGAGCTCGGGTTAGCTCCTCCTTCAAGCGTTGCGGCGATTGAAGGGCAAACGGCTAGGGCGGTATGGACAACAGCCACGGCGAGGTTGAGCTATGACGACCTAATTTTCTACTCAATTGGATTAACAAGCGAAATAGTCAATAACGAGGCGTGGATTATTGAAGATTTCGAATTTGGGGTTTAGATAATTATGGCGGTGAATGATAGACGGTTGGGCAATCAACATTGATTTTGAAATCGTTTGGTTTGGATTCGCACGAAAGTTTGGCTCGCCATTAACCCCACGAAGGCCCCAACCGACTACCCACTCCCCTATTGCCTCACCCACCATTTATATAAGCTCTCATCTTCTCTCTCTACCCCATTTCACCCCTCACTCTCTCTCTCTCATGGACAACGCCTCCTCCCTCTTATTCTACTTCATCTTTTCCTTTCCTTTAGTGAATCCGCGCACTCTCTCTTCTCTCCTACAATCTCGTCCATCTTGCCCGACGTTGATCCAGGAGCCACGACACTAGCTCGAGCCTCATCGTCTATCGACCATAGTCCCCTACTTGCCTGCTTCGTTGTCTCGCTCGGTCGCCTTTTCGTTCACCCCTCGGCCATGCACAAGAAGGAAGGTAGGAGACCAACGATTGTTGGGGACAATTCAACCTATGTCTTCTCGTGCACATTCCCAAGCCAAGTACTACCGCTAATCTAACTCCCGAATTGTCCGACGATTGTTGATTTTGGTAATTGATGCTGATTTGAAAATGGATATGCCACAAGCAATTTCTGCCTGTATGGAAAGGAAAAAGTTTTCGAACCCATGATCTATTAGATGGGCTAGCTTTCTCGGATCATGGGTAGTTAGAATTCATGAGCCGATCGCCTTGGATGTCAAAGAGCTAGTGGAATTTTTAGATTGGTTTTATAGATGGTAATTGGCCGTGGGCTATGGTGGAAGGGTTCATGGAGTTTGTGGTTCTCATAATAGTGTTAATTGATTACATTACGATCTTTTGGCCATGGGTTACGTGGATTCGAGAATTGCTCTTCGAATTATCACCGAAGTGGAGTGAATTAGACATTGAAGGGTGTTTATGGATGGTTCGGCCGTGAGTGTAAGGGATCCTTGATACATGGTGCTTGCCTTCCTCGGATTTGGAGACGATGAGTATTGTTGGCATGGGTACGTGAAATTTAATAGGGGTGATCGATTCCCAACCCGGTTCGGTTCCCCTTAAAAATCGGGAATCGGACCGGTGGTCTCGGTTCCCATTTTTTCGAAATCGTGGACCGGACCAACCACCTCGGGGATCGGGGGCCGGACCGGACCATCGGTCCGGTCTGGTTCCCAGGCGATTATAAGGAACCCGGTAACTTGACGATTCTTGCATGCCTTCACCGATGTCCGAGAAGGAATCACAACAACATGAAGAGAGACAATTTTTATCTTGCAATGTTAAGGATCTAAAAGAGAAAGTGAATGACTTGTAGCATGTCTTCGAGAAAAGAGCAGCCATATTACCAAGGGAGATTGGAAGAGAATCTACTTCAACCGATTGAATATAAAAGTTCGGAGTTATTGTCCGAGAGGAAGAAAAAAAAAGGATTTGTTTGATGCCTATGAAAGGATGAAGTCTTAGAACAATTACCACCGGACAAAGCTTGGTCTTATAAATGAGGATAACCTTCCACAAAGCAAATCATTTGAGGGAGCCGACATACTTGAGGCACTAACGAGAATCAAACTTCCACTTAAAAGACGCACGCGAAACTTCGGAGAGACTTGAGAGATGTGCGGGGGAAAAAAGGGCTGCAAACTTGCAACCGCAAGTGCAAAATACTTATAAAAATTAAAAATAAAAAATCAACCGGTCCGGTCCGGAAGGTCCGGTTCAATTCTATGCCCCCGGAACCGGACCGCCCAGCTACCGGTTCCAATTTTAAGAACCACGAATTGAACCGCCGCCCTCTAGAACCAAGAACCGAACCTCCGGTCTGGCGGTCCCACTTCGGGTGGTCCGAGTTGCTCACCCCTAAAATTTAAGGTCAAGTAGGTAAAACAGTGTTTGAATTGGGGAATGACTCATATAGATGTTTGGCGGCAAAAATGGTAAGAAATTTTTTGTATTTTATGGGAAAATTGATTATTGAAATGCTTGTTTGATTCATGGGTTTTTCGTGAATACTTCATGGTGAGTTTGTCATGCTTCTATCAACTAGTTGCTAGTTAGATTTGGTGTCCGAATGGGTTACAAATGGATAATCTGGATGTTTGATTAGTCGTTTTACTTGCTGAGCTTCAGCTCACTCCATCATTGTTGCCCTCTTTTCGAGTTACCTAGGCATCGGCGGCTACGGGCGACAAAGGGGACGTTGAAGCATGTAGACAATGCTATCTTAGTACTCGAGATCGGAGTCCCCATTTGGTTATTCCCAAGCATATTTCCTTTGTTTTGTTCTAAAGATGATGTATTTAAAACCTTTATGAATATATAAAGGTATCTCGGTTTCTTAACTTGTTGAATAATCTTACTACATGTTATACAAGTTAGAGAACCCTATGAGTAAAGTCACACCCTTAAGCGTCGTGCTTTCCCTTTTATTTTATATGTATTTGTTTTTTTTTATGTTTTGTCTTCTGCATGGGCCCCATTATATGTAATAAAAGATTAAAAGAGAACGCATTTAGTAAAGGATTAAGGATGGTCACTTACAATGTGGTATCGGAGCAATGGATTAAGGAACGTTCCTTACATGAGCAAGAGGTACGGAGAGCTCATGGCATTGCCTACCGAGCTTGGGAGGTCGTTGGCGCAAAGCGAGAGCAAGAGGGAGTGTTGGGTGAGAGAGAGAGAGCTCTCGAGTGGAAGAGAGAACCGAGCAGTGAGGGGGAGAAAAAAATTAGAGGAGAGAGAGTGAGTGGGTTTATATAGGTGGAAGAGGGCAAGGTTGATTTAGTGGGGTACGTCGCACTCAAATTATGTTCCGACCTTTGCGCAAATTTGTCATCGCGAATTGATAACCAACGTCCACCAATTAAACCTTAATCGCACTCACTCTTTTGATTAAATCCAATTATCCACCGCCCAAATGTTTAATCCCCAAATTAGCCCATTTTACTTGTAAATTACTCTAGCGGAACTCGGGTTGTTACACTTCAACTTGATATCAAAGCCTCCTTTCCTAAGGAAACTCTAGTGCACTGGTGCACCCCAGAAATTTTTCAATTTTATTTTTCCATTTAATCATTCTCAATTTGCACCCCTGCATCATCCTAGCAAAATAAAGCCATCCCATCCTTAGACAGTGCTCATTGAGTGCCTCATTTGCATTTGTGTATACACCACGGTAGTCATGTTACGACGTTGGCAATGCGTTACCAAGTTGAGCCTTTATCACGGAGGCGATTTTCTTTTGATGCCGGTCGAATAGGCCGCATTGCTCGTAACTATTTTCCAAGCCAACCGTATGGGCCACATCACTCTATTATTGTTTCGTAAGCCGCCGCATCGATCGCTTGCTATTTTCCCTCGATTCTCGATTTTTCAAACGTCGTTTCGAGGAGCCAATACCACTATCGGACTTGACACCTCGGACCGACTAGATCTAAAAGTTTCACCATGAACAGCCGTCGGACACCTTCTCACATGCCACTTCACCCGGGATCCACCAAGCGTATCTTTCAATGTTGATTTAATGAAGAAACAAGTTTTCGCAACACTGTTCACTTTATTTCAAACTCAAACGACTTAGTCACTTTAAGTTTGAGAGGAGATGCTAGCGATGTTAGATTATCTACTTGATTCTTTACATCTATTAGGATTATGCTAGCATATCCTAGATTGATTATATTTGATATCGTCTTTAACTTATTATCTTAGATAATTATGTAATAAAGCCTATAAATAGGTTCTATTCACATTGACATATATTGAAATTCCTCTCCTCATCCGCTTTAAATTCTTCAATTGGTTATCTCTTAAAAGAGTTAATTAAAGAAAACTATTTTCATTGTGGATAATAATTTATGCCTAATTACATTCGTAGCTAATAAAAATATTATACATTCATTTATTTTTGTAAGCGATATAAGCGATCATCTTTCTAAATTTTTTTTTGCAAATCTTGAGTTTTCCATAAAAGAAACACACCCTAACCCTAAAAACAATCTTTTTTCCCTTTCGAAGATACCGATTAATACCGAATGATAAGATAGATTTCGACTCTCTAGCAAAAAAAATATATTCGCTTTATGATTATGGTGTTCGTTTATTGCCTCCTCGTCTTCTCGCTCGAGTAACTTTTGGAGTTATGTTCGGCACCATGTTAGTGAAAAATGTACCCGATGCACGTGAATATGTAATGAAATGCGTGTACCATGGGGTTGAGCCGAAAGGTCTCGATGTCCCTTATGTTATTAAGATCGAACGATTAGGTGAGGAATGTTCATCCTTTGCCCTTTTCTTTCCTTTGGGTATAAACAAGATGCTAAGTTTTTTTACCTTCAACTATGCCCACGCTACTCCTAGTAGGAAAAGATTGTTCTCAATGTCCCTTTATAAACGTTGATACTTGTCCATTGCGATCTTTTATGAAGAAATTATCTCAAAAAGTCTTAAACCTATTACATTTCTACTAATTCAGTCTTAAACCTTTCTAATTTTGCTAATCGAGTTCTAAACATTTTCACATTTTACCAATTGAGTCAATCCGATCAATTTTGGCCGAAATCACCGACATTGACACTAATTTGTCCTACGTGACATGATCGGCGTTAGGCGTGGACACAATTTAATAATATTTTAATATCTTTTCCAAACATGTTGTTATATTTTTATTCTTTATTTTCTTTCTCTTTTTTTTCTTTCTTTCTTGTTTTTTCCCTCCATCGGCCATAACCGCTGATAACTTGTCTGTTGCAATCTTCAACTTAGGAGCAAGAGAGAATGCAAAGTTGAAACTCCCACTTAGAATCAAATCCGGGCATTAGGGATAGAGGTTGGGTACAAGGAATTCACGTATATTTGTGCATTGTCGAATGAAAGGGTATACATGATTACCAGAACTAAGATATAAACAATCATGTATCAGTTGAATCTACAAAAAAAAAAAACTACAAAAAGGAAGAAAAAATAATAATAAAAATAGACAGAGAAAATTACAATCTTCAGTCTTAAAATTTCAGTACTTTTCTTAATCTAGTCCCTATGTTCTCAATTGTTCTAATATAATCCATTTAGTTATAAAAAGTGTAAGATCAAGTCTCTTATGCACTAATTTCAGCCAAATTCAACTAACGTGGCCATTGGAAGGTGCCGTAATATGATGCCGATTGAAAATTGCTTACATTGACACTCACCGTGGCTGTCGAAAACCCCTTGCAAAGTGTTGTTCACCAATTTTTATAGTTCGATTCTCCTACCCCTTGACTATCTATATTGGGTATCTATGTAGACAATATTTAATATCCTATAACACTTTGGCATCTTGAGACGGCTACATAAGTTAGTCAACTTTGTCCTGGATTGGTATCAGAGAGACTCGATTGCATTTTTTTTTTTTTTTTAAGTAGGACGTCAATTAAAGAAGTTAATATATAACGATTTAAGCATTAAAGTTCGTTGATGAAAAGTGGAAATCTCACGTCGACAAGCTGAGCTAACTCATCAGGGACCAGAAACGCAACGCAACGCATCATTTCCACGTGATTGCTCGATCTATTCCTCAATTTCCAATAATACCCACACACATGCCCCCAAATCACTGTAGTACTACGGTGGCATCCTCGGAAAATCCCTCCCAAAAGCATGGGTAAAACTGGAATATAACGAATCGCGGTCAGACTCCTCCGTCATCGCCTTGCCTTTCCACGGGTCGAAGCGATTTCCATCACTCGCACCGCACGAAACTCGCTGAGTCGCGAATCGGACCTTATCGCCGCCGATGCAGAAGCTGCGCGTCCTCTGAGACTAACGGTGCGTCGCGATCCGCTGATCGCTGATTGATTTTCCTGTTTCCTTCCTCAATTATTGCGGCATGTTGTTTTGTGAAGTGAACCGGCGATGATTTCTCTCTTTTAGGTTTGATTTTTGAGCTGCAGATGATGGAGCGAGAGAGGCGGTGGTTAGGGTTGATGGTCTTGTTATGCCTATCTGCTTCTTGCGCGGCGAGAGGTAGCTTGTGATTTCCTCTTCTTCTTTTTTTCCCCTGTTTTGGCTCGTGACGTGTGCGGCGAGTTCGTGTGTTTTGGCTTGATTGTTAGTGCTTGGGATTAGGTTGGCTTGAGTGGAAGTTTAGTTAGCTTGCATGTCACTACTCGTGATTGTTGGTTTTAGTGAATTTGTGGCTATGGAGCAATTTTGGGTGTGGGTTTGGAGTCACTTGAGTTAATGCCACCGAATGGAGGTGGATTTTGTGAAGAAATGGAAAGTCGCTGGGGTTGGACCTTTGTCCAGGCATGCTGAACCAGTTGCAAAAATAGTTTGCTTTATTTCATCTGTGACTGCTGCAACTACAATGCCATTTTAATGGCACTTGTGATGAAGTTTCATGGGCAAACATACGCAGCATATCTAGGGGTTATATAGAGTGTTGAATCATGTGGAAACTCATGAATACATACATTCCCTTTTCCTTTCTTTTTTAGCAGTGAAACCGGCATGTTGTTCAGACCCTAAATTAATGGAGATTGTATGAAGGCTCATTGTTGATATGGAAAAGGGTTCATACTTTGGGCTTCCATTATTGTTTCTTTCTTCAATAAAGTACAATTTCTGTTCGAAATGTTTCCTTTTTTCCCTTATTTAACTTGGAAATGCTTTTATTGGAAAACCATTTTCCATTCCAATCTAACTTGAAGAGCGGGCTTGTCATCTTATGCCATCAAGTTAATTGTCTTGGGGACTACATGGTAACTAGAATGTTCTCTCTAACCAACTGTATGTCGTTGTTTTCTTTTGGTAAGTTGGAGTCATCCAGGGCCAGCTCAATATTTGATGGACCTTTGTTTCTACTCAGGATGTTTAATTTGGCTCTGACATCTTGTGCTGTTATATACAGAACTTAAGATCAAGCACAAGGATGATGGCCCTGTTTATAACCACACTCTTGCCACAATATTGGTGGAATATGCATCTGCGGTGAGCATCACCATATACCCTCTTTCCTCTATTTTAGGCTTATTTGGAAAAGAACGCTACATTCTAAAATTGTCGCTAGCCACCTGCCAGCAGAGACAAATTTCTGTTTAAGTTCTCCAGATGTTGAAACTTTGATTTAATATCTCTGTTAGTTGTAACCAGCCAAAAAAGGGGAAGCTTGTGCAAGGGTCTGAGTCATTCTCTTGCCTTTGTTCTTCTTTCCGTCACTTGTAGTTTTAACTGCCAATGAGTTTATTTGTAGGTTTACCTTTCAGATATGACGGAACTTTTCACGTGGACATGTGAAAGATGTGGAGACAAAACTGAGGTAATCATCTAAAGTTAACTTGTTAACTAATTTTATTTTTTTTTTTTGGGTCATAAACTAATTCAGAGGATAATAGGTTACATATTGAGTAATGGAGGCTGGTATATAACTCATGTTTTGGTAGATGAGCTGACAATCCGTGCTCTGACATAAAACAGGGATTTGAGGTCATAGAGCTTGTTGTGGACGTACAGCATTGTTTACAGGTTAAACATGACGCAATACTCTGAACTTGCGTCATTGCTTTATTTGCTGGTCTCAGTTAGTATGGTCTTTTTATGCCTCCTTTATGATGGATTTGAATGTATTTGTGCAGGCATTTGTGGGGGTAGCACAGGATCTTAATGCTATAGTAATTGCATTCAGAGGGACTCACGGAACGAGGTATTGACATTCAGATGACTACTCTTTCTTAGCTTTGCCTCCAAAATGAGAACCGTGCTTTTTACTTGTACAGTACTGTATATTTGCAAAGAGTAGGAGCATCGCTGTGATGGATGTTACATATGGTCTTATAGGGAAGTACAAAGACTTTTGGATCTTGAGAAATGAAGTTTTATCCATAACTGTATCTGAATTACTTCATTTAAATACTTTTGTTGACTTATGTATTATTACACGATGTCCCTGTTGTAAAAGCCCAAGCGAGGATAAAGGAGGAGGGTTGCGTCGGGCGACGGCTAAAAAATTAGCTACCTTTATGAGAGAACCCTATTGGTCTTGCTTTTGGGTTCATCGACCGCCCCCAACTAGTTGGGTTAAAGGTGAGTGATGTGATGTTGATGTCCCTGTTGTGGAATAACTGGCACATCAAGTAAATTTTTGGTGAATGACCACGACTGGGCCCACAAGTTAAGAGGAGCACCATCTTCTCCCTATTTTGGGAGGGTATTACGAAAATAGTTTAAGATTTTGCTGGTATCTGTGCCATCTACCCACTTGCTGATGACAGTTCCAGATTTTTTCTCTCATTGAAGCCGCTTTTATTTGGGCATTCCCTGAATTATGTACAAGGTCTAAGTAGATGCATCCATTAACTGTTATATATGAGGAAATAATGACTACTTAATTTGTTTAATGTTTATTCCCAGCCCAAGTCGTTCTCTTCTTCTTTTTGTTATCAGAATTTATCTGTTATAAGTCAGGTTTTGCGTGCCACAATTGTTTGATGCTTGTTTCTTTGTTGTCACTTTTGTGGTCGCCATTTGCCTTTATTGTGTTTCTTGCACTACATTGATTGGTGTCAGTGCCTTCATGGTGCAGTAATGACCTGATTTTACTATTGCAGCATACAGAATTGGGTTGAAGACCTTTACTGGAAGCAGCTTGATCTAAATTATCCTGGCATGCCTGATGCGATGGTACATCTTCCAATCTCTTTTTGGAGTCTTTTGGTGCATTTTTGGTAGATCTTCCAATCTTCTGATATCTCAACTGTTTCAGGTACACCATGGATTTTATTTTGCTTACCACAACACAACTATACGGCCTGGGATTCTAAATGCTGTTAAAAGAGCTCAAGAGTTGTATGGGGATATCAATATCATGGTGACAGGGCATTCGATGGGAGCGGCTATGGCATCCTTTTGTGCACTTGATCTCAGAGTAAGGATTCTTATACCTCTGCTAGCAGAGATGGAGTAGCTTTGAGGTTGTTTAGATCTTTGAGATTAGCTCTTCTCCGGATGTTGTTAAAAGTTGAGAAGAAAATGAGTCTCTTCTGCATAGTCCTACCAGAATGGTATTAGCTTCTTTTAATATCGAATTGATGCAAAACTATTGTTTATCTCACAATTCGCAAATAAATGATAACACTTTAGCTTTGGTCAAAGTTTAAGTGCCATTAAGTAGGATTTTGCCTTTTGCCATTTGTTCTGCAGCTTATGTGGATCGTATTTATAGAAGCGGGCAAATTTGTGATTATGTCTCTAACTAACTGCTACTTATGCTCTAGGTAAATTGTCTAGCTCAGAGTGTACAGGTTATCACGTTTGGACAACCTCGTATTGGCAATGCGGTTTTTGCATCCTACTATAGTCAATTTGTGGCAAATTCATTTCGGGTTACCAATGGGCATGACATGGTTCCGCATTTGCCTCCATATTATCCCTACTTCCCACAGAAGACCTACCACCACGTCCCAAGAGAGGTAAATTTACTTGCTGTCTAATGGAAATTATGAGCCGTAACTGCCCTCTTATGGAGAATATACTTTCCATGATTTGCTTCATATGGCACCTCATTGTGTTTTAAGATTTTTTGAGGTCCCTAGAGCATAAATTAACACTTCATTTCCAAAGAAAATTTGTGGCTTTCCACTTATGATTGGTTGTTACGCACAGTCCTCTTGGTGAGATTACCTATTTACGTGGATAATGGTTATATGACATTAATTGCTCTCTAGGCTTTCTGCCTGCCCTGGCATCGTAGCTTCTGTTGTGTTTAGTTGCTGATTTCTTGTTATTCTTACTGGATTTCTCTATAATGTGGTATTAAGGTCAGCTTTGACTAAATTGGTATCTGTCTGGTAGAAATACTGATGGGGGCATTATTTTGATATCTAATTCAATGTTTTAATTCCAGGTATGGCTTTATAATGTGAACTTGGAAAGTTTGGTCTATACAATTGAGAAAGTTTGTGATGGTACTGGGGAAGATCCGTCATGCAGCAGGTAAACACATCCCAGGTGTTGCCTTTTTCTTTGTCTATTTTTTTGGCATTTGATTATATTTTGAAAAGTTCTGTCTCAAAGTTGATGTATATTAAGTTCCCATCAAACTTGACTCACTAATAATTAAGACACTGTACTATTGGTAATCGAGTCTAAATGATGTTTACAAATCCAAGTATGCTACGTTGTGAAACTTGAACTTTTTAGAGAAAATGCACGAACCCAGCATTTTTGTTTCATGTTAAGTTCGATCGTTTGCCCTCTCCAGTTGAATATGTACCCACTCAATCTATGTTGCTGCATTAGCTTTACCTTGATGTTTGAGAAAGTTTGATAGGCTTTTAAGGGAAGTGGGGGGTGGATGATCAGGAGATAGAAAAGTCGGAGAAGTGTGGTGTCTAGGACTGCGTCTGTGCACAAGAGCTTTTTGTTGTAGTTAACACAGATTAATCCTTGCAGGTCCGTGACAGGGAGCAGCATTTTAGACCACTTAGTTTACTTCGGGGTGGAGTTGATGGGCGACCCATCAGGATCATGCAGAATAGTCACAGACCCTCGTATAATGAAATATGGAACTGCGGATCCTGAGGGAAATCTTGTACTATCCAAGACTCCCGGTGTCTCCATCTTGAGATCTGGTGCAGGATCGAATGACAGGCAAAAAATTCTTTAGAACCATGTTCTCTTGGGGAGATAATTTTCTTCAGCAAGTATAATGGAGTAGACGGTGCAAGCCTATTTTAGAGCAAGCTTCATCATTTTTTGTACAGTTCTTCTAAAGATGACTTAGGGTCGAATAATTCATGTGCTTTGGCTTGGAAAGGTTTATATGTAAAGCAGTCAGTCATGTAAACCATCCTCATCAATATGAAATATATTTCACTAACTGTAAGTCTCAATTCTTGTCCATTGTGCCTGTCCATGAGTGATCCATAAAGCGCCTTTTTTATTGTACACCACTAAGTGATCGAAAGTGGATCCAGAGTTCTGTAATAGGTAATCCAGTCTTTCTCATTCGGAGTTGTGGCATGAACCTGATCCGACAAATGCAATCCAAGATGGTTACAGGTCACAGATCCTGTGATTTCCAGGAATCATGGGGGTTCAAGATGAAGTCGATGAAACTGTCGGTTCGACAACTTAAACTCAAATAGTTCCAAGGCCACGATGAACTATCAGGACATTGTTGTACCATTCAAGTTGTGATTTACAAAGCTGTCAAGAGATTGTCATAGTAAAATTACAATGCAATAAGTATGAGAGAAAAAGGAACTCTTCCAACTGCAATTCGCTCCTAACCCAGGTATGCCGAACTCTTTCTTCAGTTCTTCTCCTCGTCGCTAGCTGCTACATTTGCTGCAGCTCCCTGCACATAACAGAATTTCTGCCGATTAATTTTTTCCGCATAGTTCTGTTCAAACAAGTTTTGTACAGGCCGTAGTGATCCATTTAGCTCGACCAATTTCGCAGGTAGTCTCGTAAAACTCTGTATTTTCAGTTTTTAGGTTTTTGTTTTGTGTTAGCAGTATACCATCTCTTGATCAAACAACAGGAATGCTATTGTAATCAGAAATTTCCGCTGTTTTCTTGATCTAGCATAGCCATCTTCTCTTTCACCTTGGACAAAGCACCAGCAACAAAATACTCTTGTTCACATGTATTCTTGGAAATTACAATCCGATTGAATTTACCTGTGCACTTGTTGCTTTCAATTCATCAACTGTTTGGGCGGATTCCGGTTCCTTGGCCGAGTTCTCTTCTTTCACAATCTCGGGCTCTCCTGCGAAAAAATCAAAAAGGAAGAGTACAAATGAATCAAAATTAGACCAACATTGAGTACTTGCTGTTGATATTTCATAAAGCCTTTTCTTCTTTACCATTGTCCGGTTCTTCTTTCTTCGCTTCGACACCATTTTCTGGGGCAACAGTCTCAGCTAATGCAACATTTGCACTTGAATCGACCTCCTTCGTCGAAGAGGGGTCGTTCGATTACGGCCACCCCATCTTTCTCTTCTCCTGCTCTCACCTCGGTCTCTTGGGTTACGTCCCCAACATCAGCCACCCCCTTCACATTTTCACTTTCCCCTTCTTTTGGGCGGACAAGTTTGTGCCATTGGTGTTGGCCGCTTCAGGGGTGGTGTCGGCATCCTTTTGGATATCCTTCGGCTCATCAGAGTTTGATTTCTTGCTGAGGCTGACGGTGTTTCCGGCGGCAACGTCGTGCTTCGACTTGCCGCAACCCATGATTCCGAATCAAAAGAGGGGAGAAGACTATCCTAATCGTCCTCCCTTCTTGTCTCTGGCTTTGGGATTTCTATGCTGTCTTTTCTTTTTGGATGTTGCAGTTAGTTGGTGTTTGTCTGCAATTGAGGGAAGAAACCGTTTTTTCTGTTGTCCATTTATGGTAGAAAGAGTTGTATATCTTCTGCCAGGCTGCTAAAATGGTCTTTGCATGGTGAAGAATTGGGCTGGCAAATCATGGGGTGTCATTTTGATTGGGCTTAATGCATTGGGACGATGTTTTATACAATGTGTCATTTGCATCTGATTGGGTTTGATTTTTTTTGCGAATTGGTAAAATGTCCCTGATTCGATACAAGATATATGCTATTTAAACATTGTAATTACTTTGTGAATCAATTTTTCTTTTCTGATAAATAAGTTATGCATCGTGATTATATATCGATACGGCTTCAGTGCACGATCTGCTCGTGATCTCGCATTGTTTATGTCGCACCAATAATTTGTCAAATTGAAGACTTGGTAATTCTATTTAATTTAATTGGAGAAAAGTACTAAGATTCCTAAAAGAAATGCAATGGTTAGTCAAATTAAATGTCATTTTTTTTGTTCGAATTAAATATTTTTTTCAATTTTTTTTTCGTTCAAATTAAGTATCTTTGAAAAGGCCATTTGATGATGGAATGGAGACCCATCATCTAATTTATTAGAGGGAAAGACAAAAGAAGAGTCTTGAACCTAAGACAAGATAAGGAATGGGTTAAGCACAAAGGAAGATGCTTTAGGATTTCATTCTCAGAAGTCAGAATTCCGCATGAGATGCGCCACGTCTCTGTATCTCATTCCATATGCCATGTAAAACTCATGCCACATGCATGTCATGTCATCATATCAGATGCCATTAAATGGAAAATATATAATAAAAAAACAGAACTTTTTTTTTTCAATCTAATGATCACTTACATATATCTCTAAGCACAATTCAACAATCAAAAGACGAATATGCCCCTCCTTGCGAATACATTTTAAGCATATTGCTTTGGGTTTGGGTGGTTTTAGTGTTTTTGCGTGGACAGAAGAATTTAAGATTTTGGGATTGGCAATTTTTGGAAAGAAAACGGCATTTTCGTAAACCAGGACAAAAGGATAATTGATGTAATTATGCAACGTGATCGTTAAATGTGAAATTCTATTTCTATGTGTATCTGGTATTTTCCGGGCGTAGTCAATAACAAGTGGATTCCAAATGATCGGTACTAATCCCATCTCTTTAATTATCCATATCAACAGGTGAAGTCCAAACTTCTGGCCTTTGCATATGGTCTTGCTCAATTTGTGGGATTGAAACCCGACCAATTGCGCCGACAATGGGTTATTGTCATGGTGCCATCATCGTGTCAATTGCCTTATTACCTTGCATTATCATACATGCATAAACTGTTATTGACATGACATGCATGCAGTATTCAGTGCATCAAGACATACCGTTGTGTGAATGCCTTGTCCAGGCATCATGATAGCAGTATAGCCGGATTACAAGATAGTGATGTGAAAGACTTGGATTGAATTATGACATGACATATCAATTTGCGAGTAATCATAGTTATGTGCATCATGTAAGAAAATCGTAGAACAAGGAAAGACATAAAAACAAACTTAATATAAAAAAAGTAATAATGACTCAAATGATCAAAAAAAGTTACATGACACAAATTAATTGAAAAAATATATATGTTTTGACACATAAGCAAGAACATTACATAAATTATGTCACTCTAGTAATAAAAAGTTAGGGCACTTAGGCGGTATCTTTTTCCCTTAATGCATCATGCTAATTTAACTAAGGACGGAGATACTGAAAGAGCCATGAGGTTGCTACTATTTTCCAACACATGACCGGTGACAAGCCTTCAAAGATCTTTGACTGCAGCCACCCCAATCGCCAAGTGAAAAAGACCCTCCTGGTCTAAAATTAACCGGAGATTTTCGGCGATTTGTCTTCACGAGGATCTCTCCTATTCGATGAAAAATAGCCGACGGTTTCCTCCTCCTCTTCTTCCTCCTCCTCCTCCTCACCACCTTTCTCTCGCCAGTCGCCATCGCTTCCCGGTCGTCCCAACGGTCTGTTCTCTTCCTCCGCCGTGATCAGAACGTTCTACTCAGATAGTGCTTACGTTTGAGGGCTTCCAGGGTTTCATGCAACGAGGGGAAATCGCATTGAGTATGCAAATTGGCTGGCGCTCCAACAGAGAAAGAAGATGTGTCAAAGGGCTTTGATCTACGCCAAAAACACAATTAATAGAGCGAATAAGAGATTGAACCAAAATTCTCATTCAGCTTGGAAGGCATCAAATTATGGTTTAATTCCCTAAGAAACCCTTAAGTTCAAGTACAATCCCAATTTTGCCCCGAATTTTATATTTTATCTTTAAAAAAATCGCAAACTTCCACTCTCATCTCAAACTCGCCCCGTTAACCGCCCCGAAAAAGCACCTCTAGTTTCTTAATCATCAACATTAGGAGACTGTTGTCGTTCTTGAGGGCGTTGATGAATATGCAAGTTTTGATAACAAACCTTCAAGTGGTCTTGATGTCTATAATTTTAAAGGAATCAGTGAACCCATTGCCATTTTTGGATGGTGGGTTAACGGAGTAGAATTTTGTAACTTGATTTGTAAAGTTTGAAATTCCCCGTTCTCTTTCGAGTAATTTGCATCCTTCTTTTTTTTTTTTTTTTGTAATTATCTAATTTCGAGAAAAGTACCAAAAAAATCATAAACCTATTATATTACTACCAATTCGGTCTTGAATTTGGACTAATTTAATTCTAAACTTTTTGCATTGGTACCCATTTAGTCCATCCAGCCAATTCGATCTAAAAATCGGCGACTTAGACGTCGGTCATCTTAAGTGGCCGTGGTTGTTGTGTGTATATATATATATATATTATTTTTAAAAAAATAATTATTTTTTATCATTCCTTTTTCATGCTAAGTGGTGCGTGGCATCCACAGCCTCACTAGCCGCAGGCTAGGTGGCCCTTGTCGGCGATCATCGAGGCAACCGGCTAGCTCTCGTCTAGTGGCCGGCGAGGGTTGTTGGCGTCCTCACCGGCCAAAATGAAAGGAAAAAAATGAAAAAAAATTAAAACAATTAAAATACTTTTATAAAATAAAAAAATATTTAAAATATCCACATCGGTGTCGGTCAATGCCACGCCACGATCGGCATCCATGTTAGCACTTTTAAATATATGACTAAATTGATCCAATTAAAAAATTTATGATCGAATTGAATACCATTGTAATAGATTTATGAATATTTCAATACTTTTCCCGTCAAAATTTATTTTGTTTAATTCTAATAGCCTTAAATCTTGATGCTTGATCACACACTTCCCACCACATTCTTCCTCAATTTGTTTACTCTCTTCGACGAAATCTTGCCACTCTATCAATGCAATGAGCGTTAAAAAAAATAGGACATTTTTTTCTCCTTATCTCGTCAGCCGGACGGGGAACATGTGATCATGATTCACGAATGTAGCCCCAATTCAAAAGGATCCACTCGGTAATGGTGGGAGGATGGCTCTTGAGTCTTAGCTCAACTACGCAAAAACACAGACGATATAGTCTTTTTATTTTCTCACGAGTACTATGATGGTGGAAACATGCTTCATCTCGTAGTTTGGTCCAACCCTTTTTTTGTGCATGGGACCAACAAAAAAAAAAAGAGATAGTTAGTTCACTGACTCTTCAACGAGTTCCATCACCAATGACATTCTTTGACCAGCAACCATTCTCGGACTTCGAGGAATGGTGGTAAGGACCAATGGGTGGCAAAAAGAAAATTTCCTTTTAAGCAATTATAGAGTACTTATTAAAACATTTCTTCCGAAATCTAGCGTGAACCAAAAAACGAAATCTCTTACATACGTACATTCCCAAATGAAAAAGTACATGAATCTATTTATATATTTTTTTCAAAATGACTACCTAAGTAGCAGAATAGCAATTACGATCAATCATAGATTTTGCTTTATAGGCGCAATTTTTATCGATTTGGATCTAAATGATTTTTTCATTGGGTAAAGAACAATGGATTAAATCAATGAGTTATTGAGTGAGTTAATGAGATTCGTAGTGTTAGACAGGTTAAATTGATGAGATCACAAGTTCGAATCTCTTCGATCGCGTCTTAAGAGACATAACCTGGTAATATTGGTACTCATACACGTTGGAAATTTTGATTATAAAAAAAAATAGATCAAATATGAGATGAGGTTTTTTTTTTTTTTTTGCATAATAATATGAATGAGGTGATTTATTTAGTAATGTTTAATCATGGTTTATAATTGAGAATATAATATACGTGAGAAGCCGAAAAGGTGAAAGGGTTAGGACGGCAAGTGGTGGGGGAAGCTTAAGACTGACAGCAGCCAGCCCTACAAGACGGACGACGCAGCTTTTCCGGGCGTCCGATGCTTCCCCAAATCCGATGGTGGAGATGTGATTGGCCCAGATTGCGGCTGTCCGTCGCTGTCGCTTTCCTTTCACGTCATCATCATCACTGCCCACACCTTATCCTCTCTCTCTCTCTCTCTCTCAAGTTTTCATTCAGAGTTTCCATGAATTATAGCAATTTTCATTTTTCTTCACTCATTTCACTTTGGAGCCCCTGTTTTTTTTTTTTTTGAAAATAATAATAATTTTCTGATATTTCGGTATTTGGACGAAAGAACAGAAATTTTTTTTCACGAATTAAAAATAGCAAATTTAAATAAGGAGAAAACGACTTTCCCTTTTAGTGAAAGAAATCACTTTTTCTAAACTGCCAAACAGATGAAACTTAATTTTTCATTAAATGATTGTCATAGAAAGATATTTTTTTATCATGAAATTTTCAGTCAAATAAACTCACCTCTAATGAAAATTTAAAGGGTTTTTTTGTTTTTGTTTTAAAACTAGCGGCATTTGCGCCAATTAACAAATGATGATGTTAACGAGCGTCTCAAGGACGCTTGCTAACCATGCCCATCAAATGGACGTTTCCATAGTGATTATGTGCCTTACGGGTCACTCATTTAGAAGAATCCTTTCCAATATTTTTAAACATTAAAAAGACGTGACTTTCAAGAAAAAAAAAGTTCCAAAACAAAGGACTCGTATAAAGTGTCTAGAGCTTATGCTAAGTTGCAACGGATGTGAATTTAAAAGTTAATATGAATTAAAATTGTCACATATAAACAATTTAGATCAGAGAATTGATTTACAAGTTCTTCACCAAAGATTTTTTTAGTGGGTTTCCAAAAACAAAAAAAAATAAATTGGTTCTTGTCGTGCTAAAAAGAATGCTTTTTCAATCTTTAAAGTATAAAACCATTGTAGGATTACTCTAATGATCACTTTTTCTATTTAGGAAGAGAGAGTGGAAGGTTCGAATCCCACTTTCGAAAAGAGTAGGGTAAGAGCGCGTGAGGCGAGATCGAGATTTTGCAAACTCGCATTCGAAGACTTAACGCACCAAGTGTGGCTTATATAATATAATAAGATAGGATAGAATTTTATAAAAAAAAATCTTTAAAGTATATTATCGTGTTTCTAATAATTCGACCCCTACAAGATTTAATGAAACAAACCGAGTCACATCAATTACAGTATGCATAGGCGACACATAAAAACAAGACCGTCCACATGATGTATAAATCATAAAAAAAGGGCCTTTGTACGTTCTTCAGCCTTTTGTGGAGATTTGAAGACAAAACAAGCAAAGCCCCATATTCCCAAATAGGGAAGCTCTCTCTCTCTCTCTCTCCCTGCCTCCTCCATCCTCGTCTTCCCTGAGCCTTCTTTGTCGTTCTGGTTTCAGCTCTTCCATCTTCTTTCATAATCATGGAAGGCTCTGATAATGAACGTCTTGATTTTGGGAAGATGGGCTATGGGTATATTTTTAGTTCTCGCTCTTCTCATTTCCCTTTTTCCTCTCGTTTCGTTTCACTTTGTTTTTGCATGGCCTCGTTGTCGGGTCCTCTTTTGCCCCTGTTTTTTTGATTTATTGTTTGGTTTCATGTATCAGATGCCAGCATTATAGGAGGAGGTGCAGGATTCGAGCTCCCTGTTGCAACGAGATGTTCCCCTGTCGCCATTGTCACAACGAGGCCGCGGTAAAAGAGAAAAGAGATGATAAAAAATCAATCTTTTTTAGTCTTTCTTCTCTCTAGGAGGGTTCTTTCTGATTTTCTGCATGTGGGTATTTGATTTTGTTCTTGTTGGGTAACTTTTGACTGATTCAGAGCATGCTGAGAAACCCCTTTGATCGGCACGAGCTCGTTCGTCAAGACGTCAAGCAAGTACGATTTTGTCTCTCCTCTCTATTTTGCTAACTTTAGTGTTGCTTATTTATGTGAATTTCTTGATGTTGTCAGGTGGTTTGCTCGGTTTGTGACACGGAGCAGCCGGTATGAAATGCTAGATTTGTGGTGGATAGAACTCTTTTTAATTGAACTTTCTGGTTGATGATTTGAAATGATGTATTTTGCGTATCTTTCAGGTGGATCAAGTTTGTACAAACTGTGGAGTCAGAATGGGGGAGTACTTCTGCAAAATTTGCAAATTCTATGATGATGATGTAATTGCCTTTTCTCAAGTGATGTTACAAAGATCTCTGCTTTTCTAGGTTGTATTTGCTTGGATCTAGAAACACTACTTTGGTCCTTTTCTTTTGGAGACCTTGATTTGGTTCTATTTGTTGTGGTTTGAGTGGCCATATGGCCTCAATTTTTACTGTGTGTGATGGGAGAATTGTGAATAAGAAATGGCACTGTTGTTGCAGACTCAGAAGGGGCAGTTTCATTGTGATGATTGTGGCATATGCAGGTGAGTGGGTTCTAGCCGCTTGTTCATACGAGTTCCTTAGTGTTATGTTAAAGCTGCACTCGTTGATAATGATCCGACTCGTTATGATCTGACTCGCATCATATTACCTGTAACAGAGTTGGTGGACGTGAGAACTTCTTCCATTGCAAAAAGTGTGGTATGTACTTGATAGATATCGATATTCATTTGTGATCATGGTATGGATACCTTTTCAGTTTTATGACCAAATATTCGAGTATGTTGTGTATGGATATGCACATCGTGGAAGCTCCTATTGCCTGCAGTTAAGTAATTGCATAAAATCTTACATTAGATGCACATTCAATTTCTTGTGAATTGTTACTATAGATGGGAAGCGACATCACTCTCTACTTGAACAGGACGTGGCTGTAGCTTTTTATGTTCATTACCTTGGTACTGTGACCAAGTAGCGATTCTACTGAAACTCTTGTTTTGTTCAAAGAATCCGCAATAGGCAGTCGGTATTCTTTGATGCACAGTGCTATTTTCAGTTTCTTTAGTTTCCAGCAAGGTATATGATAGGAACTGTATGTGGACCTAGCTTCTTGCCTAGATCTAGATGTCAAGATTACGGTACTTCATATATTAGCAAACTTTCTCTCCTTGTGAGGTTTTGAGAACCTTCAGTAGATTCAGGATAAATTACCAGCAGATGATGTCTCCATCTCCTAGAAATCATAGGCTTTGTGAGTGGTCATCACCGAAAAGTTTTGAAACATTATATGATTTTAATGATCTAATTATGCCTTCTCCTATTTGTGGCTACTCAGCGGTGAACATGGTGAAACATCAGTAAATTGGAAAGACGTGAAAGATTGACCACGTGAAAGGAAATGACAGATTTATTCATCTAAACAACTGAATCTGCTTTATGTACTGGAAAGTATTGGCGTTTGTGTGTCTATAATTATGCACTCCTTGAACACCGTTTTTATCTGAAATTACATGGTCATGAGTGTTGTTTTACAGGCTCTTGCTATGCCATTGGTCTAAAGAATAACCATTCATGTGTGGAGGACTCCATGCGTCATCACTGCCCCATATGTTATGAGGTTTTTTGCCTTGTAGTTTAGTTGCCTTCTGAAATATTTAAAAGGACTGACTTTGAGATAATTTTTTGTTGGTCTATCATTTCTCAACCCTTCTATATTGTTCTTGTGCAGTACCTTTTTGATTCTCTGAAAGATACGACCGTAATGAAATGCGGGCACACGATGCATTGTGAATGTTATGGCGAGATGTTAAAGCGCGACAAGTGAGCCATTTCAACTTTTTTATGCTAAATTGCTTACAGAACTTTGTCTTGACTACTTTACATTTGGTTTCTGACTTGATACCATTACCTTCACCAGGTACTGCTGTCCAATATGTTCCAGATCTGTGATTGATATGTCCAGGACCTGGAAGAGAATGGATGAAGAGGTAGGCTCACAAACACACAGAACCTAATTTTGGTCTATGTAAAACTGTTATTCACCGAAATTGATATGTGAGGCTGTACATGAATGGGCAAATAGGAGCAATTATCTTTTATAGCAATTTCGGATTTGATGCTTATGAATTACTTAATTTTGACATTCTGAGCAGATAGAAGCAACTCAGATGCCTGAAGACTACCGCCACAAGAAGGTGAGACCTCTCTCGTCCTTTCTGACCATCTTTTCCTCATGTCACATAATTTTTGGCGAAATGCTAAATTTCAATTTTGAGCCTATGTTGTTTTGTCATTGCTGTGATTATATTCCGGAGTCAGAGCTATCTCCTAAATTAGCCTATGTTTTGGTCTGTCTTAAATCTTTTAGATTAGTTGTGATCTTGTCTTGCTGGTCTGCAGATCACGTCTTTGGTTTGTCTGGTTTGTCTGCTTCATTTGAGAACAATGATACAGTCACTTTCCAAACGTGAATAAATTGTCTCCAATGTCTATCTGTTGTTTTCCGTATAGAATGCCTCTATCACAGGCTCTGCTATGCTAAGCTTATTTTCTCTGGAAGTGATTCTAAGATTGCAAATGGAATTTGCAGGTGTGGATCCTCTGCAATGACTGTAACGACACTACTGAAGTTTACTTCCACATTATTGGGCAGAAATGTAGCCATTGCAAATCCTATAACACACGAGCAATTGGCCCTCCGGTTCTTCCTCAATATGACTAGATTTTAAATCAAGCAATTGTACCGGCCAGGGAGGTATGACTGAAGCTTTCACGCTTTGCGTGAATTTGCAAGGATGCTTTGGTTCGTACCGGTGATCATTCAACAATGTCTATGTACCATTATACTCTTCTTTACTGGATCTTCTTGAATCATACATTCTTCCTCCAAATTCATGGAGTTGAAGCCCAGCTATCGAGTCTCTGGGGTTTTGTAAGCAATTCAAAGATACCAACATTGGGATTGGGGATTAAATTATTGCTGTTGTGACAACAACATTCCCATATGATAATATACTCTTCTTGTCATTGTTTTTCTTTATTACCGATATAACCGTGGCTTGTAGTCTCATTTGTGCATGGAACCGCTTGTTTGATGGTGAAATTTCATCCATAATCAACTCTATTTAGCATTTTGTTGCAGTAGTTCTTGTGAATCTTTCTCTGGCCACCATAAATCAAAGCTTGACTCTTGTTCCAGATTGAATAGAGCTGCTGCTTATCCGGTACTTTTAATCTAAAACTGGTTAATTTTCTTATTCTTCAAATTAAAACTGGACAGACTTTTCAAATGCAACTTGGTGAACATTTGGTTGAATTGTCTAATATGGAATTTCATAAACATAATAGGAGTTAGTACTTACTTTACTATCATAATGCTTTGACTGAGTCTCATAGTTACTATCAAACTTGCTCTTTTCTTTCCCTATTTCTCTATATATGTGTGGAAAAACTCGAGATGCTAGTTTAAACATATGAAATTGAGACCCTTACATGCTTCATCCCATGAGAATGTCCCGCTTAATCTTCTCAATAGTGCCGCCTGCGACATCAGTCACTGCAGCTGTCACCGTCATACTCATCAACCCTGCTTGAGCCACAACATTAGCGGCAAGAATTTCCGCTTGATGTCGGCCGAAGACACTAATGATGTTGGTCACCAAATTTCGTCGGATAGACGACGTGATTGCAAAGACAGCGAGATTGCTGTCGGACAAAGTGACGCTAATCGATGAGCCGTTGGTTGTTACTTGAGCCGCCAACATCTTCAGCTTCTCCAACCTAGCCCTCTCTTTTTCAAGGGACCTGATGTAAAGAGATGCTTCTCGCAAAAGTTCTGCCCTTGGAGCCTGCAGGAAGATAAAATGAAACACATGATTAAGAAATCTGAATTTAGCTAAGAAAAATCACACCTTTTTCCAGTATTTTGCTTGGCAATATCATCGACTTAGATAGTGAATCATTAACAAATGAATATGGCTACTAGGCTGCCAATTTGGTTTAGAATGCTGTGATCGTGTCTGTGATTGATTCTTGTCCGATTCTTGCCAATGTAAGAAAACACCGCCATTTTTACTGAACTGAACAAGCTAAATGACTGACCCTGTTCGTTGGTATCAAAACAGAGATCACTGCCTCTGTTTGTTGGTATCAAAACAGAGCACTGACATCTAATAAGAAAATGACGTTCTTTTCATCCTTGTATTGACAATTGAGTAAACGAGTCTGTCTCCTATGTAAAAAAAAAAGAACGGGAATGCGACGAAACCTTGGGCAATATTCTGGGGACCATAGACCGGAGCTTCGAGTATAGCTCGGTGATGTTCTCTCTCCTGCGCCTGTCTCTCCTTGAGCTCTGAAGTCTCCCTCCATCATCATGCCCCACCCTCCCGCGCTTCCTCCGGCGGGATCCCTCCACGGCATTGGTGATCTCCCCTCCACCTTCCATGACAAAACTCCCTAAGACTTACGGCGCCGCTCTTGTGTGTTGTCTGTTTTTAGAGTTCGCTGCGGACGAGTGGAGGAGGAACATGTCCTTTTTATGCTGTTCTGTTGAGCGGATGAGGAAAGGAATGCCTTCTCAGGCGGTTGGAAAAGTGCAAAACTGCAATGTACGGAGAGACAGCACAATGATTTGTCTCCAAACATATGCTCTCTCTTGTGTGCTTTTGATTTCTGCCTATAACACAAAATCAGAATGAAGATGGTCCAGGAAGAATTCTTGAATGCTGTCGGGTTCATGCGAGTTCGAAACATTCGCGGCCTCTGATTTTTAGTAGTTTCACATGAGACCCGTACAATCTGACGGTTCTGAATTAGCGAGCTCACCTTATCGTAATGTAATTAATATTTGCTCGGGATCGACACATGCTAAGTGTGTGCATCAATTTCTTAATTTTACAAAACTATATTGGAAAGGCAAGAGGAGACATGCCGAGTGTGGATTCTAGTTGAGGTGGGTGAAAACCCAACAAATATTTTTGACCATGGTCAATTGGAACCGACCCACCTTTACATTAAAGCGGAAACAAGAGTTTTGGCCAAAAAAAATTTTATTGAACGAGTAATTAATGTGCTAATCATGATAGGCGTTAGACATTTTCTTGATCATATGTCATAAATCCCAAGTGCTTAATTAACCCTCTTAATTTTGCCTTATAAGTTGTGAGGATCGATCCTCTACATCAATATGTAATTTACCGGGTTATTAGCTTTCATGTACGTGGTGAGATTCACAAGTTTAATTATAATCGTGTGAATTTAGTATTTATAATCCTTAAATTTAAAAATTTCACGTGAGATCCACATGGTTTAATGACCGTGACATGTTGAGTTTGTTCCAAATTGATGCACCCAATACTAGCATGCGTGATCAGCCGCGATGGCAGACAAAGCGTGATAGTTGGCATGTTTTTTGTTATAACCAACAAGAGGGAGGAGGGTTTCAACTTGCGCACATGAAAGGAATAGTTGTTGGAAGATCAATTTATCTTTAAGATCATGACCCATAGCACAAATTTAAATCGAATTTATTTTCGCAATGAGTAATGCGAATTAACGATAGCCGTTGGATCTTTTCTCTCCAGAATGTCATGCGATCCTATGTGATAAAATTATATCTCGATTTGCCTTTTAAGTTGTAAAGCTCCTTTTACATCCATTTTTTTGTTTGCCCCTGGGTGTTCTACTTCTACATACACTGTCTATATTATTAGACAGAAATAAAAAGAACCTCCTACTTTTGAGAATTGCAATCCTTTTTCCCTTTCTGATATATATATATATATATTTTAATTTTTATAAAATTTAAATTTAGGAAAATAATTTATATCTTGTACTTTTATTCTATTAATTATCATTTTAACTATCAACTTCTCCTCTAATGACATCTATGCTACCTAATATTGTCATAATATCGGTCAATTTCATTCTTTTAAATAACTAAGGAAGGATTTGCAAATTGATAAAACCAGGTGAAAGAATTTTCCACCTGCATGGACAAGACTTTTTTATCTCCTATTAAAAATTTCCCAATTCTCCCTTTACGGCTTCAACTATTGCATGAAGTTCATGCTTAATAGAATTTGAATCCTCTCTCTCTCTCACTCAGAAAAGTTTAAGGCTCTGCTCGTTTCACGAACAACTTCTAGAAAAATATTTTTCGGATTTTTCGGCATTTGTTTCATGGAAAATAAACGAGTCAAGGAAAATTTTTTTCTCTCATGAAAAAAGAACATTATAAAGTGAGGAAAATTAGGACAAAAAAAAGTAAGGAAAATTATTTTCTCTTTTTTAGAATAGGAAAACATATTCCCTCATCTTTCTTTCCTCAACTCTTTCACATCTCTTTTTAGAATTTATTTTTTTGTTTCTTTTTTATTTGTTATTTTTTTAAATCATATTTATTATTATTTATTTATTTTTTCCATTCTACCTTATTCGGTCCCTCACCACCAAGGCTTTGCCCACCACAGGCCAACGGGCCCAACTATAGGCCAACAAGGCCTCGCCTCACATCGTCAAATTTGGCAAGGCCTGGCCGTAGCCGAGCAAGGCTCGGCCTCGCCTGCGATCGGTTGAAGAAGAAGCAAAAAAGAAAGAAAAAGAAAAACAAAAGAGAAAAATTTTAAAAATAAAATTTCGAATTTCCTAAAAAAGAAAAAAAATAAACAAAAAAATAAATAAATTAAAATAATTAAAATAATTAAAATCAAATATGACTTTTCGTACCGAATGACAAAAAAAAATTTTCAATTCATTTTCAAGTTTTAGCCGAACATCAAAACGTATTGTCATTTTCCTGGAAAATAGCTTCTTGGAAAATATTTTCCAGAAACAACTCATTTTTCGTGTAATGAACAAAGCCTAAGACTTGAAATATTGTACTCTCTCCGCATATATTTTCACGGAATTTCTTTGTAATATCTATCTTCATTAAGAACTTGTTTTCATCATTTAACGATTCAACTATTTTTTAGTAAGCTGCCAAATCTGGTCAACCCTAAGTAGTCTATTTTCATGAATAAAACACACGATATGTACTTTTCACGTCTTCATGTGAATTAATAACAAACTTTTTCCCACAAATTTTCCGTTTTATTAATTGATAGAACAAAATAACCATGTCGAGCAGCCAATTTCTTACAAAGAGAGAGAGAGAAAAAAAAGATAAGGAATATCATCACATAAACAATATTTCACATGTCATTACCCAAATAAAATGAAAGGCAAAACACAGAGACAATAACCTTAAATATCGAAACGTGCATTAAATTAGAGGAGGCCCACTAGCCCAAGACCGCCAAGCCGCCCATTATAACGAAAGCTAACGACCCAACCAGGGACAAGACGATGGAGATGGCCACGCGGTCACAAAACTTGTCGAAGACGTTGCACACTTTCCCCCACTGCACGTGCGAGTTCCCGTCATGGCCGATGACCCCGATCGCTGTGGCGGCGCCGCTGCCAGAGAAAAGGAGCGCAACCATGACTATGTCCGCGATCGCCACCGCCGAGGCTAGCGCTCGGCTCTTGCCAGCCTTGTTGGCGAGTAGGAGGAGCAAGGAAAGCACGGCGTAGCCGCTCGCTATAGCATTAGCCACCACAAAGTACCTGAATAGAGAAAATATTTGAGTTAATTTACACTGAAAGAATTCTATTGAAACTCCTTTTTTTATTAGTCATGAAACTTCATGTGAAAAAAAAATCCACTTAATTCGATTACTCGATACATAATTATGTCTCGACCTATGGAATCCACAAGTTCAGCAGTCGAACTGCTCGGCCCGTCATGAGGTTTGATATTTGTAATTAACCATTTGCGATCAAGGTGGGATTTTTTTTTCTTTAGGGACCTTACTAATGAGCGTTCTCGAGACACTTGTTAAATGTACTTAATAATGAATCTTCCAATAATAACACATTGTTTAGTTACTTGACAAGTGTCATCGGATATATATATATATATATATATATATATATATATATATTTTTTATAACAAAGTTTTTTTTAAAAATTATTATTAGCCTCGTCCAAAAAAAGAAAAAAGAAAATATAGAACATAGGATTTCGGTGCGATTAAAGTATTAAGTGCTAGGATGTTCATAGTTGACTTTAATACAAAAGTCAATAAAAAACAGAGAATTGAATGAGGTGCAGGCGGTGTGCTTATCAATTTACAGAAGGTCGGGGTGGGTGGGAGGCAAAGGGCTTTTAATGCCATAACCGATGCGCCCGACGTATAAATGCACCCCCAACCTCCCAATTCCCATATTTAAATTGGTCAATTTTATAAAAACAAAAAAAGAAATTCAAAGTATAATTATTAAGGAGCAAAGCTAAGAGTTTACTAAGAAGACACACATACAAAAACATTTTGGTCAGAATATACGATCTTGTTGATGAGTGTTATTCTAGAGGCGCTTGTTTTTTTTTTTTTTTTTTGTCGGAATTCTAGAGGCACTTGTTAAACGATCAATTAAGGAGACTTTGCAGCTTTCAAATGTATCGATTGTCCTCGTGATATGCATTGTTGGTGTTTCAAAAATTGAGTTACTTTTAATCTTGTGCTATTAGTCCATATTATAACACTAATAACCCAATTTTGTGTGTCTATATATATATATATATATATATTTATGGATATATTATTTTTTTTTTTTTTTTTTATTTTGGGCTATTGATGGACCCTAAAGTCCCATTAAATATAGTGGTTGACAGCCCACATATAGTTTCCTCCATTATAATTGAATATCGACCATATAAGATATCTCCAACATATGATAGTCTCTACAATACCCTTTTATCTTCTATAGTAAAATTACACTTACTACACAAACTCCATGAAGCACTCGAACAAATTATCCATAGCGAGGAAAATCAACGAGGACTTTCCATACGGTACGGAGCCCCGTGGCCCTCGTATATTACGCAATCTACGTCTGTCGACACAACTCAATCAACTATCCAGGTCAATAGTGATAAATCATGGATTGGAATTACACGGCTTGTAAACTTGAAATTAGTCCGGCGAATAAATTTACCGAAAAGGAGGGGAAAAAGGGGATCGAGAAACGTACACGAAGGCGGACAAGTAGTGCCACTTGGCGGTGACGGGGACGTTGAGAGGTGGCAACCCGGAGCCGACCTGGATGGGCACGGTCTTGGTCTGCTTGTCGACCCCGAGGACCACGGCGGCGGCGAGGGTTAGCGCCATGGCCAAGAGCCTCAGCACCAAACCGCAAGTCCTCGTCCTCCTACCCTCCCTATAGCCCCTCGCGGCCTTGTTCGCTTCGCCATCCCCGTTCATGGTCGTCTCTATCTGCGCTGGAGTCGTAACTAGGGTTTCTGTGTATGTCAGAGAGAGAGAGAGAGAGAGAGAGAGAGAGAGAGAGAGAGAGAATAGAATAGTGAGATGAAATGGGGATTTCAATTTATAAAGAGAGGCAAAAGCAAGAGGTCGGCCAGAGAGAGAGAGAGAGAGAGAGAGAGAGGTTTGGACAAGCAGGAAGGTGTGAAAGGAAGGTTTGGGCTCGTGCGTTGTTTGGGGGGATGTGGAAGCTTAAGAAGAGTTCTCAAGGAAGTGATTTCGTCTGTGAAGTTATGGAGTGCATGGAAAGGTTGGGAGTAGATATTCCCAAATTGGCTATACGTGCATTCATACTTGACTTTTCTTTTCAACAATTCTAACTATTTTACAAAGTTTGATGCTAGGTGACATGTCTTATGGCGGGGCTCTAATCGGGTATTTCCATATGACCTCGCTTTTTAAAGGGAAAAAGCTACCAAAAACCCTAAAATATGCAAATTGTTGCACATCTACTCTAAATTATTTTTGGTGACTGTTGACACCGAAAATCGGCATAGGCCTCCTATGACTAGAAGGCCCACAAGAATGGCTCACTTTCGTAGAACTCTGGATATGACATGCATCGGTAGTCCATAACTTGGCGAAACCGACGCTTGGATGATGAAAATGTTGGTGACACAGCAGAATTGGTACATCACACCAACAGACCAGCAAAGTAGATAAGTCAGCACTTCAAACTGTCCAAAGGACAAGAAGAGCAGTTATCAAAGCCAATTCAAGAAATTAGGGATAGGACGTACAAAAATAACCACACTTGACCGTTATACTTTGTACAAGGCTATTTATAGTCGGAGACAAGCCTTTGTAGACAACCCTTTTTCAATCATAAAAACAATCAATAATACTTATCTTTATGCTCTACAATTGATCCTACTCGTGATTTACTTTATCCGCATTTACCTTTTTCGCACAATTTATCTTTTAGTCATTTACTTGACTTCCTAGAGTCGCCATAAGAACCTCGTTAATCATCAAATCCGAAGGCACTATGTGTTCGGTGAAATGTCTTTCGTCGTGGACATTTCCAACGAAATAGTGACACAAAAATCGAGAAAATCACAAATTTATACCTATGTAATATATTTATCCCAAAGTTGCACCAATTTGCCACGTTTACCCTAAACTTTTTTATTTTTGTGACACAAAAAACTCTAAACTTGTGACACATTTACCCCAACATATATATCACACGCCTATAAGTTTGGAGTTTTTGGTGTTATAAGAGAATAATTTTGGGTAAATGGCATAAGAAAAGTGAGATTTTCTTGGGTGAATATGTCCCAAAATTGGGTTTTTATGCAATTTTTTTTTTGGAGTAAATGTGTCACAATAGTTATAATTTAGGGTTTTTGATGACTTTTACCTTGTTTTAAATGACCAATTAGAGCGTGCCGCACATGATTTAATCATGTGCACAAATTCCGCGTACTAGTTTTAGTATAGCCAAAATTAAGGTTTTTATCCTCTTTCTTTTGGTCGATCGAATTCATGTATACAAATTAGGACCACTTTTCCGGGTATGGTCAAAAGAAAAAGCATTCAAGAGAAAGTAACTTCTTTTTCGCTTTGACTCTTGGAAACTAAGGGATTGAATTTGAGAACTCCTACCGCATAACATACATGTGTGCTCCATGCATTTGACTTTTACGTGTGTACGAGAAGGTACAATTTGTAGAAATTTCCATCGGGAGGCCTACGCACCTATTACGAATACTATCATGACTACACCCATCATCAAACGACGTCGCTTGAAAATTAACTAAGGCTTGGTGTTTTTTGCGGAAAGCAATATAGAAAAATATTTTCTAGATTTTTCGGCATTTGGTTTACGAAAAATAAACTAATCAAGAAAAATATTTTCACCTATGAAAAGAATACATTCAAAAGTAGCGAAAATGATTTCCTCTTTTCGAAGAGAGGAAATCATTTTTCCTCATCTTTCCTCCTTGTAGTCCTTTGCATTCTTTTTTTTTTATTATTAAATTTAAAAAATCTGAATTTCTAATAGTTTTCTAATTTCTTAATATTTTGCTTTTCATTTTTTTTTCTTTTCTTTCTTCTACAACCAATCACTGTCGACGGCGATGGCCGGCGACCGGCCACGAGGCAAGGCACTAGCCTTGTCGACCTCGGGTGAGACTCCATCTCGTTAGATTCGACAAGATCGATCTTGCCGCGAGCAAGCTCGAGTTTCACCAGCATTAGGGGAGTAGCTGTGGCCGACGCCACAAGAGGAAAAAATAAATAAATAAAAATGATAAAAAAAATTCACAAGAGAAAGAAAAAGAAAAGAAAAATAAAAAATGATTAAAAAATTAAAAATTTTAATAATTGTTTTTCAAGAAAATCAATTCCTTACCAAACAACATAAAATGCATTCCAGTTCACTTTTAGGTCTCAGCCAAACATAAAAAAATTTTGTCAATATTTTAAAAAATGACTTTTCAAAAAAATATTTATCAAAAACATCGCGTGTTTTCCAAAACGAACGTATCTAAAGTTACTTTCGTTAAGACCACCCATGCGCTTGCTTGTATGTAGATAACCCTATTTATGCAACAAGGTGACAATTATGAACGCAACGACCAATGAATGTGAAGCTTTATTTAGCTGAATAAAACTGTTTTGGATATATCTAATAATTGTAGTAATTGCACGCCGTAGATATAGTTGGGAGATTTGTGGAGGTTGGTGAGGGAAATCCATGGAGAGTCCATATTTCTTGGGCAATCTGCAATGGGCAATTGGGTGTGAACATTTCCCAACACTTTCATACGGTTTGACTCCTGACACAACGTCATGAATTCCGAAGGTGGAGGATATGATCTTGCCTTTTCAAAACATTTGTGGGCTTCCCTCTGAATGGTGTTTGCCTTTCCTTTTCTGAGTCAAAATTCAAAACCCTATCTTGACAATGTTTTCATCTTCTTTTATTGATCTAGTAATTTATACCTTTGGCCTTCTGTTGGAGTTTTTCTAGTGAGCTAGGAAGTTTGCAAGACTAGTAAGTAATTAGGGTTTATGCCCATTTCATGGACCGCTCGCCCAGTTATTACGAAAGAAATTGTGAGTACTACCGAGTTATGTGCTATTGATCATGTAGTTGAATATTGTTAGGTTCGTATACATAATTAGTTGGGTTGAGGGACAATCCTATCTTTAGTTGAACCATATTACCATATTACTTGCCATGAAAGGATGCTAGACAACTTGGCTAATTTGATAACACCCCAATAATGAAAAAAAAAAAAACGTGACCATGTTGTCCAATGGCTCTTAATTTAACAGCTACCAAGAATAAAAAATTATCTAGAAAGACAGATACGTAAAGGCTCATGATCGTGCCCATATATATATGGGGACGTGAGTGTAAAGACTTGGTTATATGCCAGATGCTTGTAGAATATTCGGCAAACCCAATGAACCGGTTAAGCTTAGGCTTTTTGGTTTTATAGACGATCCTTACCGGAACAATTTGTGCGTAGGTGATGAGTTTGAACAAGTTATCTTCAATTATCGAGCTGAAAATCCTTCGAAACCCTAGTCAACTGTCCTTATCTTCTCAATACAAGATATCGATTCCTTCCACGCTTCATCAAGCACCCTTAATTCTTTAAACGGGCGATATCTGTCCAGCGCATTGCGAAAAATCCGAATCCCCGAGAAGGAGGAGGAGAAAGAAACGGGTTTAGTAGATGAGAGTGAATGTGAATTTAATAGGGTTCTACACATTGATAGTCAAAGAAATCTCATGCGAGATTATGACAGAGTGGGCAATCTTGTATTTTAAATTTTTCGGTCAGGATAAGGTTCCCACTTCAGGCCTCCCAGCATCCAGACTGGCATTTCACATGTGGCCAGCAAAAATTTTAAAAAAATAATGAAAAATTGTGAGGGATACGTGGCAAAGATATATCCATGCACGATAGTTTCCTTCAATGGGGAAGAGACATCACACGATTTTTATGGAGCGGGGTTCTAACGCGTTCTGCAAATCTGTCGGATTGGACAATGACCCTTGATCTACTACAAAACAATTGTGACCGGAAATGCTACGTGGACCGCTATCTCAGCGCCACGTCATCCTGACTGTGTTTTCTGTGCTTATTGGGTTGAAAAAAACTCAAGACTGAGAGAGAGAAGCCGCGGCGGCGGCTTCGTCCAAGCACCAACAAGAGCCACCAAGTGCTCGCCGGCCGTGCCGTCCTTTGTCCGATCACAGCTGGCGCAGCATTCAATAGAAGCACGGGCGCGCGCACACACAACGATTTGAGGGGAGAGGTACACTTAGAGAGAGAAAAGTGGCGATGGCTTGCCACCGCTTCTCGCCTCCTTAGACTCGAGCCACTTTGAATTTGCCATGGCCGAGATCGTACGACCGCAACTATTTATCGTCACCAGTGTCGTGCGGCCTCGGCCAGCCTTTCTAGTGGTCATTGTGACCCTGGCCACCTCCAAAGTGTGGCCGCTAGGCCCCGCGAGGGGCACCAATTCTTGCTGGGCGGGGGGCCAGCCTTTGCCGGGGTCGTCGGGACCCTGGCCCCTTCCAGGCTGTTGCCGCTAGGCTCTGGAAGGCACCAATTCTTCCTGGGGTTGACACAATTGTATTTTCTTTCTTCGTTATTAAAGTTGTATGTATTTTATTTAAAAAATTACTAGCCACATAAGATGCCACATATTCGCTCATCAATCGTCACAATTTAACAGCAGATAAATGCTGGCCAAAAACGATGCGGGGACAAAATTGATGGTGTTATTCTGATATCCTTCGCTTCGGGGTCGTTGGGACCCTGGCCTTCCAGGCTGTTGCTGCTAGGCTCTGGAAGGGGCACCAATTCTTCCTGGGGTTGACACAATTGTATTTTCTTTCTTCGTTATTAAAGATGTATGAATTTTATTTAAAAAATTACTAGCTCACATAAGATGCCACATATTCGCCTACGTCATCAATCCGTTCACAATTTTAACAGCAGGACCAAATTTGAATAGAAAACCATATAGTTTAATGGCCATGTTGACCCAAAAAAAGAAGCGGAGACAAAATTGACGGAGTTTGTTGGATTTTATTTTTTTTTTTGGTAAAATATTTAAAATAATTTTTAGACAATTCACACATATTAGGATTAAGCAGTTAAACTTCCTTGGCGATTAATAAGGTCAACATTGTCATCAAAATTGATTAAGTTAGGATGGACTCAATAATTAACGCGCCAAACATGCACCTACAGAAGATTAAGAGTATTGAATCGATTCGACTTTGCGCGCCATCACGTATAAATGCTCTCAAGCGCGGACCACCGAATCTCGACTTTGATTTTGCAGTCTTGCTTGACTCATGAGATTATTGACGGGCCAAAGTTACAGATTCCCAAGTTCTGTCCACGTGCAATTAGCTGATCCAAATGTGGGTCGAGTATCATCATTCGATTGCAAGACACATAGTTAAGTATGTTAAACGAGGTCATCTTAAACGAGTTCCTTAAGATCACTTGTTAAGTATGTTACAAGATAATAATTACACATAACACCAGAATTTCTATCTATTGAAAATTTTTAGAAGTTCTTTAATTGTGGTCGCCTAATAAATCCCTTGAGGCATTAGCTAACGGACTCCGAGCAAGTTACCCAAATAGAAATAAATCTATTATACGGATGCTAACTTAGAGTATGTTTGGTTCGACATTTGGGGAAAGCCTTTGGTGAAATGTAAAAGTCTTTAGCCTAAAGTGTTTTGGGGAAATGCAAGATTGTTTGGTAAACTGTAATTAAAAAATGTCTTGTAAAGCAACTTTATGCTAAATGCTGTTTGGTATACACTATATTTGGAGAGTCCTTCCGTGAAATCAATTTTTTTTTTTCCTAATTTGTTTAAAATTTTAAAAAAAATCATGACTTTAGCTTCAATATTTTCGCGTCGAAAGTAATATAAAAGCGATATATTGACAAACTTAAAAATAAAAAAAAATCACATCAAAGTGCATCTTTCTTAATTAAAAATATTTTTAATAAATATGGTCACATATGTCCTTAGGAAAGAAATACATTATCCTTAAATATTACAAACCTCCTATGACCGACACTTTTATATTTAGTTCCTGTTGAGTGTAAAGTAAAAAAGAGGTGTTAACAAATTTAAAAATGAAAAATCACATTTCTTTTTGGCTAAAGAAATCAAACGGAAAAAAAAGTCACATAAATTAGTTATAAACTTTTATATTTTTGTTAATTTAGTCCTACAACTTTGTGCGAAATTTCAATATAGTTCTTTCGATTAAATATCACTTGGAAATTGATGATATGGACAATTCAATTATCATCAGCCTCTACGTGGTACATTGCCACGTTAGTGATTTTCAGCGAAAGTTGGCCGGAATGACTACATTAGAATTACACACAATGACTTAGCAAAATAAATGAAGTTTATGATTGAATTGGCATCCGTACAATAAATTTAGGACCGAATGGACAATTGTCCCAACAATATCCATACAATACTATATGAGTGTGTGTACTCTGTGTATACAAAACAACGAATCCTTGAGAATTCGCAAAAAAATATAGACTCCATGTTGCGATATGGTCATCGATTCAGCATTGGCCTAATATACAATTCCGGGTACTAATTTTAATAAAGCTAAAATTAAGATTTCATCCTCTTTCGTTTCCGCGATATGGTCAAAAGATAAATCGATTGACATTTACCCATACGAGAAGGAACAATTTGTAGAAATTCTACGGTTTATCTTTCCATACTTTCATACGGTTTGATTTCTGACACAAAGTCGCGAACTCCTGCGGCGGAAGGCATGATCTTGCCTTTTCAAACGGTCATGGGCCTCACACTGAATAGGGTTTGTTAACCTTTATGTGAAAATTCAAACCCTTGTCTCGAAGGTCATCACCTTCCTTTATTCATAACAATGTATAGCATCGGCCTTTTCCTACTAGTGAGCTAGCACGTTTTGAAAGACTCAGTACCTAACATGCTACGTTTGGTGGACCGAACTCAACTCTATTCAGTATTTAGAGTAACAGGAAATTTAGGAGGTGTGACCTCTTGCGAATAAGATCGGCGTGCAGATAGGAAGCTTAGAATCATGGAGATGCAGTCGTAACCGCATTTGAAATATGTACTGCTTATAAGCAGTTTTTTTTAGTAGGCTAGAAAAGGCAACGTGTAATATTTAGAAATGGATCAATCCTCAAGAACATGTATTCTCACTATACTTCTATTAATTTACTAATATTACTGGCTTCTCGGTTCAGTCATTCATAATTCGTTACCTTAAAACTCACTTTCTTTTTCTTCGTTATGCCAATTGAATTCCTATCACAAATCACCACTGAACCCATCTCATAAAATTTCAAAAGATGAACTTTTTTTGGTGAAAGATCGTTCACTACTGCCCATTTTTGGTTAACATAACAATTCCCATCGAAAGAAGACCGGACAAATTTCCCTAATTTGATGATGGCACCCAATAATGTACAACCGTGAGCCCGTTGTCCAATGACTCTTATTAGAGACTCGCGCGTAAAAGCTCATGCGACCCTTTGATATATAGGGAGAAACAACTTGGAAAGCTTATATCGTAGGACGTATAACCCATTTTCGCATGACTTGCTTTTTTAATTTTTACCATAATTTGGAGACACAAGCGTAGAGGTTCGGTCAACTACTGAATGCTCATGAAATGATTTAGAAATCCAATGAACTTGTTAAGTTCAAACTTTTTTTGGTCTGTGTAGGATCAATACCGGAGCAGTTTCGATACAGTTAATAAGATTCAATTCCTGAAGCGATGTTTGTCAAATGTATTTAGAAAATCTGAATCCCAAGAAGGGAAAAAAAAGGGTTTATTAGATGAGACTCAATGTGAATTTAATACATTCCTCACATTGATATTCGAGAAGAGTCTCATATGAGATTTGACAGAGCGGGCAATCTTGTTTTTCAATTTTCAAAGGAAGACACGTTACGATATTTACGGCACGATTCTAGCACATTCAGCGAACCTGCCAAACTCGAACAAGTGCCTTCAACTGGACTACAAACTACAAACTAAAGCAACTTGCTGTCATATTTTCAGGGGATAGTGGCACTTCTATTTTCGGTACGTTTTCAATTTGTACAATTCTTGTTATTCAATTTTTGGCCAAGTGATCCATAAACTGTGAGGGTAATAGAATGGCAAAATTTGAAACAAAAAAAAATTATGGTTTATCAACCACATTGGCCGAAAAAAGGTTACACGGGAAAATTATCAAAAAAGACTGGAAATTGATTATATGATACTGATTGTTCTACGTGGCGTTGCCGCCACCGACTTGAATAATTTTTAAAATATTTTAATATTTTTTGAAAATTTTATATTTTCATTTTCCCTTTTTTTTCCTTCTCTTCCTTCTTCTTCACGCTGGTGAGGTTGACCTCTATGGCCAATGGCAAAGCTCGTCCCCGAAAGCCACTGGCGAGGTGTCATTCTAGTTTCACAGTTGAGTAATTATTCCGATTGTATTGTAAGCAAGTTACGCCTACTATGATTAGTAGTTGACTTCCTCGTGATTAATTAACTTAATAGAGATTCCAACTGACACTAAGGATTAGACCCATGTTATGTTTCAGTACTTAAAAACACTGATCGAGAATGGTCAAACCAAGGAAACGAAGATGACAAATAACTCCTGCTCCGAATGGGTCAACATGTTCATCAATGTCACTTAAGGTAACAGCTAATGCGCCAAACATGCATGTACAGGAGATGATGCGTATCAAATTATTTCGATTTCGCACGACATTGTGGATCTTCTGCTCGATCGTGTTGAGTTGATTCCATTGCTTCAATGTTCGTCTGGTCCTGCATTCACAGAAGGGTTATTTTTTATATGTTTTCCTACCAATAACAGGAAAAAAGGACGAACAACTGGTTACTTACATTTGTCACGATATGAGCAAAATGAAGCTGATGGAAAGCTGAAATGGAGGAAAAACTGTATTGCTTTCTCGTATTAAAATTGTAAGAGTACAACCCTATTTATAGTACACAGAGCCTAATTAACAAAAGAAAAAAAAACGATTCCCTTATACATATTATTCTAATAAATCAATTAAAGATAATCATATCAAATATACGACGTCAATCAACGCCAATGATATCTTCATCATATCAATCAGTATGTCAATCGGCGCCAATGATATCTTTACTAGTAGCTCCAACACTTCCCCTTAAGTTGGTGGTCTATATACATCAAAAACGCCAAGCTTGCTTCATAGATATGTATGTTGCCTCTGACACAAAGGTTTGGTGAAGTTATCCACAAGTTGCTCTATTGTCCTTATTCCCTTTGTCTTGATCATTCCATGTTGGATTTTATCTCCGATAAAATGACAGTCAACTTCTATATGCTTTGTTCTTTCGTGAAAAACTGGATTCACCTGCGAGTTTAAGCACATCATCATTGTCACAAAATAGAATTGATGGTTCCCTTACACATACGCCAAGGTCTCCAAGCAATCCTCTTATCCGAGACAATTTCACAACTAGTCTTTGCCATTGCTCGGTATTCTACCTCGGCGGATGATAATGAAATAGTCAATTGTTTCTTCATTTTCCACGAGAGTAGTGAGTTTCCCAATTTGACACGGAATCTTGTAACTGATTTTCTACTCATAGGACAAGTAGAATAATTTGTGTCACAATATGCTGTCATTTCCATGTTGTTATCTTGAGATAGTAGTATTTCTAATCCCAAACATCCTTTCAAGTACTTCACAACTTTCAATGCAGCACTCATATGGGACTGTTTTGGTTCATGCATGAATTGATTAAGAATCTATACTGCATAGCATATATCCGGGTCTAGTCATGGTGAGATAGATAAGCTTTCCAACAAGTCTTTGATATGCAGAGGGATCCTTGAGTAGATGATCCTCATTCATTGGTGAAAAACCCTTATGATATTCAACCGTCATTAACTTAGCATCCTGTTTAATTGGAATGATAGCTGGTTTAGCACCCGATAGTCCCACTTCCGATACGATTTCTAGGACAAATTTACATTGACTTAGACAAATTCCTTTATCTGATCGTGCAATTTCAATCCTGAGAAAATATTTGGGTGGTCCCAAATCCTTAATATGAAAAGTGGAATGCAAGTACCTTTTAAATTCCTTGATGGCAGATTCATCATTCCCTATAATGAGTATATCATCAACATATATCAGCAAGTAAATGGATCATGTACCGTGATTCCATGTGAATAAGGCATAATCGTGTTTTGATTGCTTGAATTTTGCAGTTGTTAGTGCACTAGTAAATTTAGCATACCACCGACGAGAAGCCTATTTAAGTCAATATAGGGATTTACGTGGAAGACATGCTCGATTCTCCCCCCGTCTACATAAACCCAACAAAAGATCCATATAGATATTTTTCTTCTAAATCTCCATAAAGAAAAGTATTGTGAACGTCCATATGATGCAAAGGCCAATCACGAAGAGTAGCAAATGGAGAGAAAACAACGGATAGTAACTTCTTTTGCTACTAAGGAAAATGTCTCCTGATAATCAAAACTTTCCAGCTGCGTGAACTCCTTGGCTACAAGTCTTGCCTTGTGGTGCTTAATGGAACCATCTGCCATGTACTTAATTTTATACACCAACTTACACACAATAGGCTGCCGATGGGGTGGTAAAGGAACTAAATCCCAAGTTTTATTCTCCGTTAGAGCTCGTAGCTCGTCTGCTATGGCTTGTTGCCAACAAGGATCTTTGATAGCTTCATTGTACGAGGACGGTTCATTGTCCTCAGATATTCTACTAATGCAGCACATATGTTCCGGTGATAGACGAGCAAAGCTAACATAAGAAGAGATCGGATAGTATGTACCAGATGAGTTCAAGGCAGAACAAATATAGTCCTTCGTTAATGTCGGTGGTCGTGTTGCACGACCTGAACGTCGAGGAGGAGTGGGTTAGGATTTATCAACATCGAGTGGCCCATGAGAGGTATCATCCGGAGGGTTTGATGAAGAACACTGAAAAAAACACTGATTTAGCCACAAAAAATTTACGACGAAATAAATTCGTCTCTAATTTTCGACGAAAATAGCGACAAAAGTAAGATTCGTTGCTATTTGCGACAAAATTAGCTGACGAAACAATTCGTCTCTAATTAGCAATGAATATAGCGATGGAAAAAATTTCGTCACTAATTTGCGACGAAAATGGCCACGAAATAGTCTTCGTCGGTAATTTGCAACGAAAATAGCCACGAAAAAGTTTTCATCGCTAATTTGCGACGAAAATGGCCACAAAAAAAATTTCGTTGCACATTAGCGATGAAAACGGCCATGAAAATATTATCCGTCGCTATACCTTTGCTACGAAAATAGGATTCATCGCCAATTAGTGACGAAAGGCCACGTTTCGTCGCTAATTAGCGACGAACGTTTTTTTTGGTCGCAAATTCCTTTTTTAAAAGTTAGCGACAAACTGTTATTTTCATCACAAAATTAGCACTATGAATAAAAATAAGAAAAAAAAAACATTAAAATTAGCAACGAATAAATATTTTCGTCGCTAATTTAGCAACAAAATGTATTATTTGTCGCTAATACTATTAAATGAAATAAAAATAAAAATGAAGAAATAATTAGCGACGAATAATGTTTTTCGTCGCTAACCTCCTATTGAGCAATTAGCGTACGAAAACCAAATTTCGTTGCAAATTTGTTGCTAAGCATTTAGCGATGAAAACCTAGTTTGTCGCTAATTAACGACGAACCACATTTTGCGTTGCAAATTCTCTTCTTAAAAGTTAGCGACGAAAATTGTCATTCGTCGCTAATTAGCGACGAACGTTGATTTCATCGCAAAATTAGCACTATGTAGCGATGAATCATGGTTTTCGTTGCTAATATGATAGAAATATAAATAAAAAGAAAATATTCAATTTAGCGACAAACTGTTATTTTCGTTGCAAAATTATGAATAAAAATAACAAAGAAAATGTTAAATTTAGAGATGAATCGCTATTTTCGTTGCTAATACGATATAAATAAAAGTAAAAATAAAAAAATAATTAGCGACGAATAGTGTTTTTCGTCACTAACCTCCTATCGAGCATTTAGCGACGAAAATCTTATTGCGTCGCAAATTTGTTGCTAAGCATTTAGCGACGAAAACCTATTTCGTCTCTACTTAGCGACGAACGTTGATTTCGTCGCAAAATTAGCACTATGTAGCGACGAATCATGGTTTTAGTCTCTAATATGATAGAAATATAAAAAGAAGATATTCAATTTAGCGACGAACTATTATTTTTGTTGCAAAATTATCACTATTAATAAAAATAACAAAGGAAATATTAAAATTAGTGACGAATCTCTATTTTCGTTGCTAATTAGCGACGAAAATGTATTATTCGTCACTAATATGATATAAATAAAAATAACAAAGAAAATATTCAATTTAGCAATGAATCACTATTTTCGTCGCTAATTTAGCGACAAATTGTGTTATTCGTTGTAATATGATTTAAATAAAAATAAAAATAAAAAAAATAATTAGCGACGAACAGTGTTTTTCGTCGCTAACCTCCTATTGAGCATTTAGCGATGAAAACCAAATCTCGTAGCAAATTTTTTGCTAAGCATTTAGCGACCGAATTACGTTTTTCGTCACAAATTCTCTTTTTAAAAGTTAGCGACGAACAGACATCTTTGTCGCTAATTAGCGACGTAATAACAATTTCGTCGCTAATTACTTTCCTTAATTTATATTGTTTTCCATGTTTATTAGAACCTTTTTTTTATATTTATTACATATATAAAGTAGTGAACAAACAAAAAATAGAGGTCAATTTTTTTTGATAAAACATAGCTTAGAAAAATATTCAACTTTGATGAGATACTAAATAGAGTAGAGTAAGGATCTATTCGAAAACGATTTTCTATGCATAATATTGAATCGCCATAAATATATATTGTAATTGTGTCATTTAGAAAAATGAAATTGACCGATTCTTTCTTTTAAGATGGATAAAATACTATCAACGAATAAGAGATGTTCTAAATCAATTAATGAAGTTTTCAAAAACATTATCAGAAAAAAAAATGAATTTTTTTTTCAAAATTGGGAAAAATTATTTCTTTTTTATTTCTACTAATAAGATATCATAAAAGCTTAAGAAAGGCATTAGTTGGGGGAAGAATCCGCAGGAATCAGATTTTTTGAAGAATATATCGAGAGATAATTGGATTTGGTTAGACAATGTGTGATTGGTAAACAGGGGATTGGTTTTTTAGCAAGGTACGGAATGTATCGTCAAATATTCAATATGATTATACAAAATCTAGTTCGTTCAAGTAACGGATTCTAGCTAATTGAAAGGATCTTTTGATCAATCCAAAGATGATTTTGATTCCATTAGTAATGAGGATTCGGAAAATCATACATTAATCAATCAAAGAGAGATTCAACAAATAAAAGAAAGATCGATTTTTTGGGATCATTTCTTTCTTCAAACGGTGAATGATTTAAATAAGAAACACCTATAATATGTCGTTTAGCTTAGCTTATTTATGTTATTTCTTATATTCTATTTTCTCACTACAAAAAAAAAGGTTTTGCCCACGGAAAATTAGTGATGAAAGCCAATTCGTCGCTAATTTGCGATGAAGTATAATTCGTCGCTAATTTGCGATGAAATTAGCAATGAAAATATTTCGTCGCTAATTTGCGACGAAAATAGCGATGAAATAAATTTCGTAGCAAAACTATTTGTCGCAAAATTCATCAGTAATTAGCAACAAAAAATGTTCGGCACAAAAGTACCGATGGAAAACTTTCGTTGCAAAATTATTCGTCGCTAAATTTGTCGCAAAATTAATTTTCATCCAAAATTGTTGAACCGAAGGTTCGTCAGCTGATTTCGTTGCCAAAAGTTTCGGTCGCTAAATTCGTCGTTAATTAGCAATAAAAAATAATTCGTCACAAAATTAGCAATGACAATTGCTATCGTCACTAATTAGCGACGAAATGTTTTTGTGGAAAAACTTTTGTCGCAACTTTCGTCACTAATTAGCGATGTAATCCGTTCGTCGCAAAATTAGCGACAACAAAGGAGGTTCGTCACTAATTAGCGATGTAAGCCGTTCGTGGCAAAATCATTCATCGTAAAATTGATTTTCATCTACGGAATTGTGAAATTAAAAGTTCGGTCGCTAATTTCTTCCCTAAATTCGTTGCTAATTAGCGACAAAAAATCATTCGTCTCAAAATTGATTTTCACTTGCAGAATTGTGAAAAATTAAAAGTTCGTTGATAATTTCGTTGCAAAGGTATTCGTCGCTAATTAGCGACAAAAAATCGGTCGTCACAAAATTGATTTTCACCCACGGAATTGTGAAATTAGAAGTTCGTCGCTAATTTCGTCGCAAAGGTATTCGTTGCTAAATTCGTGGCTAATTAGCGAAAAAAAATCATTTGTCGCAAAATTGATTTTCGCCCGCAAAATTGTGAAATTAAAAGTTAGTCGCTTATTTCGTCGCAAAGGTATTCGTCGCTAAATTCGTTGCTAATTAGCGACAAAAAAATCATTCGTTGCAAAATTGTTTCTCGCCCGCGGAATTGTGACATTAAAAGTTCGTCGCTAATTTCGTCGCAAAAGCATTCATCGCTAATTAGCGACAAAAAAATCATTTGTTGCAAAATTGATTTTCACCCGTAATTGTGAAATTAAAAGTTCGTCGCTAATTTCGTCACCAAAGTATTCCTTGCTAAATTCGTCACTAATTAGCAATAAAAAATCATTTGTCACAAAATTGATTTTCGCCCGTAGGATTGTGAAATTAAAAATTTGTCGCTAATTTCATTGCAAAAGTATTCGTCGCTAATTAGTGACAAAAAAATCATTTGTCGCAAGGCTGACGTTAATTCCTAAAACCCTCCCGCCCAAGTTTTAGTCCCCATGCTCTCTCTCTCTCTCTCTGCCTTGACCGAGCGACCCACCGTACGACGTCTTCATCTTCTTCTTGGCTTCGCTTCTTCTTCATTTCCTCCTTCCTTCTTGTTCTTGCTTTCTTTTCGGTTCACCCAAGCGACCCACCTCCACCTTGACCACTACAAAGATGCACCACCACCCTCTGTCCACTCCCGTCGCCAGCCCAAGCCTCACCGCTTTGCCGGCCTCGCGCGAGCCGCAACTAGCTGAGTTGTTTATAGCAACCACTGCTAGCATCGTCGCCCGGGTCGCGGTTAACCCAGGACCTTCGCCCTAGGACCTCCTCCACCCGAGCTCCGCCGCCATCGAGCACCGCTACCCGGTCACCTCCACCCACCGAGTTGGCCGAGACCCACGAACGATTTGAGCTCCCCGCTCGTGAACCCGACGCCCACCCGAACCACTCTAGCCATTGCTTGGCTTGGCCGCCGCCCGAAACTTGCAACCCAAGACCCTTAGCTCGTGGCCCGGCCGCACCTCTCCAACTGCCATCACCACGACGCCACGAGCTCCGGTCATCGCTCGCGAGCCTAGTTGTGCTCGGAAGCTCGAGATCCGTGAGGCCCAAGTACCGACCCACGAGCCATCAACCCATGTCGTGCCGCACCATCGTCCATAGTAGCCCCGGCGCGCTGGCCCGGCTACTACTGAGCCCTAGCCGTCCATGACGCCGTCGACCAGCCATGCCGATCGTGGAACCGTGAGCCTCGCGACCCGAACCCATTAAGTTAACCCAACCCGAGGAACCGGCCGATTCCTACGGACCCGACTCGGACTTGAAAATCCGAAACGCCGACCGTGGACTCGACCTGAGCCGGTGACAGAACCGTGACACCGATCGTCTCGATCAATGCTACATCACCTCTAGCTTGAGTACCATGGGCCTGTGACCCGCCAGCTCTCTCCCTCTCTCGGTTCACTCCCTCGTCCACTTGTTGTCACAGCTCTCTCTCGGCTCTCGGGTTCACTCTCTCGTCCACGGCTCCTGTGACTCGCTGGCTCCACCCCTGCCATTCATTGTCCGCCATCCTCGCCTGGTGAGTCTCATCCTATTTTTTCGCTCGTCTTCTCGCCCGAGCACTGAGGAACTAACTAATTAGTTTTACATCTAGCATGTGCAATAGGTTGATGGATGCGGATATCAGCACACAAAGTATCACAAGCGTAAGTCCTCACATTTGCAAGTTTCCATCCACTTGTTTTTCAGTAATTTTAGTCTCAATCTAGCTAATTCGGTCTACGTGCTCCTTAAATGTATATGCTTTATGTTTTATACTTTGATCGGAAACTTTGTCACCATTACCTCCTCTCGTTTAGCATTACGTCTAGCATTACGTCTAGTCCGAATAAGATTATAACATCTTTGAGGATCACATGAAGATTATAACATATCCTGCTATAAATGAATGATAAAGTCTCTTCGTCCAAGTTACCCCCTTTATTTAGTACATAAAACTTAGCGAGATAATCGAATACAAGAATATAGTTACAACTTACCTGTTTGGTTGAACTCCCGTAGCCTCAAGCAAAGAATTAGGATCAATCAACCGGATCGGCATCGGGGGTTGCTCAAGCACCGCAGAGATCTTCTTGCTATGGTTCTTAAGCAAGTTATGCTCCGGTCACTGCATTAGTGGGGAAAATTGATTTTGTTATACATCCGGTTGCTTCCATTGTTCTCGCCATACTACCTAACTAAATGCTACATTTTGTGTGGATGGTAGATCTGTCGCCATCCAATAGAAGAATGAATTCTTGGGCTACTGTAATATGAGGAACTAATTATGTGCGAGATTCCCTAAAGAAAAATATTCCTGTGATTCTTGTGAAAAATGTAGATGAATGTATCTCATTTTCGTATTATTATAGAATTTTGATATTATTAAGTGCTTAATCAATGTTAAATATAAATTCTAGAAATTAATTTTGATTTTAATTAGATTTAAGATCGAAGATTAAAAGAAATGATTTTATCATATGAAAAAATAAAATTTCGTCGCTAAGTTCGTCCCTAAATAATATTCATCACGAGTTCGTCGCTAAAGAATTAATAGAATTCGTCGCTAAATTCGTTCCCGAACAATGTTCATGGCAAAATTCATTGCTAAAGACGTATTATCAAGTACATTGTAAACAAAAAAGTTGTCGTTAATTTGATCACTAAATTATTTCAAATTTCATAATTGGCAAACACTTTTTCCCACGAATAGCGTTAGTGGCAAATTAGCGACGAAGTTTGTAGCGAAATTTTCGTCGCAATTCAGCGACAAAAGTTACAATTTTTCGTGGTTAAATTTTGTGACGCTGATTTAGCGACGAAATACATTTTGTTGCTATTTTCGTCGCAACTTGATTTAGCGATGAAAATTTTCATGGAAAATGTTGTTGCTAAACTTTTAAATTCGTAGCTAATTAGCGATGAAATTAGCATCGAACTTTTTTTTGTTGCTAATCGGTGACGAATTTTTCCACGAAAACGTTCGTTGCAAATTAGCGACAAATATACTTTCGTCGCTAAATTTTGTGACCCAAGTTGGTGATGAATTTACTTTCGTTGCTATTTTTGTCGCAACGTCCGTGGCCTTCGTCACTAATTAGCAACAAATTTGGCCACGAATATGTTTGTGGCAAATTAGCGACGAATTTCACTACGAACATGTTCGTGGAAAATTAGCGATGAATTTAGTTCGTGGCAAATCAGCAACGAATTTTGCCACGAACGTTGTTCGTCGCAAATTAGTGACGAAAGTTGAAATTTTTCGTAGCTAAGGTTTGCAACGCCGAATTAGCGACGAAATTATTTTCGTCGCTAATTTTCGTCGCAAATCAGTTTAGCGACAAATTTTGGAAAAAATTTCATGGCAAAAGCCGTGGCTAAATTCTTGTTTTTTTGTAGTGGAAGCCAAAGAATCCTCCGATAGTGGTGCTTTGCCGTCCTTTTTCAATGACGAACTGGAATTAATTCCAGATGTAAGAGGTGCCATGGGAGGAACCATAACAAGCTCCATAGGTGGTAAATCTTCTTCACTCAAGAACGGACGGTGATTCACAGTTTCTTCTAGTTGTTCCTCTGAAATTTTTTTGTCTTGGAAAGGGAAAATATCTTCATGAAAAATAACATCCCGACTAACGAAAATCATCCGGTCGATGGACCAAGAACCGAATGTCCCTTCGAAGAGCAGGATATCCCATAAAAATACACTTAAGGGCACGGGGACCCAATTTGTCCCCGAGGGCCTACAGTAGATACATAACATAAGCATCCAAAGACATGCAGGTGACGGATATCTGGAGCTTTACCAAAGAGAAGTTCGAAAGGAGTTCCCCAATTTAGGATCCGAGTCGGCATCCGATTGATCAAGTAGGCTGTTGTTGGGGTGTGTAGACACAGGAACTTTCATGAAGAATTCCATTCAAGGTGAAAAATGAGGAACATTCATTATTAGAAAGCTCACGGGCATTATCAGTATGAATTCGCTGAACGGATTTGTGAAACTGATTTTTTATCAAGATAAGAAAATTCTTAAGATGGGAAAGGGTTTGAGCTTTGGATTGCTTGAGGAAAACCTAAGTTGCATGTGTGTAATCATCTACGATTGTGAGAAAAAACCGAGACCCATCACGATGTGGAGTGTGATATGGTCCCCAAATGTCCATATGTAAAAGGATAAAAGCATTATGGGCACGTGATGTGCTTCGAGAGAAAGGGAGTCACAATTGTTTAGCCAATGGACAAATAGAGCGCTTGGGATGAGGAAAGCTGGCACTGTGACCCAAACGTTGATGAGATAAAGAATTGTTGTTACTAACGTTGGTATTACACAAGGTACCCTTATTTAAGGGGAAATATGAAGAATTAAGATCCTTTGGGTAGTACAGCCCAAAAATTAAAGTCCATCATAACTTTTACTCAAGCCCATTTGTTTCTCGATCGAAAGGTGTCGCGACCTAAAAAAAAATAAACAAAGTCATCTTTTTTCGGGCTAATGGATTATCGAGGTTAATTAATTAACTAACCTAACTCGGACTCTCCCAAGTCCATACCAAATCGCAACTTAAGGTTCGAATGATTAACATGCAATGTGATTTGAATTTGGAGTCGCCACTAATCATTTTCGGTAGGTCGATTAGAAACCTAAATAAAATAGCGGGAGAAAACTATCTTATTTCGCGAACCGGAGATTAAGAGTCCGGAGACTTGGTTACATTAATTACAACTAATGCCCTTTCGGTACCTTAAAATTCATGAAACAAATAATGGATTTGACAAATTTGATGAATTTTACTTGAAGATCAAAGAATCAATTTTTTTGGATTTTTCTTCCCATGACATTTTTTGAAATAAAAAAATTACATGAAATTAGGATGAAATAGGTTCAAGGTTACTCCCCAATTTGAACTCGTGCACCAAACTTGTGCTTCGGGCTTGTCTTAACCATTGGACCGATTTGGTGACTCGTTAGACCGAGAAATCTCTTGGTCCTATCTCTCCTTCACGCTTCTTTCTCAACTCGCTAGAATTTCATGAGACCGCAATACGGACGTTGATATTTTTCCCTTTTGCTCTCCTCCTATTCTCGTACCATTGCTTGTCTCATCGTTGATATGCACTTGTTATTTAACATAAAAACGTAGAGAAAATCGGTGTAGAAAATCCGGGCTAATTTGTATTCGAAATTAAAGAAAGTTAGGGAATCACTTAACTTTCTTTTGCTGCGGCGAGCTCGAACGATGGCGATGGACCAAGTAGCTTGCGTTGATCGGTGCAAAAATTGACAATAGTAGTATCGGGCTTCAAAATTCTCATACCCTCTCAAAACTCTTTTCAAATTTTTTTCTCAAGAGCTCTCTCTATTTTCCTTCTCCAAAAACTCTCTCAATTCTCTTTTCCTCCAAAAAAAAAAACTCTCTCAATTCTCTCTTACTCCCCCAAAAAAAAACTCTCCTATCTCTTCAAGAACTCTTCTTCTTTTATAGGCAAAGTTCTTCATCCTTCATTCTTCATTTTCATTTCCTCACCTTCCATTTTCATCTTCTTTTCTTCATCTTCATCTTCTCTTCTTCATCTTCATTTCCCCACCTTCCATTTTCATCTTCTCTTCTCCATCCTCATCTTCTCTTCTTCATCTTCATCTTCTCTTCTCCACCTTCATTTCTCCATCTTCCATTTTCATCTTCTCTTCTTCATCTTCATCTTCCTTTCTTCATCTTCCATTTTCATCTTCTCTTCTTCATCTTCCTTTCACCATCTTCCTTTCCCCATCTTCTTTTGGTATTTGCAATGCGGTCCCTCAAGTTTCAAGTATTTGCAATACGATCCCTGAAGTTCGAGTATTTGCAATACGGTCCCCGAAGTTCCGAGTATTTGCAATACGGTCCCCGAGAAAATATTTCTTTCAAGCCCAAATCTTCTTGGTGCATTTTTCCACCGCATGCCTAGTCCAGGACCCTGTTAAATTAAGCTCAAATTATATGCCAATGCTAAATGAATATGTGAGATGATTTTTGTTTAGAACTAAAATTAGTTCTAATTTTTATGCAAAAAATATATTAGTCAAAATTTAGGCGTCAACGCTGCCCCTCTTTGAGTGGAGGCTCGTAGAGGTTCCGCTCAAAGACAAAATTGAACCCTAAATTTTGATAGTGCAAATGATGGATGAACTTTTTGGCGGGAGTTTTAGTCCCATTTTTTATGTAATGAAGTGATGCATGATATGCAAGATCAGTAAATAACATGTGTCGAATTTCTCTTTTCCATGTTAGAGAAACTCGCACATGGATCGCATACGAGAATACCTGTTTTACCAAATACCTCATAAGCTGGTGATTCCCTTAATTTCCAAGTTTCTTGCAAACACGAGGACCTTAAGGTATTTGGCCTATCTGTTATCGTAGACTTTTCCCTAATGCGAGACAAATAAGAAGATATGTGTATCCTTCCGGATCACAAGAGCTACGTCGTTGTGAGTCGAAAGAAGTAGAATCAAGTTCACAAGAGCTACGTCGTTGTGAGTTGATTAAATGTCGAAATCGCCAAAGGTGCATATGTCTTCACGATTCGACAAAGGGGAACCAAAATCTTAAGAGCTACGTCGTTATGATTTGGTTTGGATCAAAATCACGGGTGCTTATGTCTTCGTGATTTGATAAAGGAGCCGAGAATCATAAGAGCTATGTCATTATGAGCCGACTAAAGGTCAAGATCACCGGTGCATATGTCTTCGTGATCCGACAAAGGGGAACCAAAATCTTAAGAGCTACGTCGTTATGATTTGGTTTGGATCAAAATCACGGGTGCTTATGTCTTCGTGATTTGATAAAGGAGCCGAAAATCATAAGAGCTATGTCATTATAAGCCGACTAAAGGTCAAGATCACCAGCATATGTCTTCGTGATTCGAGGCTCGAAATCATAAGAGCTACGTCGTCATGATAAGATGTCAAGATCGCCAAAGGTGCATATGTCTACACGACTGACAGAGAGGCATATTGCCTGAATTGAATCGTAACAACTATCATCGGAGGAGTTGTTAATTTGAAAATGGGTTCGGAAAACTTACCTGGGTTCTCCGAACGATTAATCAAAGAACGAAACAGATCGCTCGTATCGTACATGGTAGGCATTTGCTAGGAGAACTTGCTCATTCAATAATCCTTGGATGAATTTCGAGACCTTGGGAGGGACATCGAACATCGGGAATGTATTACCCATCATAGAATGTCCGAGGTAACATGCGCAAACATATTCAACATGTGCATAATGCAATCATTCATACTATGGTTTATGCATAACCATTCTATCAAGTTTGCATTACCAATCCCGTCCGAGGGATATTCTCACATTATGAATACCTCGAATGTGAGATGAATGGGGGACTTCATCAGAAAGGGTTTTCTCTCACTCTCAAGAAAAGTTATTTATCCTGTCTGCAGGGATTCAAAAGAAATCACTCAATCTTTCCATCATCGCATTCGATAAGGATCCGAGTAATCTCGCAATTGATACGACCGAGCCGATCTGGAGGTCTTGATTAGGACCGTAATGAGGGCTAGGTCAAAGGTTTACAAATGGGACTCTAGTTGAGTCAAGGTTGTTGAAATGAATCCCTTCGTCATCTCTCCGGGTTTACAAGTCAAGAACTCGCAAAAAATGAGAGAGAAGTAATCTTGCTCGAACTTCTTCGAGTGATGCTTAAAATCATTGAACTCCACATTAATTCAAGTGCCCTAGTCGAAAAGGCTTTTAAAGGGTTGTAATGGAGGTAATGATTTGGGGACCGAGAAACGAAAGGGTTCGTTTTGGCTCGAAGATATTTGAGAAGGGGCTTGATGTTGGTGATCATTACAATCTTGTCACCGATCGTGGCCTTCTATGATACCATCATTGCTCGAGGATGGTATGAACTGAAGATTGCATTTGCAATTCGACACTTCATGGAGATTTTCTCTCAACCCTTTTAGGATATACGGGAAAATTGTGCATTCAAGTTCGAAATATTCTACAAATGAACAATGAATTGAAAGGGCATTGGCCTTGCTTTTGGTAGGCACTTTGCTTTTTAAATGCCCAGGAATTTTTGTGGGATCAGCTTTTCCTCTTTCTTCTCTTTTTTTTTTTATTACTCCCAACTCTCTTTTACTATTGCATCTTGATGAGTTCATTGGGAGATTTTCTATTGATCCAACCTTTTCGGGTCCTTCTACTCAAAGATGGGCCATATTCGCTTTGAGACGACAATGATCACCAATAAGGGCTTTTAGAAATGAATTTGCGGGCTCAAATGGGTTGTGCAAATGGATACAGATGTGTGGGATAGAAAAGAAATGCTCTTCGTCACCCTAAGGCACTTGAATTAAAGCGCAAGTACAAAGCAAAGAACCACCCGAAGATTGATGTTAGTCCAAGCAAGAAGATTTCTAACCATTTGTCCCGTGATGCTGATGGAATTACCTCTGTTTTGCCCCAATGTGGGGTGGTTCTTGACAGGGGTTGTGGAAGTGAAATCTCCGCTCAAATGGGTTGATCAACGGATAACTTGCAGTGTTTAGGGTAGAGAAATGAATGCCTCCATCACTTCAGTTATCGTACCTTTCGCGAGAAAACTCTTTACCTCGAGGAATGCGGAATTTTGCCACCGTTCATCTCGCCTTGAAAAAATTGGACGTGTTTGGGAAAGGATTGCCTTTCATCATCCCGTCATGCCCCCTTCCGTACATTCGATGTATCTTATGTAGTTCATGTTCCTTATTCGAGTTGGTAAATTAAACATGAGGAACAATCATGCGCAAACTATAGCAAGTATGAGTGTTTTCGAGCATATAAAATGCAGCAACTTTTTATCTTGGCGGACAAAGTTCGCAAGTACATAAAAAATTTCTTAGGGGCATGGATCGTGAGTTGCCCCTGTTCATGCAAATGCGTTGCAAAACTTCATTGTCTCGCTTTGAGACATGAGATTGTCAAAGGCTCCAAGAATTTCTCATTTCATTAATTTTTCATGGAGAAGGGATACTTCTCTGTTTGGACAGGTAGTGAACCCCTGTAAAAATCAAAAGGGAAAGCATCAATGTATGTCCTCATGTTCTAAAAGAATTGAAACGATACCACTTTACCCATGTACGTATTCCTCGCGAACTTTGAATTGAAAAGATCGATTCATCTGGATCGGATTGTATGTCCGAATGTCATCTCTCTAGGTTCTATAACCGTCTGGGCCGAGCTTCGATCTGCGAAGCAAAAAGTTTTTATTAATCTTTGTACATTGATGCCAAATCCCGGGATCGACCCCGGGACGCCTCGGACCACTGTCATTCCCCCAACCACTATCTTTGCGGTGTTGTTGGCGTCCACGGGTGGTTCGCTTTTGTTATATTGTTCTCAAAGCGATTGGCAATCCCCGTCGAGAATAAAATAAGCTTAACTTAGAGTTTGAAACGGTGAGAATCAATTGGAACGATACGGAGTTACCCATCTTTGAGCCTCGCTTGGTCTTTTCCTTGCATTCTCCCAAGTAAGGCTATTCGGAATCTCTCTTTATGGGCGTTCGGGGCGTCGTCCACAAATTGATTTGCTACAAGCCTAGCTTAATAAGGAACTTACGCATTTGATAAGAGAGGAGAAAATTCGCCCTTTAATTCTAGACAACTAGAAAGTAAAAAGTATCCCACGCAGGGGAACTATACATGGAATTAAAGGAGTATTCATGTGAGATTGGTTCCACCTCTTTTGCTGGCCATTCTAATGATCGGCTGATTTTGTCTTGGATCATACACCAACGATCGTTGTTTGAGGATCCATAGTCACTTGCTTCGGATCACAACTCGGGAGGTCCTTTAGCTCCGAACCGGCTGACCAAGGCGGTGAGCTCATCATCAAAGTAACCTTTTGATTTTTCGGGCAATTGATACTCGAATGGGCATTGCTACTTGCTAACACCGGCGACAGATTTTCCACTTTGTTTTTGCCGTGAGTGGTCGACTCCTTGAGCTTGAGCCTCCGCCGTCGCTCGGGAACTCGTAGGGATGATCAACCGGTCCGCTGCTAGAACCACCAGCGGAAGGTCGGTATGGCCGGTATTCTTGATTGGGAAGTGGTCGGGTACTTTTTTGCTCCGTAGGTTTTCCCCGGGATTAATCTTCCAAATAACTTTGCTCCGGTCGCCTTGGTTCCAAGCTACATCGTGCTTCTTCTTACTTATCTCTAAATCTCGTGAAGGTGATTTGTGACACTTCGTAGAGTGAGCCCGTTTATATTCATCATTTTGAGTACAGCCATTGGTCGTCTTTGAATTGATTCCTAGCGGTCGAACTCCTCGATGAATATAGAGTGAAGCTCGGCGGACCAAAGGGGCCTTTTCTTTCCGACAAAATCGTCGTAGTAAGTTTGGCCATAGTTCTTTTGTTCGAGTAATTGCTTCCTTACAAAGATGCTGCCAAATATTTTGGAGCACTCGAACGCAGACCGGCTTCTTTAGGATGTCCCGAGCACCATGCAATATGGCCCTCGTTATGAACTGCTGATCATCACTTGCTGATGTTATGATCACCGGTATATCCAACTCCGAATCGACGATCTTTAAGAGACCGAGACCATCCATATCGATCCCTACCATGGCTGTGACGACGATGTCGAAATCATATTTGTACCGCCTCCTCCTCTAAGGCTTCCGTTGCTTTCACATAAGCTGAAATCTTGTACATGCACTTTCTCGGCATGGCAACGAGGATAGAGAGGGAAACGGGGTTGCCATCAATGGCCATGACTCGTAGATCCTCGGGATAGGAAGCTTCCCATACTTCCGCCTTGGAATGGACGCATACTTATTTTCCTTTCAAAACCTTCCATATGTAGACCGAAAAATGGGTGTTTCGACTAAAGACTGGGCTTTAGATGTTCTTTGGACTTGCAAAGATATATTGCCAGTAAAATCACAAAAGCGATGATGGCCTTTCGTGACGAGTTCTAGAGGTGCATGGAGACTTCAAGTTCTTTATAAACTTTTTTCTCGATCTGTTAGTCTCGCAGATGCCTTTTCTCTCCTTTTCGCTCTTAGTGCCTTGAATCCATTTCGTAATAACTCTTACCTCCCGCTCAATCCGTCGTTCTTTTTTTTACTTTTCCGATATGGAGGAGCCCTCAAATCTTTTCACTTTCTCTACGAACGAGGCGTTATTTCCCTCTTCAAATCTTTTCGCTTCCTCCTACGAACGAGGCGTTATTTCCTTCCTCAAATCTTTTCGCTTTCTCCACTAACGAGGCGGTTATTTCCCTCCTCAAATCTTTTCGCATTTACTTACGTGAAGGTTTTCAATGCTTAGTCAAATCGGCGAGGAATTCACGCATTTAAACATGATGATGTTCGTGGATAGTACTGTTCTTTTTGCCCCTGGATTAAAAGAAGAATGTCTCACATGGGGATTTTGTAACAAACAAGACATTCATTCGTACATGTCACTACTTCTCTTGAGGATTCGTAAGGGCTGGCTAGTAATGCTCAAAGAAGAGATATTTTGAGAGCCCATAATAAAAAAACTAAAGCTTCATGTAGGCTACACATTCGGAGTTCCATCGGCGTTGAATTGGCTGGTTGTGACATCAAGGAAACTCCAATTGTAGTGATGCATGTCTCTTCCCTCGAAGGGCATCGGTTTTGTCTCTCGCAAGACCGACTTTCTGGGGATGTATCTCCAACGAAATCGGATTGTACGAGAACTTGCTCGGGGGATGAATCGGTGAATGAGCATTTTCAATGCTCGATGTGGCTCATCGAGGGACATGTCACCAAAGGAGATGGGGCCGCTACGGACATGGCAAACAGCGGTGTTGATAGCATCCCTATACCTCTTGTTCTCTGCTCGAAGCTTTTCACTTTCTTCCCTCGAAACGTAAGTTCATGACTTTCATTTTTAACCTTCAATCGGGTCCGCTTGTTTTGAAACCAAAACTTGACCTTCAAGGGCTCCATTCCTATCATCCGGCTCAATTCATTTTTGCGTCTCCTATTCACGTAAGAGCACTCCTTGAAGGCGACTTCGAGCACTTTGATTTGATATTTTCTTTTAAGGGTTGATCTAGGCTGCCGCTGCCATTGTTATTCTTTGTCGAAATCTTGAATTTCACTGCCAAGAGAGTTGGGTTTTACGGCTTCAGCGTTGGATCCGGGTATCGAAATTCAGCGGTTCGCTTTCGGGGGATGTCTAGGTTGGTTGCCTCCAGTAAGTGCTGATGGCCTCTAAACATGTTGGATTGAAATACCTCTTACCGCCTTTTGTTCACACTATTCTCCGATGTATGCTTACTCTCTCCAAATTCTTTCGAGTAATCGGGTATGTTCCAAAGCCTCCCTTTAAACGCGGATGAAAATCACTAAGCCGACGTTTTTCCCAAGATTTCGTGTTTCCGCTTTGCCTTATTTTTTTCAACGTGATGGGACCCCGAATCCACTCGCACCGATTTTCTTTTCTTGATAACCATGCTTGTCTCCCACTCGGTTTCAATCATGGTGGGACTTCAACTCTTTTTGTAACTTTTCGGATTTGTGAGGCTCGAGATCACGGATTGACGATAGATCCAGGATCCAATGAACGAAACGCCCGTAGTTTTACCCGAGTAACTAACGTGGCTCCGCAAGAATTGCTGTTTCTTCTCTCGGAAAGTATGCTTGTCTCCCACTCGGTTTTCAATCATGGTGGGACTTCAACTCTTTTTGTAACTTTTCGGATTTGTGAGGCTCGAGATCACGGATTGACGATAGATCCAGGATCCAATGAACGAAACGCCCGTAGTTTTACCCGAGTAACTAACGTGGCTCCGCAAGAATTGCTGTTTCTTTTCCCGAAAAAGTATGCTTGTCTCCCACTCGGTTTTCAACATGGTGGGGTCCTCAACTCTTTTTGTAACTTTTCGGATTTGTGAGGCTCGAGATCACGGATTGGCGATAGATCCAGGATCCAATGAACGAAACGCCCTGTAGTTTTACCCGAGTAACTAACGTGGCTCCGCAAGAATTGTTGTTTCTTTTCCCGAAAAGTATGCTTGTCTCCCACTCGGTTTTCAACATGGTGGCGTCCTCAAATCTTTTCGTAACTTTTTCGGATTTATGAGGCTCGAGATGGTAGATCCGTGATTCACGGATGAAACGTCCGTAGTTTTACCCAGATAATTGACTCGACATCCACAATAATTATTGCTATAGCTTTTCTTGCCCTTTAAATTAGGATTTAACGCCGAGACAATTATCGCTTTCATATCTTCATCTCCAACCTTCTAAGCACTCTTTTGCATCCACTCTCTTTTTAGCCGCTTCAACAACAATGGCTTCCCCTCTGCGCACGCCTTCTCGGTGAAGTTTTGGCCAAATGGGAGAAACTTTATAATCTCCTAGGCCAGGGCTACTCTTATATAGCCAACCATCCGGAGGCCGAAACCGAGATTCGTCTTATGTTTAGGGATATGGGCACCGCTTCCATTGAAGGTACCAAGTTAGAGGAGGAATACAGGATCTTCCCCACCCTCTTTACTAACTTCCCGGAGGCTTACCATGTTGCTTATCAAGATGTTACTTTGGCCCACCTTGTGAAGGCACGCTATCGGGGATCGGTCGGACAGCTTGGTGTTGGCCAGTAGCCGACAATTATAAGAAGGCCCTCGACTACGGTAATGAACAAGTCTCCCTGCTGATTCGTGAGAGGGGAAACTTGGTGGGGTGTTTGGCCATGTCCCGCAACCATCTTCGAGCGCGATCCGCTCAATATTGTTTTAAAATTTCAATGCACATGGCCGGGAAGAAAGGTTGGACGATCCGACCCTGGATATAGCCCGCGGGAGAATGCTGATCCATGACCTGGAATTTATTGCCGAGCATCACGAGGACAAGGTAGCCAAGCTCAAAGAGAAATGTGAGCTCCTCCTCATTAAGCTGGGCGGATCTCGATTCTCGGAGCGATCGGTGTAGGCGGAGCATCAACCGTATGGAGAGTCGGTTAAACTCTTTTGTGATGCTCATTAGGGCTCGGTTTGGCTTTACATTCCCACCCCGTTGATCCATTTGTAAGGCTTTCCGATGAATGAAATGAATGCAAGTTTTTACTCATTTCATCTTGGTCGTCATATCTTTTCGCAAGATAACCCCTTTTACTCGCGAATATGTAAATCTCACGCTCCCGATGGTCAATTCAATTGGGCCGAGAGGCTCCCCCATTCGAAACAATCTCTCAAGCAAAGATTAGTAGCGAGGAAACAAACGAATGCTCAAATGTGGACAACTCGTGAATCAGTATTAATATTATAACTCGATTATGAAAACATCGAGTGAATCAAGTATAATATTTCTTTACAGCGTCGGAATTGATCGGATTGGTAAAGACACGACTATCCATCTCTCGCGAAATCAAATCACCACCAAGGAGCACCTTCTTCACTATATATGGACCACCATAGTTTGGAGCGAATTTCCCTTACGGGAGTGGGACTATGGGCAATAATTTTCTCAAGACCAGGTCATTGATTTGAAAATATCGAGGCCGAACTTTTTTGTTGAATGATTTAGCAACCCTCTACCGATAACACTCGGCCATGACATACACCCTTAAGTCTTTTTTTCGTCGATCGATTCAATTGGCTTGTTCTCTCTTTGGATCCATTCAGCTTCCGTTAGCTTAGCTTGAGACAAGATACGTAAGGAAGGAATTTCCACTTCAACCGGTAGAACAGCCTCCATTCCATATACAAGAGAATACGGGGTTGCTCCGGTAGATGTCCGGATCGAGGTCCGATACGCCATAAGTGCAAATGGCAACCTCTCATGCCAATCGCGATAATTTTCAGCCGTCTTCGCTAAAATTTTCTTAATATTATTATTGGAGGCTTCTACTTGCTCCATTCATCCGAGGACGATATGGGGAAGAGTTCGGATGCTTGATCTTGAATTCCTTAAACAATTCGTCCATTAGTTTGTTGTTTAAGTTCGAGCCATTGTCGGTGATTATGGTTTCGAATTGAACCGTATCGAGCAATGATATCCGGCGGATAAATTTCATGATATTTCGTGCCGTGATCGCTAAATAGGATGCGGCTTCGATCCATTTGGAGAAATAGTCAATCGCCACCAAGATAAATCGATGCCCATTGACGCTTTAGGGTTGATAGGACCGATAACATCAATGCCCCACATAGAAAACGGCCATGGTTCGGATAACCCATGCAACTCATTTGGAGGGACATTAATCTTGTCACCATGAATTTGACATTTGTGACAGCTCCGAACATGCTTGAATACAATCTCTTTCGAGTGTGAGCCAATAATAACCCAACCTCATGATCTTCTTAGCTAACAAGTGGCCGTTCATGTGTGGACCACGAGATCACCTCATGTACTTCCATTATTAGACGAACTGCTTCGATCGAGTCAACGCATCTTAGTAGGACGAGAATCGAATGACCGCTTGTACAAATTCTCTTCATTCAAGAAGAACTTCGAGGCCATCTTCCTTATGTACTTTTGGTCGGATACGGTACTTTTTTCAGGGAACTCCTGCTTCGAATATAAGTCTTGATGTCATGGTACCATGGCTTACCATCGGGTTCATTGATCACGGTCATACATTATGCCGGCTTTTTTAGTATCTCGATCTTCAGTGGGTCAACCTCAAGTCCATTGGCGACTTGTAACATTGAAGACAAGGTAGCCAATGCATCGGCGAATCAATTATGAGTCCCGGACGGATACTCAAATGAGATATCTTCAAATTCCTCCACCAATTCATCCAGATACTCATGGTAGGGTAGCAATTTAGCATCTCTCGTCTTCCACTTTCCAACAATCGAAGGATAATCAAAGCGGAATCTCCGAACACCTTGAGTCGGGCTATCCCCATTTCAATCGCACTGCACGGACCGAGGATGCATGCCTCATATTCTCGCTACGTTATTTGTGCAAGCGAATACCAATTTTGCTTTGCCATAGGATAATGTTGACCACCTGGAGATATCGAACCGCGCCCGTGCACGACCCCCGATAAATTGACAGCTCCGTCAAAATACATAGTCCGGATGTAATCCTCCACCGACACGATTCGATCCTCGGAATGATAGGCATCATTATCTTGCCTCGGATTTTCAGCTAGGACATCTCGCTATAGCTCGTCCCTTGATTGACTTTTGGGACAAATATTGAACGTCAAACTCGGAGATGAGGATTTGCCATTTGGCAAGTCTACCAATCAAGGCGGGTTGATTAAGCAAGTATTTGATAGGATCGCATTCTGTCACCGAAACACTTGGTGATGCAAGGTATATTGCGAAGCCCGGTGCAAGTACCAGGCTAACGCCGCACATGTTTTCTCTACTTCGGAGTAGTTCATTTCCGAAGTTGTGAATTTCTTGCTCGAGATAATAAATGGCTCGTTCTTTTCCATCGTCCCGCTTCTCTTGGGCTAGCATAGCACCCAATGATTCACTAAGGATTGTGAGGTAGAGGATTAAAGGTTGCTCCGGCGTTGGAGGAACAAGCACGGGTGGATTCATGAGATGCTTTGCTTTAGTTTTCCAAAAGCTTCTTTGCATTCGCTATCCCATTGGACTAGCGCATTCTTCTTTAATAGCTTGAGGAATGGCTTAGCGGTTTCGATAACGAGAGATGAATCGAGCAATATAGTTTAGCATACCCATCAAACTTCGAACTTCTTTAACCGTCGTCGGCGGCTTAAGCTCACGAATAGCCTTAACTTTCGAAGGGTCGACTTCAATGCCCTTACTGCTTACCACGAATCCGAGTAGCTTGCCCGAGCTGGTCCCAAAGACACACTTGGCGGGTTTGAGGCGTAACTTGTACTTTCGGAGTCCGTCGAACAATTTCTTCAGCGTTTTGACGTGATCTTCTCCATGCCTTGTTTTTGCTATCATGTCATCGACGTAAACCTCAATCTCATTATGCATCATGTCGTGGAAAAGGGCAACCATGGCTCGTTGGTAAGTAGCTCCAGGCGTTTTCGAGACCGAACGGCATTACCCGGTAATGGAACATTCCCCATGGTGTGGTGAAAGTGGTTTTCAACTTATCATTGACATTCATCGGGATCTGATTGTACCCGGAGAAACCATCCATGAATGAAAACAATTCAAACCCTGCAGCATCGAATGCGGCCATCTTTCTTCATGACGGGGACTATGTTAGCGACTCAATCGGAATATTCTCGTAGTCTCAATGAATCCTACATCGAGAAGCTTCATGATCTCCTCTTTGATCTTCTGCACTAATTCCGGTCTGGTCCTCCTTGACTTTTGCACGACCGGGTTTAACCAAAGGATCGATCGGCAAACAATGTTCGACAATGGAACCGTCAAGACCGGGCATATTCCGCATAGGACCAGGCGAAAACGTCCCGGTAATCCTTCAAGAGCCTAATTAGGCGCTCGAGACATTTCTAAGGAAAGGCTTGCCCCGATCTTAACTTCTTCGGGATTTTCCGCATTGCCTAGGTTGGCCCGAGATAATTTGTTCACCGGTCAAGGGCTTGATCTCCTCATGTCGTTCGAAATCTTGACGAACTTCCTCATAATACTGGACTGAACTCATCTAGGTCGTATACTTCGAATCCACTAGGTTTCCCTCCTCATGTATCCCCCATGATGACAAACTCGTTAGTTGTTGGTTATCGTCATCGGGTTGGTTTGGGAGATTGGGACTACAAGCGGCGTGCTCGAGCTCACGCCCGTGAAGATCACATCTTCTAGCGGCATTGTCGATAGAGAGCGGTTTCCGGGGCTTTACTGGACTTGTCCGTAGGAGGAATTAGAGCAGGAATGGTTAGCGGCGGGCTGGAGGTGGATGATTGAAGTTTGGCGGAGAAGGGGGCCATCATTTCCTCCATCTTTCGGGACATCATCTCTTCAAAGCGCTCAATCAAGGAGCCAAATTTCTCGTCTAGGGCAGACCGACGGTGGCGTTAATGTCGGCCATCCTCTTCGCGGACCGATCGAGTAATATGTGGAGGATCCGTGATAAATTACCTGTACGCAGTAACAAACCAAAAGTGAGTATAGGGAGCAAGAATAGCGAGCCGGCCCATGGCATCCCTCTAGACTCAAACGAACAAAGTGATTATGACCAAAGGATTGAAACATGTAATTTTCAGTTTGTCCGCTTTTACGAAAAAATCCGTATTAATTCGTACGTTGGTCAAAACGCGTCCAAATTTTACGAACTTATAGTTAAGAAGATGATGAACAACTTTTATGTTGGCCAATCGGACTAAAAATGAGCGGATCAAATCAGTTTAATGTGTCTTTCCGAAAATTCGCATTTAGAAAACTGTTATAACCGCAGGTAGTTGAAAAAACGAAAGGCCATCTTAAATTATGAATTTAATTCTGAAATTTTGTAGGATATTAGTTGAAACATAGGTCTACAACTTTCATGTTTGACACTTACTCAAAACTCGATCGTAGAATTTAGTAAAAATCGTACAACAGGAACAAGCCAAATCAGAATTGAGGACAACCGATGAAATTGTAAAAACTACGGAAGCAAAGTGTGAAATTGGAAACAAGACAATGAGATTCATAAACAATCAACCTAAACCATGGACCAGCCCAAAATAAAAATGAGATAACAGGGCGTAAGAGACAGGAAATTACCGCTCATAGGAAGAAAATGTCAATCACAAAGACATGCGCATGAATCGTGGATTCAGATTTTAGTTCTTTTAGCAAAAATGAAATGAAAGACAGAACGACATGTCGCAGCCTCGCGCACATTCATCATGACTAGTTGCCGCCTCGCATACATAGTCATGACTAGTCGGGTCCAATCATCTCGGCTTGGTTCGGTCGACAAGGGCAACTCTCATGCATCATAGCCTCACGTGCATGAGAACAACCCTTGAGCCATTTTTTGAAGAACTCGGGATCCAGTGGGATAACCTTTAGCGAAGCCTTACCGCCAAGGTTAAAGAACCACATAAATACCATCCCGAAACTATCGGGTGACCGGGTTCGGTCACAAGTCAAGGTGGTGTAGTGCAATTATATTAGGGGCATGCACAACATTTTAAAGACAATCAAGACTCCGATAGTTCAAAAAATAAAATTCTCATCACCAAGCCTCGCAAAATAGAGGTTAGCCACGAGACTCCTCCCCTTATAACTCCCTTTCCCGCAAAACCATTTAACACCTAGGGAGTAAAATTCAACCAAGATTATCAAATCAAGTAATTTTCCTTTTCATGAACTTATCCGGCTTAAGTCCTCTTTGGGTCCCCAAAGTGAGTCGCTAAGTCAAGCCGCGACCCTAAAAAAAATAAAAACAAAGTCATCTTTTTCGGGCTAATGGATTATCGAGTTAATTAATTAACTAACCTAACTCGGACTCTCCCAAGTCCATACCAAATCGCAACTTAAGGTTCGAATGATTAACATGCAATGTGATTTGAATTTGGAGTCGCCACTAATCATTTTCGGTAGGTCGATTAGAAACCTAAATAAAATAGCGGGAGAAAACTATCTTATTTCGCGAACCGGAGATTAAGAGTCCCGAGACTTGGTTACATTAATTACAACTAATGCCCTTTCGGTACCTTAAAATTCATGAAACAAATAATGGATTTGACAAATTTGATGAATTTTACTTGAAGATCAAAGAATCAATTTTTTTGGATTTTTCTTCCCATGACATTTTTTGAAATAAAAAAATTACATGAAATTAGGATGAAATAGGTTCAAGGTTACTCCCAATTTGAACTCGTGCACCAAACTTGTGCTTCGGGCTTGTCTTAACCATTGGACCGATTTGGTGACTCGTTAGACCGAGAAATCTCTTGGTCCTATCTCTCCTTCACGCTTCTTTCTCAACTCGCTAGAATTTCATGAGACCGCAATCCGGACGTTGATATTTTTCCCTTTTGCTCTCCTCCTATTCTCGTACCATTCTTTGTCTCATCGTTGATATGCAAATGTTATTTAACATAAAAACGTAGAGAAAATCAAGTGTAGAAAATCCGGGCTAATTTGTATTCGAAATTAAAGAAAGTTAGGGAATCACTTAACTTTCTTTTGTTGCGGCGAGCTCGAACGATGGCGATGGACCAAGAGCTTGCGTTGATCGGTGCAAAAATTGACAATAGTAGTATCGGGCTTCAAAATTCTCATACCCTCTCAAAACTCTTTTCAAATTTTTTTCCAAGAGCTCTCTCTATTTTCCTTCTCCAAAAACTCTCTCAATTCTCTTTTCCTCCAAAAAAAAAAACTCTCTCTCAATTCTCTCTTACTCCCCCAAAAAAAACTCTCCTATCTCTTCAAGAACTCTTCTTCTTTTATAGGCAAAGTTCTTCATCCTTCATTCTTCATTTTCATTTCCTCACCTTCCATTTTCATCTTCTTTTCTTCATCTTCATCTTCTCTTCTTCATCTTCATTTCCCCACCTTCCATTTTCATCTTCTCTTCTCCATCCTCATCTTCTCTTCACTTCATCTTCATCTTCTTCTCCACCTTCATTTCTCCATCTTCCATTTTCATCTTCTCTTCTTCATCTTCATCTTCCTTTCTTCATCTTCCATTTTCATCTTCTCTTCTTCATCTTCCTTTCACCATCTTCCTTTCCCCATCTTCTTTTGGTATTTGCAATGCAGTCCCCGAAGTTTCAAGTATTTGCAATACGATCCCCTCAAAGTTCGAGTATTTGCAATACGGTCCCCGAAGTTCCGAGTATTTGCAATACAATCCCCCGAGAAAATATTTCTTTCAAGCCCAAATCTTCTTGGTGCATTTTTCCACCGCATGCCTAGTCCAGACCCTTGTTAAATTAAGCTCAAATTATATGCCAATGCTAAATGAATATGTGAGATGATTTTTGTTTAGAACTAAAATTAGTTCTAATTTTTATGCAAAAAATATATTAGTCAAAATTTAGGCGTCAACAAAAGGGCCCGAAAGAATAGATTTCAGAATCAAAAAGAATCCGACGAGAAGTTACCCTTACAAAGTTTGGATACGAAAATGAGATTGAATTTGAATTTGAAATGAGAAGGACATTGTTCAGTGTGATGGATAGATCGAGACAGACGTTTCCAATTTTAGTGACGAAAGTGTCACTCCCATTTGGAAGGCGAATTGAAGTGTGATTAGAGGCCTTATAAATATGAGAAAAGAAATTGCAGGCTATGTGGTCACTAGCGGTGGAATCAATAATCCATGCTTCGATTGAAATAGAGCTCATTAAGCAATGGGATGTACCGCATAGCTGGCCGATTTGTCTTGGGCGCCCAACTGGCTTAGAGCTCTCATGATTTGCTGAAATTGATCATGATTGATGGGCTAATTAACTTTAGCATTCGCTGCGAATGAAAAATCTCGCTGTTTTCTTTCTGTGTCTACTTGCTTCCCATGCAATTTCCAACAATTTTCCTTAGTATGACAAGAACGTTTGCAATAATCGCAAAATTTACCTTTTCCTTTTGTTGGAATTTGGGCCATTAGATTTAGATGAGGTGGCCGAATCTCAGCCATTGGATGCCTTCCATGCTAGTGCTGATGTGGCATGATATGTGCCGTCTGGTTTGGGTACGGCAAGGATGAAAGATGAGCCATCGGCTTGTGCCGCGTGTCCTAAGCCGTCGGATCCTGTCTATACGAAGCCTCGAGTGCGCCTTGGACCTTCCGATTGGGATGACATGATTAAATCATGTCCTTCGATTTTTAAAGAAGAAGTGAGGTCGTCTTCCTCACTCGAGAACCCTAGTGCCGTGCCCGAGCATGTGATACCTCTATGACCAGATCTCGCTGCGGCCCGACGCTGTTCCTGTGTTGCCTTTGTCCCAAGAACGATGTGATCGCCGAACTTCAGATATTCTGTAGAAGCAAGGCACTGGGATTCTTATTGAACGGCGAGTTGATAGATCCGTTCAAGCGAGGGAACAGGATCCATGGCGAGAATCTGACTTCAAATAGGTAAATGGAGGAAATACTGTATTGCTTTCTCATATTAAAACTGTAAGATTACAACTCTATTTATAGTATACAGAGCCTAATTAAAAAAGAAAAAAAAACGATTCCCTTATACATATTATTCGAATAAATCAATTAAAGATAATCATATCAAATATACGATGTCAATCAACGCCAATAATATCTTCATCATATCATTCAGTATGTCAATTAGTGTCAATGATATCTTCATCATATCATTCAGATGTCAATTAGTGTCAATGATATCTTCATCAGTATCTCCAACAACATTCAATTTAGGTTCCAACATATTTTTCTGACCGTGAGTAATGGTTTGTGTTTTCCGTGACTATATTTATATGGAAGAATTGTCCAAAAAGTTTTGAACCCATTCCACTTTTGACAATTCGGTCCCTAAACCTTTCAATCTTGCCGATTGAGCCCTAAATCTTATTACATTTTGCAAATTGAGTCTATCCTGTTAATTTTAGCTAAAATTCGTTGACATGAATGTTGACCGTCTTACGTAGCACGGTTGACGAGACAGCTAGAAGCAATGACCAAGCAAGCTAGCCTAGTCCCCACATGTGAGGCCCAAGCGATCAAGGGCTCCCCTCACCAAATTTCACCTAGGCAAGGAAAGCCTTGTCGAGGTTCGCCCTCGCTTGGCCGGGCCTAGCCTGTGGCGGGTGAGGGCAACCCTTGCCTAGGCGAGTCCAACCCACTTGGGCATGATCGATGGCCGGCCATCGGCAATAGGGTAAAGAAAGGGGAAGAAAAAGGAAAGAAAAAAGAAAAATAAATCAGAAAAATAATAAGAAATAAGATAATATTATTAGAAAAAATTATCCACGTCAAGCCAGCATGGCCAACATCTATATCAATAATTTCCGGTTAAAATTGGCTGAATTGGCTCCATTGGAAGAGTGTGAAAATGTTTAGGACATAATGGCAAAATTAAGAGGTTTAAGATTGAATTGACAAAGCTAACAGGTATATGAATTTTTGGACAATTTTCCCATATTTATCTATTGTCCTGTGTACTTTCTTGGTAGTTTGGGTAACATAGATACAATGGTGAACACTTTAGAGACTTGGTGCTTAAAACAGGCATCCTCAACGGAGTCCAGTGCTTGTGAAGTGCCCTTCTAGTGTTATCGGACAACACGAGGGAGATGCTTCATGTATCGTCTTCTGAGTTTGCCATCTACGTTCCAAGTAACTCTTGACATTGTCCAATGCTTTTTCGGGGGAACCTACATGTACTCGTTGCTCATGGATGGTGACGAGTGACAGTCCCCTCCGGAATGTAACAGTGCACCCACCAATGCACCTAAGCAACAAGTGAAAGGTTGGAGTGTTAGGATTCGGCACACAGTAAAGTGAGAAAAAGAAATCGATACAAGGTTTATCCAGATTCACCCTTGAACTCGACACTCATTGCTTGGATCAAAACAGCACCATCACTCATGTATCACACACTGTTGGGCTACAAGCAAAACATGAATTGCGACCCTATGGGATTGGCTCCGTTAAGGAGCGAACATGTGCGTTTGGATTACGCATACAACACGGGTTCGATTATGGAAATCATCTGAGCGCAAATAATTCCATATTTAGGCCAGTCATCGGGGTTTTACCTTGCGTATAATCTAGCCTATGAGATAGTTGGGGTACTTCACGAGCTCGATGTTTTATCTATGGCGGGCTTTCAAATTCCGAGCAGAAGTTTCAGATGGAGAATCCATCAGGACTTTCATTTTCCTTGTGTTGCCTCTTTTGAGATAGAGGACGCTTGTCACAATGTTGGTGAACGTGAACTCGGGCCTGAGGTTTGAATCCGAATCTACAAGGAGAGAGAGATGACGAAGAAGAGACGACAGCGACGGCGGTTGCACTTATCAGAGCTGAAGTTGCTATTGGACATGGCAAAGGCGAGGAGGAGAGAGACAAGGGTGCGGCGGGAGCCTCGTCCCTGAATAGTCTCAGAAACAAGTTTCAGGCAAACAAAACCGGGCAAGAATCAAGAAAAGGGCAGTGAAGCAAGTTCATGGGCAGCTTTGTTCCTCTCTCTTGGGATCCCACTCCGACTTCCAGGAGCTACTACGGCTGGAGAAAGTCTGTAGTCCAGGAATTATAACGTGGTTCGTCGGGTTGAACAAAGTCAACCTGGTTTGAGAAGAGCTCCTAAATCTTCTGAAAGCATGTAACGTGTTCAAATGGCTGAGATTTATCACTTCTTTTCCTTTCTTTTTCCCGATTCTTCCCAAGTTCCCATACATATGTAATGTAACTACTCTTCTTCTTCTTCCTCCTCCCCAACCCGAACGTCCCGGCCATTGGAGTTGTTCTGCCCGTTGGTCATCGCTAGAGGTGTCAATACGGTTTTTTGACCTACTTTTTAACCCACTTTTATTCATTTGGGTAACATATGGGTTTAATAGATTTAAAAAATGGGTCAAATATAAATTTAGGCTTATAAAGCCTACTCAAATATGGGTTTTAACTCAATCCATTTTGGACTTATTTTTGCCATGTAGTCTATAACTTTCCAAGCATCACAATAAATGGACCTCAATTATATTTAATTTAGATTTTTTTTTTTATTTTATAAGCAAAAAAAAAAAAAATTAAAATTAAAAAATGTAAAATCTATTTTAGAATGCGGCCGCCGCCGCCGCCGCCCGCGACCTCCATTCGCTGTTGCTGCCTATCGCTACTATTTTTACGGAAAAAGCACGTAAAACCACGAAAGCAACTTAATATTCCTTGCATGGAACTATGCAATCAAATCATCGGATCAGTAAAAGATGGAAATGCCCAAAGTCCCGGATCGCCACTTCACGAAAAACCAAACTTGGACCGCTTTAGCACATTAATCGTCGATGATTGCACTTGTCGGGGAGGTGCGCGCCCCGCACGGTCAATTTGCCCAACCCCTAAATAATTTTTGTCCTCTAACATAAGTCGAAAAAAAAATCGGTACTTCGATCACTATGCTTTTGAGCAATTTGGGCACGAAAATGGCCTTTAGCTAGACACTTCGTGCACCGCATGGTTTTCACACCCGATTTGTCGCAACTAAGCAATTGGTATAAATCGTCCACGAAACCGAATCCGACAAGCCCCGCCTTCCTTGACCTGCTGCGGTGGGCAGCGGTGAATTATTGCTCCCGCACATTAAGGTTATTTCTCCACATTTGAAGTTTTTAAATAATACGGATGAAGTTGAGTATGGACTGTTAAATTTGTCTTGTATTAAAATGGGTCAAAAGGGTTAAATGGGTCCACATGGGTCATACCATATTTGATCCGTTCCAAATCCGACCCTACTCACCCGTTTGACATGTCTATCGCCATAATCTGTTGTCATTGCTCCTTCACTCCATCGATGCCACCACTGCTACCGTCCTAGCCACTTGATCTCCTCCGTTGTGCTCGTCTCTCTATCTCTGTTTTTCTCGCCCAAGGCCATGGAGTTCAAGTTGGCCGTCCTGGCCATGGAGGTCTGCCGTAGCGCGACGCCAACGGCCTTCATGGCCGCAATTTGGATTGACATTGGAACTTAATTTTAAGTGTGTTTGAGGGGACGTAATAACGAGATGGATTATCTCCTGATCTTATTTGGGCCACGCTTACACAAAATGAGCAACTTCAATCTTGTTTGGGCCATATTTTACACGAAAGGACTTACATCCGTGGCCCATACAGTGGACCGAAGTAGGAAAGACAATGAGTTTAGCCATGGGGAGGGTTTGAGCTAGTCCCACCCTTCCCTCCCTATCCAGGCGTAGAGAAACTCTCTTCTTCCGATCTAGTTCTAGATCTGAGAGTTTAACTCTCTCTATTTAATTTCATTGGAGCTATTGTCGATCTAGATCTATAAGTTTCATAAATATGTTTTCGGAGGCTCGATAACCCTGTTCTCTGTACGTGTAAGGTCCTCTACCTTCATTTTCAATGGTGATCACAAGAGCTCTAGCATCTCACTGAACCACTAAAATTTGCTATTCCAAATGTTATATCGTGTTTGTTCAACGTGTTTAGGTTGTCTTCGTACGACGACAATAGAGAGAAGGAAAGATACGGGGAAATTTCCTTCGATGGCAAACACAATTTCTTCACTTCATTAGAAGTCAGGATTTGATGGGTTTTATCAATGGTCAAATTCAACCTCCACCACTCAGAATCTCATGCACAAAAGGGGAAAATTCTCAAGATGTCCCTAATCCAGATTATCAGTAATGGTATCGTACCGACCAGCTTATGTCGTCGTGGATCAGTGGATCCATGTCTGAGGATGTGTTGGGACTAATAATCGGTCTTGAATCGGCTTCTGAGGTATGGAATACAATGTGTAATCGTTTTACTCAGAGATCTGTGGCCAAAGAATTCGAATTAAGGGGTAAGCTTTAATCCTGTCAAAAGCGTAATAGGCCCGTAACTGGGTATTTGCGTGAGTTCAAATTGATTTGTGACCAGTTAAATGAGATCGGGAAATCGGTCGATGAGATCGCAAAGGTCTTTGGTGTTTTAGAGGGCCTCGGAAGTGACTATGAGACGCTTAAGACAACTATGTATTTTGTCTTAAACCCGAGCCGAGCTACGCAAACGTTATTGCTCAGCTCGAGAGATATGAAGTGCGACATCAAAATTATTTGTCAAATCAAATAAACCCTAATTTGGCATTTATTGGTGAAGAGATTGATCAGTCTAAAATAAGGAGTGAGGATGATTCGGGTTCATTTGATTCAACATTTATTGTTGGTGGCCAAAGAAATTTTAACAGAGGTTTTGAAGGAAGGAATAACAGGTTTGACAATAGAGGAAGAGGCTATGATTTTCGTGGAAGGAGGTTCAGAAATTATCCCAGACTCCAAAACTATGGATCCTCAGGAACCTTTGGTGATTCATCTGGTGGTTATCAGTCCGGTGGAAATTACAGACCAAATTCACCTTCTTAGAATCAAGGCTTTCGACCCTGTACAACCACTCCGACTAAAGTTGCCGACTCAAAGAATTATTCGTCTATGGGTGGTAATTTTGCTTCGGACAGACAATTTTATGTGGATAATACGAAGCTTCAATGTCAGATATGCAAGAGGCCAGGACATGATGCTTTACGTTGCTGGTATCGCTTTATCAAAGCGAACTGGTACCAAATGCCCTAGCTACTCTTCACTTGGAGGATGATCAAGGAGGAGATTGGTTCTCGGACTCTAGGGCAACAGCTCATATCACATCATCGACTGGTAACCTTAATTCTTTCTCTCCTTGCTATGGTCCAAACATGATAATTGTGACGTCCTAGGATTTCGACATTTGTAAGAAAAATCATGAATTTTGGCGTCGAAAATAAATATGAATTTTGAGAATTTAAGAGAAGATGATTGGTTGTTTTGAGACGTCGGTAAGAAAAAGTTAAGTTTGAATAGTCAAACGATGACTTTTAGTACCGAGACCCTTCGCATTTGAGTTTAGCCTTGATTGAACCCTAATTGCTAAATACTATTTTTGCCCTCAGTCGATTGGCCCGAATGACTACCGATTCCCATTTTATCGAATTACTAAAATGCCCCATATTTTTAGTAGTGTAAGACAAAATTTTGAAATTAGGTGGACCCCCCTTTTTCTTTTGTCCCAAGCAGCCAACTCCCCTGTGACGTCATCCCTTGCATCACTCCCCCGAACTCCCCATCCACGAGAAAATATTGGATACAGACGTGGGAAATCTGATGTGGTCTAGATCACCATTCAGTGTGCGACACGTGGTGCATAGGGTCCACCACTCAGAAAAAAGAAAAACTTCTCTCTCCTTTCTCTGTCTTGCCCCTCTCTCTTTCGCCCGACCTCTCTGACCTCTTACCCACTCTCTCCTCTGGCCAATCTCTTTTCCCTTCTCCGACCTCGAGCCGAGCCACCGCCGTTACGGACCTCGTCGAAGAGCACCCTCGGAGTCTTCGGCAACTGGCTGGCCGCTGATTGATTCTGTCCCTTCATTCGCCGATGTCTGACCGCAAAGCTTGAGCCTAAGGCTCGAGCTCTGCTACAGTGGCCGACGTCTTCTCTGTACCTGGTCGCGAAGCTCGAGGTCCGTGGCCATGGCGGTTGCGAGCTGTGAGCTCGAGCTTTGCGGCGGTGGCCGACGTGTTCTGGGTCTCTAGCCGCGAGGCTCTAGCCCACGGCTCACGGCCGCCATGGCTGTGCAACTCGAGAGCTCGAGCTCCGTGGCCATGGAGACCCCGAGCAGTGGGCTCGAGCTCTGCGCTCGTGGTGGCATGAGATCGTGAAGTCTTGGCCGCGAAGGTCGCAGTTGCCATGGCTGTGGAGCTCGAGCTCCGTGGTCGTGGCGGCCGACGTCTTTTGATTTCCCGGTCGATATGCAATGCCAGAGAGAGACAGTAGAGAGAGGAGAGAAATTTTTATTTCCCGGTCGCCACGTGTCGCACACTGAATGGTGATCTGGACCACATCAGATTTCTCACGTTTGTACCCAATATTTTCTCCCCCATCCACCCCCCTAGACCGACACCAAACCCCCCCACCCACAACCCCCCAAACCAAACCCCCATGCACACATGTGACTTCCTCTTCCTCTTCCTCTTCCTCTCTCTCTCTCTCTCTCTCTCTGATTGACGCGACAAGACACCCCCTTCTTCTTCTCTTTCTTCTCTCTTTTCCCTCTGGACCAGTCTTATTCTTCTTTTCCTTTTACTTTTCAAGGGACCAGTCCCCCCATCCGTCCGAGACCACCTCGACGCCTCCATCTCCGCTCTTTGCTCTCAACACCAGCCGCCACTCCTTCCGTCGCCGCACGCCGCTCGCCAAGGTCGGCCTAATCGCTAGTTACGACGACCTAACCGGCCGCGACTCACGCCTCGTGACCACCTCTAGTCGAGGCTTGAGCGGGTCTCCTGCCCGCCTACCGAGAGCCAACGCGGCTGTGTCGCTGTGCTCAGTCCCTCATAACCTAGATCCATCTAGCACGGCCCTTATTCCGTCGTCGCTCCTTGCCACCAGACCCGAACCTCGAGAACCCTAGCTATGACCCGAGCACCCCGAGACCCACAGTCCCGCCAATCTATTGTCCCGAGCCCCGGCGACTCGAGCTTTCGCCCACGTGTCCCAGTCGTGTCGTCATTGCCTTCAACTATTGTCCTCTCGCAGCCTTGCGGCCGAGAGCCTGTCGGCCCAATCCTTCGCCTGAGAGACCCAGCCGGCCTGAACCCCCTGTTGTGATCTGGGCTGATCCGACCCGGAGCCCTGTCGTGACCCGACCCATACTGCCTACTCGGCCCGTGCCACAGACCTAACGCCCGAACCCTAACTGACCCGGCCCGAACAGTAACCGACCCGACCCGAATAGTGACTCGAGACTCGATCCAAAGCTTGACTCGAACCGTACGGTGCCCGACCCGATCCACCCCATGTCGCCATTTTTGTCACCGTTGTGCCTGACCCTACATAGACCCTCGAAGTTTGTAAGTTAACTCCTAAACTCTGAATAGGGCGTTAACAACATTTAAGGAATAGATTTAATATCATTCATTGTCAATTTGAATTAAGTAATGGATGCCGGATATGTTTATTTAGATTGTGATCGGACTATTTGCCTGAAATTGGGTTAGTTAATTATTGGGGGTGATAATTAATCGAAACTCGAATTAATTAAATGAGATTGATTAATTAATTATGGTCGGGACAATAATCGTAGTCGATTAAGTGACCGAAGTTGAGTTGACTTATTATTGTAGTGCCAAATGTCCGTGATTGGATGAAAGAATTGAGACAAGTTGACTGGTCAAGGTTCGATTAATTAATTAAGGTGGACTTAATTAATTGTAATAAGGTTAATTAGTTACAACTATTTTTAATTAACACTGAGTCAAATTAATTAATTAGTTCTCAATTAATTATTATTAGGTGATTATTGTGTGATTATTATTGGCTGATTATCCGATGACTGGGTGTCATGACTAATGTGAATTTGATGAATGATTACTCTATTTATAAATGCAAAGTTTGGTTGATAAACTATATTTATGTAACCATGTATGGACTGAAATTTTAAGCATGAAAATGGCTTGAGCCAAGTTTTAAGCACGATTGTGTGCATTGAATTAAATGCAAAGATATAAATTGACTGATTGTCTATCATGCTTGTGTGGTCACATAAGGAATATTGTCCTCTCGGGTACGTGAGGATGAAGCCGATTCCCCGGTACGAGGGGTCGAGCTTGATAAGTTCGTGCTAAGGGTACTTGAAACTACATGATTTAATAGATGCCGATTGCAGTAAGGTGCGGGGCGATACTCCGTACAGGAATACCCGATTGTTAGTCCATGCCGAAGATATTTGGAACCACATGGCTCGTTAGTCACCATTGCCGAAGCAATGGAACGATGTTTAGTTCCGCCAGAAGAGCATGGTTTTGGTAAGACGGAAAACGGTCACTAATAACCTGGAACACATGTGGTGCGTTGTGCATGCAAATTATGATGAATGTTCTAGTTGTATGCCGTGGTTGTATGCAAATGATTGCATATTATATGTGAATTGTTCATGTGTGAACCAAAGGCGGGAGTAAGCTTGCATGTGATTGATGATTCATTGTGGTATTGTGCTTGATCATGTGGTAGCTAGAGCGTGGCGTGAGTTGCACCCTATTGATTTGTCATCATTATTGTCCCGCATGTTTAGGTTACCTTGAGCGAGTCAATGTCCTACTTGAACTTAGACGTTGACTCATTGAAATTTTATATCTCATCCCGTTGTTGTTAACCATTTTCGGGCTTTTAGCCGTGGAAAGCTGGAAGTGGGCGTGGGCTCCTTTTTGAGTAGCACGAGTAGTGTTTAACCCTAACCTTGATCCGGTATTTTTGAGGAATGTAGGAAGTGGCTCGAGGTAGGACAAATATACGTACCTCCTAGGGTTAACAGTAAATAAAGGAAAATGACTACCGTTGATGTTGATTGGTGTGACTGCTTGTTTGTCATCCTACTTTTCTATCTCTATAGATTTTATAGTTGTTTGGGAGTTGCACGTTCGCATACGCTTAATAATCCGATATAAATAATGGGTCAATGACATGCTTAAGACGTCGTCCTTTTGACCCGAGGTGTTTTGGTAGGGTTGTTGTGGGCCCGGGAATCGGGCGTAATAGTAATGGTGGGGAATGGAGTTTGTTTACCCACTACCCATGTTGGCTCAACATCCTTATTTACTAAACTGCATTCATTTCCTTTAAATGACGTTTTGGTTGTCCTAGAGATTAAGAAAAACTTGATTTCGGTGTCTAAGTTGATTGATGATTATCCTTGCTTATTAACCTTTGATGAACTTGGTGTATCTATTAAGGATCATTTGACGGATTCAATAATCAATTTGGGAAAGAAATGTGGGGGTTTTTACAAAGTAAATCAAGCACAAACAGAGGCGTAGTACTCTCAAAGACAATGGACTGCCAGTAGTGAAGTTTGGCATCTTCGATTTGGGCACTCAAACTTTCAAATAATAAAGTTTCCGGAGAAAAACAATAAGATCCAATCTACAAAGGTGACAAAGAGAATATGTGGAAGCTGCCAGGTTGGAAAAAGCAGCAAGCTGCCCTTCAATATCTCAGAATCCTTGGTTAGTAAACCACTTGAAAAAATTTATTGTGATGTGTGGGGGCTTGCCCTGGTAGAATCTTTTCAACGATTTAAATCCTATGTAGTCTTCATAGATATTTTTCACGGTTCTCATGTGTGACGTCCTGAAATTTAGTTGATCAGTAAAGAAATTTCAAATTCTAACGTGTGAAGTGAAATTTGATCTTAAGATTTTAATAGTCGATGATTGGCTATTCCGGAGCGTTTGTAAAAAAAAATCAAGTTTGAATCGTCAAACTTTGACTCGTAGAATCGAGATTCGTTGAGCGTAAAATTTAATCTTGTCCGAACATTAATGTGAAAATTTTCATTTCTCTCCCCAGTCGATTGAGCCAAATGACCATCCAATATCCATTTGTGAAATTACGTTTTTGCCTTAGGATTTATGGGTGCAGAACGAAATTATTTATAGGTGTGGTTTGAATTTCGTGTGAGCCTATTTTATTTTTATTTTATTATTTCCTTTGGTGTTATTTGGCTGAAGATAAGTGAGATGAAAAGAAAAATGGGTCCCACTCTCATTTAACCTCAACCGAATGTTACTCTCTCTCCCTTTTGTTTTTACCCCAAGCGAACCCCCTTCCTCATTTTGCCTCAGCCGCATGTTTCTTTTTAAAGTTCCTCAACTAAATCTCTCATCCTATCTACTTTTTCTTCCCCGATGTCAGCAAGGCTGACATCACTTTTAAACTTTGCCCCCAAGCCTTCTTCACCCCACGTGGCCCATCTCTCTCTCTTGGTCCATCATCTGCACATCGTCTTCTTCCTTCTTCTTCAATCCTCATCTTCTTCTTTTTTATTTCTCTGCAACTCGCACGAGAACAAACCCCTACAGTGCGACGCTCGACCTCACCGCCACTACCATAATCAACTACAGCCCTTGTCGCACCACCGCTTGGCCACCTTCCCCGAGCCCTATACTGTTGCCGCGCCACCACAAGATCGTCGGGACTCCCTAGGCCGAGGGCCAATGCGGCCCGTGCCGCCGTGCCCTGCTCCGACGACACCACCGCACCTTCGCCTCACCTCGACGTCGTCATGCCTCCCCCGAGCTGTTTGTTTTGCTATCACGCCACCCCACAGGCCTCGATAGGGAGCCAATGCGGCTTGCGCCGCCGTGCTCCATCCACGGTCACTTCCAGTCGCGCCGCGCCTAACCTCAACACCTCTGTTCTGTGTCGTCGCCCCCTGCTCAGCCGCGCCATAGTTCGTCGCCGCACCTCCTCATCACAAGCTGAGTGACCCTGACACCAAAAGGAGCGGAAGCAAGACCAAGTTCTGAAACAGTTATGCTATCCCTAAAAACTCGGCAACACGGCCATACTAGGGGACTGCCTTTTAGTTTCCGGATATTGTTCTTGGACTAATCCTTTGAACTATCAAAAATTTATGATCCATAGGATCCACTAACACATTCAAGGCGATCACGAGATAAGTTGAACATAGGCCCGTTTGGTTAGAACTTTGAAAAGGGGTTTGGCGAAATGCAAATGCGCTTTGAGCTAAAGGGGTTTGGTCAAATGCAAATACTTGTTTGGTAAACGTAATTGAAAAATGCATTTAGACGTAACTTTGAACAAAATGCTGTTTGGTAAACTTTTAAATTTGAAAAGTCCTTTGGTATCCCAATTTAATATTTTTTTAACTTTAATTTTTTTAAAATTAGGAAAAAAAAGGCTGCAATTTTTATATTTTGTCATTGAGAGTAACGTAAAAGACACATTAAAGAATTTATAAGTTAAAAAAGTCAAAATATGACGTGTGCAATCAAAAGATCGTTATAATAAATATGATAACATAAGTCATTGAAGATAAAAATAAGTTTTTCTCCAAAAATTACAAAGATGACCGCATAAGTCATTAAGGATAGAAATAAGTTTACCTCCAAAAATTACAAGCCTATTTAATTATTAACTAAACCCATGGCTATTTCATCACGTAAACATGCCATGTCGGGGGATGCATTAGTATTTGAAGCACTAGCCCTCTCATCTACAAGTATCACGAACAGTGAATATCCATACTCGAGATCCAAATCCGCATCTTCAAAATCCATATCCTTTACGGCATTTCTCCGTATATAATTATGCAAAGTCATTATCGCTATGACAATTTGCACTTGCTTTTCATACGGATAACTTGACATTTTTTTTAGAATATGCCACTTCATCTTCAATACGCCAAAGGCACGCTCAATTTCGACCGTAGCGATGAATGAGCACGGTTGAACACTTCTTGATATCCTGTAGGTGAAGGACCTTGTCGAAATTCGGCAAATGATATCTCACTTGTCTATATGGCCCCAAATAACCCATGGGATTTGGATATCCAAAGCATCCACTAAATAATATTTACCTACACAAATATAATGTAAATTTAATTAACATGTCGCATAGATAATAAGTTGATGCTTTGCATGAAGTTGATAAACCATTAACTAATGAACCTGGAGGAGGATGGGGAAAATGTGCATCACATCTTCCAACGGCTTCATGGAAGACACGAGTATCATGAGCTTGTCCTTCCCAATCGGCAAAAACATAAATAAATTCCATATTAAAATTACATACGGCCAACACGTTTTGAGTTGTCGTTCCTTTTCGCCCAATAAAACGAATTTGATCATATGTAGGTATCACAAATGGGATATGAGTACCATCCATAGCTCCAATGCAATCCTAGAACAAATAACACAAATATTACTGGATTTACATTAAGGTTTGATTTTTTATTGTACAATATTAAATTACCTTAAAATATGGATAAAATCGTCGATCTTTCTTGATCTTCTCTGGAACTTCTCGATATTGTCGATCCGTTGGTTGGATCAAATCTTTTGCCATATCACATACTTTGTCTAAAACTAAGCTAAAGTGCCTACTAATGGTTTCTCCCGAGCGTTGAAAGCGCTCTCGTGCTAACCTATTACCCGCTCCGTGTCCCAATATATAAAGAAATATTCCAACCATTTCGCAACGTCGGTGTTCCTAGATCCTTTCGGGCCATAGCGTGTCACTAAGTCATGCGTCAAATTGCTAAACACCACCCTATGCATTCGAAACATATTATAGCACCTTATCGGATTAGCATCTTCACCCATCAACTCTTTTAACCATGCATAACCTGTATATTTTGAAGTCATGCAAGGTTGTTTGCAAAGGTACATCGCTTGACAAGCAATAGAAGCTTGAGTGACTACGAGAAGATCCAAGAAATTGTCTTCCTCCTCTTTACGTTTTTGCCTTTCAGGAGAATCCATAATCGCTTAAAAATCGAGTTTTGCATAATTGAAACAAGTAATTAGACAAAATTAGTAGTTCTCATAACACAACCGGAAAAGAAGGGAAATTGCAATAAAATACTTCATAACACCTCTCCAAGGATCTTCTTGCTTTTAGTGGCCAAAGGAAAAAAAAAAAGGAACGTTACACAAGCATGAGAAAAGATAAGATATACCCAAGAAGGAGTGAGATCTCCCTTCGAATTGCCCGAGTTTTTTTTCTCCGGGTTTCGCTAAAAGCCCGCCGGTTTATCCGCCACAAGAATAGAGGAAGAGTAGAGTGAGAGGGGAGGGGATATTTGCCTACGTACTGAAAAAAGCTTTCACTCGCACCACCAAGCAAACAAGCGGAAGAACAAGAGTGAAAACAAGAGAGCAAGAGAATAGAAAAGCAAAGGAGACATCAAGCGGACTTTTTCTAAAAGTGAAAAGTGGGGAAGGATGTTCTTTGTACCCCATACAGGAGGAGGAGGAAAAAAATGGACGGTCTTATTATTATGGCCAAGAGTTGATAATCATCAAACCCGATATTTAAGACAGCTTTAAATGCAAGTGGGTGGCAAGCTTAATTTTCTGCTAAGTAGAGAGAGAGAGGGGTCAAACTCAAAATCCACCGTTAAATGATGTTTGAACAGAGATGGCAAGCAAACTTTTATGAGATGTGCAGTAGTTATCCTTTGTTCGAATGGTGAGCGAGATGTGTGACCAATGCATATCGATGATTATTGCATCATAATAATGTTTAGACCAGCTAAACATCACCAAATACCAACATCACATCCTCCAAAAAAAATTTATAACTTTCAACCAAGGATATTCTCCTATTATATGAATAACAATGTAACAATTAAACCACATATCACCATAGAATAGAACATGGATAAAAAAATTGGGTTTACACGTAAACCAAATAAAACTCTCACAAGAAAATAAAATAGCATAGTGAAGAGTACAAATAAGATGCTACAACATCCTAGCTATGACTCGTCCATCTCAAACTTGAGATACTTGACTCTTAGTGCATCACTATTCAAGCTCATGAAGACTTGCCAATTATCTTTCTTTTCCTTAAAATGTTTGATTGCGAAAAAGTATAACTTTTCATCTTGCACAATCTCGGTATGGAATCCACCAATTGCATGAGGTCCTTGTAAGGACCAAATCCGTAATCCGCTTGAGACGTGGCATTGCTCCTACTTTCAACAATGCAAACCATCCTTTCAATTTGAGTTCCAAGCTGTTGTTGTGGCGTCATTCTCTTTTCTTTCTTTCCTCGAGCTTGCCTCATTGAAGTCCGCGTCACTCTTTTACGAGTTTGAGTTGCATTTTGTTCAACAACATTTTCACCACCTTCGGACTCCAAAATATCATCACAGATACATCAACATCAGCAATATTAGGTTGTGTGGCATCAACATCCTCCTCAATACGTAAACCTTGTCCAGGATTCCATGTGATTCCTCCGTAGCAAATTGTACTACTAAACATTCTAGCTAACAAAGATATCAAGATCGGGATGTATGCCTTTCGTCCTAAAAGGCTTAAACCTATTATCACTGTTATAATGATAAGAGTATTTCAATAAGTTGTATCAATGACCTTCAATTTAACAGAAAAATAAAAGAGGAAGTGACACGAACCTTAATTTTATCGTCCCACCATTTATCGGTCGCGGCAATGGTTTTCTTCTTGTCATCCCATCCTAGTCCTGTTTCACTTAAAATCGATGTCCTCCATCTTTTCCATTCTTCCTTGAGATTATCCCACTTACTCTTCATTTGAATTTTGTCATACTTTTTACTCGTTAATTCTTCGAACTTGTTAATTATGACTGCCCATCCATCTCTCTTGTTGGTTGCGGGACGGTTGCCTTTTTCAATTTCCTCAATGCACAACTTACAAAATATTTTCACATCTTCGGCGGTCCAAATTGCCTTTTCCTTTGATGAACTCGCCATCTAGTAATAATATGAACATAAACACGATTGAGAGGCACAAAAAAATAAGATATGAAACCAGCAAATCAATCAAGATAGAACAACAAGACGGACCACCAATTGTGATACAACTAGTTCATCAACTAATTCCAATATTTTCTATAGACCTAGGCCTCTCAAGCTAAGAAGAGAAATAGCAAACATGAATATCTTCTCCCTTCGCAAGCATAAAGAGAGTATTCAAGCCACATGTGGCTTTCAAGTTCGATCACGATAAAGAACAACGAATAGAAGTTCTCGAGGCTGTTTCGGAGAACTATCACCCAACTTAAAAACAAATCTATTTATCCGAGGATGCTTAAGTAAGTCCAAACACAAGAGCCATCATCAACTCTCAATCCAAGCATTACATAAATCAATCCGCAATACCTCTACTGATTTGATTTTGTTTAGTTTTCATCTTTAGTAGATACAAATATATTTTGGAGCAAGAAAAAGAGCAAATATATTCTTTGACAGATCCTCTTCATGGACAAATGCTATTGACAAACGTGAAGGGATGTGGGCGTGTGCGCAAGCACAAATTGCGAGTGTTAAGATGTTTATCGCAAGGGTGAGAAGATTATATACTAAAGTAAACATGCCCTCATTGACATGGGAGTAGAAGCTACATAACACAATAGTACCGTTTTCAAGTGTCAACATTTTTGCATCATTATTTTTTCTTAGTGGGTTAATAATCCGGCGTTTGCACTTTTATTGCCCCATCGCCACCACATTCAAGAGGTCATATGAGACCTAACTTTTCCAAGAGTCCACTCGAGCCCATACTTGGTATCTCTGGATTTTCCGTATAAAATTCTAGTTTTAGCCGTGGGGTTCTTCACTTTGGTGTCGAAAGTTACAATACTAGTAAAAAGCTAACTTGTAAAAGCAAGAAGACAAAAAAAATTAGGAAGGAATGCTGCTTCCTCACTTCCGTCTTGCTTGACCTTTTCAATCTACCCGTCGCCTTCTTCTCATTGCCTTTTGACGCCAATCAATAACTGGTTTGTGCTCAACGAGAACGCAAGACAACAAGAATAGAAGGCCGACAAATCACAAGAAATACAACAAAGAGCCGAATGTCAATGCGGAGTGAACTACCCACTCCATCTAATGCTAGCGCAGAATGATCTTCACTCACCGAAAACAAACACCATGATTTAGAAATTAAAAACACAAACTTTAGACAAAATTCAGCCGAATGTCAACCCTAATTGATTAAAAAAAAAACGCACAGACCATTCATCACACAGAGGCCAGTCAACCGAGCTCGACTAACACAAGCAAGTCTTACAAAACTAAGAATCACCGCCGCGAGCCATACGAACAGACAAACACCATCTGCGGATACCGTAGTTCAAAGAGAGGAGGGGGATTCGCGCCAATCGTACGGCCGAGCCAAAAATTGAGGGCAACATGAACAAAGAAACAAAAAATTCTTACCGAGAAGAGATACGAGCTTGAAGACGTGCGTAATGAAGACAAAGTAGCGTCTCGAGGGCGCAGGGACAGCGAGGCGTCTAGCAAGAGAGATCGACGAGAGAGTCGTGAGATCGACGAGAGAGTCGTGAGAGAGGGCCCCGCGTCTAGGAAGAGAGATTGACGAGAGAGGGTGAGGAAATAGGGCCGAGACGTGTGTGTCGTGTCTTTTTTAGGGTTTGAGCGTGTCTAAGGGTAAATGGGCAAAATAGGAATTATGGTTGTTTGAAGGAGGGTAAAAGGGGAAGCTCGAAAAATTTCATTAAATGAGAGAACTTGCATCCCGAGAATGCAAGTTTCCAAAGTAGCTATTCAACTACTTTGAGCAAAAGTCCCTTGGGAGAGTATTTCGAGATGCAAGTGCATCTTCCCAAAGTGAGCTAAAAATTGAACCAAACAGCATTTGCATTTGGCCAAGGGACTTTAGAGCCCCAATGCTCATCTCCAATCTTGAACCAAACGGGGCCATAGCACGTCGGAGGCTCAAGGCCTAAGACGTAAGTCCGACTCTTCATTACCGACCATACTATCTCGGATCCGTAAGAATGCATCATTCGTGGCAAGTGGAGAGCATCTTGAACCGGTCGTACTAATAAGTAACAAGAACATTCTAAAACTAAAGAAAACTATGTGAAGAGAAGAAGAAAGGGAGATTTAGAAACTCATAGGAAATCAAACTCGATATTCATCAAGAGGCAAAGTCTACATGATACATTACATGGATGGCCTTTTATAAGCAAAATCTTAAACAAAACGACAACAATGTAAGCCTCCGGGTCCTCTATAATTGAGATCGGACATAATTGCATGATAGACACAAGCACACTTATCTTTGTACAACTTTGACCAAAAGAGGTCAATTATTCAAACTTTCACGTCTTTTAAAGCATACTATTAGTTTGGCATGCTAGACGAGAAAAGATAGCAACATTATGATAGGACGAGACAATTCATGCACGCGGAACATGGAGGGGTCTGCGAGGATAGAATCTTGAGCATCCAAGGATGGTCAATTCAGGATGGATAGTAGTTGGCATCATCCGAGTCGAGTTGTCGGGATCATCTTTTTGTTGTTTGTAGGCGCGCAATAATTGTTCTTGTTCATACTCGAGATATCTTTCTATCTAAGTCTGGATCATCGGGGATCCCACGCGAATCGGACGGCATATCCCGAGAGGAAGATGGAATATCTCGTGTCGGCATGATCGGCTAAGTATAATCATACGGGTCTTGAGATAGTGGTCCACCCCACGGGTGGGTCTTGTGAGCTTTGAGTTTTAGTGTCCATTGAGGATCTTGGTTGATTCCGATGAAATTCTTCAAGAGCGTCGAACGTCTTGGGTGAGTCCTAAGTGTGTCCCATGAGTAACTTACGAGTGATAGGGCTAAATCTGCGGGGGAATCACTTTATTCTCTTGGCAAAGAACTCATTGAAGTTCTCCGTATTCTTGAGGTATATCAAAAACAGTCCTAGGAAAGGTCTAGTGGATACGATACACTTGGTCATGTATGTTTAGCTTAAAAGCAGTGGTCGTAACTTGAGCATCATCATTCCTTCTATCTCCAGGATGGTCCTACAAAGAACCATGGATGGTGGAAAATTACAATTGTATGTCTTTTTGGCTCAGGTCTTCCAACTTGCCTTTGTCTTCTAAACAGATCTCTCCATGCTTAAAGTGGCTAGAACCATGTGAGGATACTCATCATGTATCTCTGCTCATGATTTCTATAGTTCCCGAAGAGTGATTTAAATAAAACCTTAACAATTTCATCTACTTGGGAATTCTATAGTCACATGATACAAATGAAACATTTACCAAAACATCCATTTCAAGTCTTCCGGGAATGCAAGAGTTGAAGACCATTGTAATGGATGAATGAATGGATAGTCATAATTAAATCCTGGTTTTAACATCAAACCGCCATAGTCTCCGAAGACTAAGTAATGGTAGTTCCAAAATAGGGTTGAGAGGTTTTCTATGAGCTGGTTTCGTGGAGATATTCTAAGATATCCGGAGGATACTAATGAGAAGGCTATTGGTGTTCCCTCATATTGACTATTCGAAAAGAATCGAGAGAATTCTTTTCGATGAACATGTTTATGGATGCTTGTGGGTTCTCGTGGTCCGGAAAGAAAATCAGCTAAAATATTTTTCTTTCTAGATATATGCTTGGTTTCAAAGGAGTATTTTGAAAACCATTCTGCCCAACACAAAAGTTGATGATGAGGAATTTGCTTCTACTTGAATTTCAAGCATTTAAGGGAATGAGGACATGTCCATTTCCACAAGGAAATGGTGGCCAATAAGATGGAACTCAAACCTTTTAATCCCTTGTTTCACAACAAGATTTTTTTGAAAATAGAGTGGTAATGCATTTACGCATTTGTGAAATGACCACTCTTGTAAGCACAAATTCTGTGCTTACCTTGGGATTCTTCTAGAAGAATAGCAGCCCAATATTTGTCACTTGCATTAGTACGCAGAAACCCTTTTTCCATTTGAAGGAATCTGTAATGGAGGCAAATTTTGCAAGGTTTGTTTCGGATTTCTAATTACCAGTCTGTTTTGGTCTCCATGGTGGTGCATCTTTCTTGAGCATTCTCTGGAGAGGGTGAACGCCTTTGAGATTTTAGGCACAAAGTCCCTAAGGTAGTTCACGATTCCGAGAAAGGATTGGACTTGATTGACGAAAGATTTTCATCCGGAAATTTTTGTAAATCTTCCGCAATATGGGGTCTTGGACGAGTAGGTTTCATTTTTGAGATGCGACCAAGGAACTCAATTTCTCTACCGAGCTAGAATCATTTTTTTTTCTAGGAAAGCATAATGCCATGAGTTTGAACAATTTCAGCAAATTGGGCAAGAAGCTTCTCATGAGATTCCTCATCCGGAGAATAGAGGAGGATATCATCAATATAGATATGGGCATCGAAAAGGATAGGCTAGAAGATTTTGCACATTGCCTTTTGAAATAATGAAGGAGCGCTTTTAAATCCGAAAGGAAGGACTTTCCACCGAAATATTGGTTTGGAATGCAAAATCCTGTTTTTGGCCTATTTACCGGATCTATTCCTAAGCGCCGAAGCCCGCTTTGAGATCAAACTTTGAATAGATCTTTGCTTGAGCAAGGCTAGAAAATAAAGAGTTTTTGTGTGGCGGTGGGAACTTATCTTCTTGGAGAAACTGGTTCAGAGGCTAATAGTTGATGACTAACCGTAGTTTGCCTCGGTTTCGTTCAGTCCTTTTTTTACATAAAAAGTTTCACATGCCCACCGGGAATCGGAGGGTTCAATGAGGCCTTGTGAAAGTAGCTCGGCACATTCTTTATGGGCTAAAATGAGGTGTTTTGGGTTCATACCCGAGTGATTGGCTTTTGTAGGATTTACATCCTCATTTTTCTTCAATAAGAGTTTGACAAAATATTTAGAATTTGTCCAAAGAGGTTTAGGACAAACTTGTGAAAAATGATCTTGAGATTCTACACAATATGACAAGGAGGGTCCCGGTAATGGGGTCAAGGACTTCAGCCGTGACAAATAACCTTTGAATTTCCACAAACTCTTTGAAATGACTTTTGAACCGCAATTCATTTGGGTTGATCTTGAGTTGTGAAAGTTGAGACAAAATATCCCAACCAATAATGAGGTCTTTGTCATGTGAAGGACATCCGAGAATTTTTATGGTAATAGAACATTCAGGAAAAATGGACTGTAATTGGTTGATTAGCGTACCTTTGTGGAAAAAGTATCTCCCGAGCGACTGGAAATACCTTGTATAAGGCATCCAATATTGGCTAGGGAGAACTTTAATGTCCATGAGGGAGGCTGCGGCACCAATATTAATGACGGTTATAACCTAGAATGGGTTTTTCATTTTCAGCTAGGAAAATTTGGACCGGGAAGTAAGGTGGATCGAAAATAGGGGAATGAACTCGAAAAGATTCTGTGATGGGGAAGAAGGAGAAAATGTCTTCGGGAGAACTATTTGAGTCGAAGAGTAGGCCTCAATAGTACATAGAGTCTTGGATGATGGTTCATCTTCAATAGAGAAAACAGACTCTATGTCTTCATCATCGAGAGAAATCCCGAGTGTTCCGTGATATTTTTTAGATCATGTAACTCCCCTGTTTCTTCGCCTTAGGACATTTCTTGGCGAAGTGGCCTTTCTTATTACAAATATAGTATGTCCGATTTGGGACGTTTTTGAGACATAGTAGAATGATGGCGGGATTTCTTCCGCAAGAATTTCCACTTTTCTTTGCCTTTACTTTTGCCTTTGCTTTTGGCAAAAGAGAATTTTCTGAAATGCCTTTTCTTCTTATGACCCGAACAAGATGGATCATTGCAATCCTTAGCACACTTGATTTTTCATTCTCACAATTACGATTTTTGTCTTGTCACCGATTTTCTTTGACAAATTGATGAAACTATCTTCTTCAGCGTCACTTTTCTTCAATGGCAATGTGAACGGATTGATGGATTTCTCCAAAGGTGGCTTCAAGAAGAGGTTTTTTCGGGTTTTCTCTACTTCATCTCGTAATTTCTTTTGGGATAGAGGCTAGGAAAATTGGTTTAAGGTTAATATCTGCCTCGAGATGATAAAAGAGTTTAACCATCTCTCTTAAATGTCGGTCTAGATCTTTTCTAGATGTAGAACAATATTTTCTTTCAAAGAACTCTTTTCTTTTGAGGTCTTTTTCTCCTCCAAGCTGGCCAATGAAGTAAAGGTGAATGACATGAATTGCCTGGTTGAAGTTCATCATCATCAGGGAAATTTGATCTTGTTTTGCGGTTGAATTCAACTAGTCTTTTAATGCTCCAATGAATCTGCTTGGTGAATTCAAGAAGAACTTCATAGGTACTATGTTCTTTCAAATTTTTGGCTATCATCCGGACATGGAATTTCTAGAGTCTTTTAGGCATTTGTGATAAGGAATATCATCAAAGGTGAAGTATGCCTTGGAGGAACAAGAGGAGAAAGGATTTGAAGAAGGAGGAGGGGCTAGATTGACAAATTCCATTTCTTCTTTTGGTTCTTCTTCCTTTACAACTGGGTCTTCCATCATGATAGCAGGTTGGGGCTAGATTAGGATTATCGAGTTAGATGACTCGGGAGTAGATTCGGAGAATGAGTCTGGCGATGATTCACGATCACGACTTGGCTGATTTGATGGGTTAACAGTTGAGATAGATGGGATTTGATTTCTAAGGAAACTTTCAATGGGGTTAGATACGATGTATGAATGGGTCCTTCGAGAAGGTGAATCAGGTGGTGACATATCGGGAGGTTTGGGTGATGCTATAGGTCTTTGGAATTAGGGACTTTCTTTTTTCTTTGGCCTTTTCCCGTTCAATTTCTTGAAGACGAGATTTGAGTGCCAAGACGTTGGTCTTAGGTGCGGGGGAGCCGATTCAAGAGCCGCCATAAAAGAGGATGAAGGATAAAGGCTAGAAGCTCTGAGAATATTGGGTAGATGGACTACCGAACGAAGGGAATAAAGGAGTTGGGGATGGCTGGGAAGATTGTTGCTCTAATTGAGCCTTTTGATCTTCGAGAAGCTTGATCTATTTTTTAAGCTTCTCTATTTGTGGGGTCTGGGTCCTCTAAATAGTGATGCTTGTACCTGTTGAGTTTCTAACAAGTAGAGTCTTTTCTGGAAATTTTCGAGCATCTTCTTGATTTGAGTAGAGGACTGATCAACCCTATCGACTTGAGAAGAGACTTTATCAAGTGTGACATTCTAGGCTAGAGCATTCTCTGTTTGCCGGTTCAAAACGGTCTCTACGGGAGTTGGACTCTTTCTTCCGCCATGTGCATCAACATCATGAGGAGCGGGTACTTTGGGTACATGGTAGTACCTTTCTTGGACGGTCTTAAAATTTTTCCAACGGGGGAATTGAAAACCGGAAGAGTGAGATTCAACTTTAGGTTGAAGTGGGGGAAAATCTTCCGATTGGAACATGTAGATCTTGGGTAGGACTGGAGGTGGTTCTACCATGGGAGTACAAGTGTATGGTTTTGGAAAATCCATGAGACAAGACGGGTTCTTTTTAACCCATTTTTGGATTGGCTTATAGAACGGTGAAGTGACAGGTTTCTTTGGTGATGGTGGTGGTAATTTTGGTTCATCGGGATTACAAGGGGGAGGTACGAGAGATTTGTGGTGGTATAGTTGTGCCATATTGAACCAAATATTATCATCGTCCGCCATCTCCACCAATAGGTCCAATAGTAGGATTGCCATCAAGATACCTCTAGTAAATGGTATCTTTCTTCTTCCTTTTGGAGGAAGGTCTATCATCTTCTTCAATATGAGTGCAAAAAGAACAATGCACTCGGGATCCCAAAAGTAATGTCCTGAAGGGTTTTTGAAATAATGGATTGGTTGTCCATTAAAATCAAAAGACCGGACAAACTCCTTGGGATTTGGATCTTCCAAACCGACTGTTTCGATGGGGCACGGAATGAAACACGTGAATGGTAGGGAATGAGGGAAAAGTAGAGGGTGAGTCTTTCTTTTCTTTTGCAAACTTGATGGTAACGAGTACCATCTTTCTTCTTTGTGAACTGTGGTTCGAAGACCGAATTGGTCTCACATTTTGACGGAGTTTTTCATAGTTGGTTATCCAACTATCGGGAAGGAGCTTGACAAGTTGATCTCCGGGGATTTGTAGAGGGACATGGATACATGAGGTTTGGTCATGATCTATGGAGATGATAAGGGCATCATCTCAAGTGAGTAAGTTTAAATCAATTGCATGATTCCGGACCCGATAGACCATTTGATCATGAAGGGTGGCAGCTAATGAATTAGGGGTTTGAGGTGCCCCCGTAATTTGCAACTGAACCTTCAAAGCGCATACAATAATCCTGGATCGGCAAGGGCCATGTTAAAATTTGGGAACAAGGTAACAAAGACTATGCCCGCATTTAGAGTAGTCCGGATGGTTCCGATGCACGCATGCTGATAATCCAAGAATCTTGTGTCCAGAGTGCGATTCTAGCAACCATAGGTAAGCCCTTACGGCCATGGAATGAAAAAGCTAATCGAATGGCTCCAAAATAAAGATGGGTGAATTCTTGTTGGATCCATTTGAAGAGGAAACTCTAGAGGAATACGGAGAGTCACAAACCTGCTTTTCTTGAGTGGCTAGGATGTGATGTCGGTCAAACTTGGAGGATTGAACATATTCCTTAACGTATCGAGGAGTATGCCGGATGATGTGTTTGATGGATATGATGGGACGAAGCCGGTTCTACCGGAAAAGCATGGTTTTGCTAGATTGAGAATGGTCATTAATAACTGGACGCATGTGGTGCATTGCGCATGCAAACTATGATGAATGTTCCAATTATTTGCCTTGACTTTATACCATTGATTGCATGTACAAATGAATTGTTCACGTATGGGCCAAGGTGAGGTAAAATTGCATGTGATTGATGGTTCGATGTGAGACTATGCTTGATCTTGTGGTAAATATACTTGTATGCAAATTGTACGTTATTGATTTGCCATCGATATAGCCTTGCGCATGCATAGGATGCCTTGAGCGAGTCAATGTCCTATCCGGACTTAGACGTTGAATCATAGAGATTTCATATCTCACTCGTTGTTGTTAAATATTTTCAGGCTCGTGACGCCTGTAGCATACCCGGTGAGGTTCGGGGTCTCGATAGACCCGTCCTACGATGTTACTCGGCTCCCTATCCCCGGATCCGACCATTTATGGGAGCACCACACCATGACCATCTAGGTTGAGGAGGGGCTAGGCTTTTTGACACCTCACATTTTTAAAGCCTAGTTCATCCAAGATGGTGACATTTTGTACGGGCCGCTCCGAGGTTTTGATGGACTACCTCTGTGTCCTCGAGTCGGACATGGGACCTCATGGACTTAGATACTCTATATAGGGAGATTAAGGATCCAAATAGCGACATGGATTACGAGGGCTCGGACCCTGGACCGCCGTCGAGTTTTCACCTTGAGGGGTGATTATAGAGACTCTTTGTGGTGACCTTTTTGACCTAAGAGGGTGAGGACGACCCCTCCGGTTAACGTAGATACGAATCAACCCCGATGACCACGTATCTTTTTGTTGGTCACGTGGAGCCGCCTCGGAGCGTGGGCTTGTAGATGTTACTATATCTCCCGATGGTTAAGAAGTATCTATAAATAAATAAAAAGTTGTTTCTAAATTGTTTGTTGTTATTGATACCTACTTTTCTATTCCTATTATTTTTATAAGCGTTGAGAGTAGCACGTTTTGCTGCGTTATTAAATGAAAATTTTTATGGGTTGATGGACGCGCTTGGGGTGTCAGTCCTTTTGACTAGAGGTGATTTGGTAGGGTTATTGCGAGCCCATGGATTGGGGCGTGACAACCCACCCAAGGTGGCATCGAGCAAGGCTAACTTGAACTACCCTGGTCATGGCTTGGAGTAATAAGGAGCGATGGGTTTTGGGATAGCTAGTAGGATTGAAATCCCATGTATGTGTTTGCTATTTAAAGTTTTAAGGCCGTACACCTCAATTCTTCTTACGCGTTGCTTTAGGGTGAGCAGGGCTCCATAATTAACTTGTAAGATGAGCAATCAGTAATGCCAGAGCTCCTAGAGGAGGAGCAGCCCAAGAAGACCCTCGAGTTGATGCACCGCCACGAATAATGGAAGCATTGGAAAATATTGTTGGGCAAAGGTGAGAAACCGGGAAGCAGCTGCTTGTAATTGCCGCCGCCGTTGTTCCACTTGAGAACTTGTTAGCTGGAAACGGGAATGGTGGCCAGCCGATGCATAAGATGGTGAAGCAATTCCCGGATCTCAAGCCGCTAAAGTTTTCTAGAATCGAAGATCCCGAGCCGCCACTCTGTGGATAAAAGAGCTAGAGAAGGCTTTTGCTCTATTGAGATGCAATGAGGAAGACAAGGTGACCCTAGCAAGATATCGGTTGTAAGGGAATGCTAGCACCTGGTAGGAAGCCTCACGTGGACGGATCTTTCCGAGAGGTACGGTCTCGATATGGGACGCCTTCGTGGAAGCCTTTAATGGCAAATATTTTTCTGATTGTGCTAGGGAATGGAAGATGGATGAGTATATGCGTATACGCTAAAACCAAATGTCGGTTTACCAATATGAAGCGAAGTTTGCTGAACTGTCAAGGCATGCACCTAGGATGATCGAAGATCCAAGAGACAAGGCAAGAAGATTTAGAGATGGACTAAAACTAAAGTTGAAGGACCAATTGGTACCATTGAACCCGAAAGACTATATAACGAGTTGTATGAAAGGGCTCACCGATCGAGAGGAACATGATTGAAAGGGCTGCGTGTCTAGATCACGATTTGTGTCCATTGGTAGGAATAATCGGAGGTTTGGCAAAGGACCAATGTCCGGAGGAAGATCGTCCATTCCTCATAACCGGAGGAATGCCGTAGGTAAGCCGGCTTTTGGTAATGGAGGAATATGCCGATCTCAGTAATCGGAGGCGTGGGGCGCCCGTGTCCCTTCGAAATGGAGCTTTCTTTGGCTATGGTTAGATGGGCTATCGGTTAGAGATTGCCCTCGAGGGCAAGGAAGAGTTCCGGTGCCATCACAAAGCAGGGAGGACAGGTTATGTGCGAATGCACCTCGTAACAACCAAAATCGACCCCCAAAGTGCAAGGAAGAGTCAATGCGATGACTAGAGATGTGGCGAAGGATTTGCCTACTATTATAGGTACTGATCTTCTTGAACGACCATGTTGCATATGCGTATTTGACCTTGGAGCCCAACACTCTTTTGTTGTTAAGCAATTTGTTAAATTGGTTGGGTTGAGTCCGAAACCGTTGGAAACTATTTTTGAGATATATACGCCGCTAAAAGATAGTATAGTATCTACGGTAGGTTGTCCCGCTTGTAAATTGGTAATATGTGGTCGTGAGGAAAAGATAGATCTCGATTGTGCTAGAAATGCATGATTTTGTTGTAATTATTGGCATGGATTGGTTTACTAAGCAACGAACTACAATGGATTACTACTATAAGGCAATTCAGTTTAATCCTCCGAATGGGATTAGTTTTGAATTTATCGGAAGCCAAGGTGGAATGTTGACCTTGTTGATTTCATCATTAGAAGCAACTCGTCTGTTGGAAAGTGGTCAGAAAGGATATTTTGCAACTATAGTTAACATGTACGTAGAGGAGCCGAGGATGGAAGACATTGCGCTTGTATGTGAGTTTCCGGTGTCTTTGCACAAGAGTTGCCAAGTCTACCATCGGATAGAGAAATTGAATTTGTGATTGAGTTAGCCCCGGAACGGAGCTGATTTCTAAAGCTCCGTATATGATGGCATTGTTAGAGCTAAAAGAACCGAAAGTGCAACTGCAAGAATTATTGAATAAAGGGTTTGTTCGCCTTAGTGCGTCGCACCCTGGGAGCATTTATATTGTTTGTGAGGAAAAAGGACGGAACGTTGCGTGCGTGTATAGACTACAAACAACTCAATCGGTGACGATTAAGAACAAAGATCCGTTGCCAAGGATTGATGATTTGTTCGACCAGCTCCAAGGAGCTTTGGTATTTTCCAAGATTGACTTGCGGTCGGGATACCATCGGTTGAGAATTCGAAAGGAGGATATACCGAAAACGGTGTTTAGGATGCGTTATGATCATTATGAATTTATTGTGATGCCGTTTGGTCTAACAAATGCGCCTCTGCTTTTATGGACATAATGAATAGGGTGTTTAAAGAATACCTGGATCAATTTGTCATAATATTTATTGACGATATCTTGGTGTATTCGAGAAGTTTTGAAGATCATGAGTAGCATCCGAATACAATTTTGACCACCTTGAGGGAGCATCAATTATACGCCAAGTTGAGCAAGTGCGAGTTTTGGTTGACTCGTATGGCATTCTTAGGCCATGTGATTTCAGTGAAGGAATATCCGTGGATCCAACCAAGATTGAAGTAGTTATGGATTGGCCAAGACCTACTACGGTGACGGAGATTCAACGTTTTTGGGGATTGGCGAGGTTATACGTACGCTTCGTGGAAAGGTTTTCTACTATAGCCATGCCACTAACTCGACTGCTGAAGAAAGATATGAAGTTTGAATGGACGGATAAGCGCGAGCATAGCTTTCAAGAGTGAAGCATAAGCTAACTACAACACCTGCCTTGACGATACCGACTAGTCTCGGAGGATTTGAGATCTATAGTGATGTGTCTCATAGAAGATTGAGATGCGTGTTAATGCAACACGGAAGGGTAGTCGCGTATGCGTCTCGCCGATTAAGGCCTCATGAATTGAATTATCCGACGCATAATCTAGAATTAGCAGCCGTTGTTTTTGCTCTTAAAATTTGGAGGCATTACTTAATTGGTGAACAGGTTTCGGTGTATATCGACCATCAAAGTCTCAAGTATCTGTTCTCTCAAAAGGAACCGATTATGAGATAAAGTCATTGGATGGAATTGATTAAAGATTACGAATGCGAAATTACGTACCATCCGGGTAAGGCTAACAAAGTGGCGGATGCCTTGAGTAGAAAATCGGTGATTGCTCAATTACAAGCCCATGAATGGCGACTTCTTGAACAAGTGAGAAACTTTGACATTAAGTTGGAAGTAACCCTCCTATCGACTCTTATTGCTACACTAAGAATTGAACCGAAAGTGCAAGCAAGAGTTAAAACTTTGCAATCGACGGACCTTGCTATTCAAAAAATTCTTCAAGAAGGTTCAGCCAATATAAGGGTTGACTTCCAAATAGTTGAAGATGGGATACTAAGGTTTCGAGGATGTTTATGTGTACCGCTTGATGAAGATCTAAGGGAGGAAATATTATCGGAGCACATAGGAGCAACTACGGTATTCATCCTAGTAGCATGAAGATGTATCAAAGTCCGAAGCAACATTTTTGGTGGAACGGTATGAAGTCCGATATAGCAAAACATGTTGCAAAATGCTTGACATGTCGGCAGGTGAAGGTGCGGTATTGTAAGCCTAGAGGATTACTGCAGCCACCGAAAATTCCAGAATGGAAATGAGAGCATATCACAATAGACTTCGTGGATGGGACTACTAAGAAGTCGAGAGGCAATGAGTCCATTTGGGTTATGGTAGATGGATTGACGAGGTCCCACATTTTATTGTCTGATATAAGGGCTTTACCTTGGATAGAGATGCTGACTTGTATGTACGCCATATTGTACGACTTCATGGAGTGCCAATGACGATCACTTCGGATCATGATCCTAAGTTTACTGCCACATTTTAGGAAGTCTCGCAAAATGCATTAGGAACGAAATTGTAATTCAAGATAGCCTATCACCCGCAAACGAGATGACCACTCGAAAGGACAATTCGGATACTTGAAGACATGTTGAGAGCCTACGTATTGAATTTTAAGAGCAATTAGGAGGAACAACTTCATTTGGTTGAGTTTGCCTATAATAATAGCTTCCAACGAGTATCAAAATGGCACCTTTTGAAGCATTATATGGTAGACCTGCAGACACCGATGTGTTGGGATGAAATTGGTGAAAGAAGTATCACAGGGCCCTGAGTTGGTGCAACAATCACTGGAAACTATCAAGGTCATCGAAGGAGACTCAAGATCGCACAGAGCTGCCGGAAAAGTTATGCAAACAAGAGGCGAAGACCTTTAGAATTTCAAGTAGGAGATCACGTGTTCTCGAAAGTTTCGCCAATGCGTGAAACGTATCGATTTGGTAAGAAAGGAAAGCTAAGTCCGAGATATGTAGGACCATTTGAGATTTTAGAGCGAATTGAAAATTTAGCGTATCGTCGCATTGCCACCAAGACTTGCTCAAGTGCATGACGTTTTTCACGCGTCGATGTTGCGAAAAAATGAGCCCGATCTAACTCATATATTGAACTTTGAAGAAATTGAAGTGGATGAATGAGTATCGCATACGCAGCGTTCGATAAAGATTACGATAAAAAAGAACAAGTGCTCTAGAGGAAGACGATCTCGTTGGTCAAAGTGGTATGGCAACACCATGGAACAGAGGGGTGCAACGAGGAAGCGTGAGGAACTTATGAAAGAATTGTACCCTTTTCTTTTTTAGGAAAATAACATGTAACAGTCTTTCAATTTCGAGGACGAAATTTCTTAAGGAGGGGAGAATTGTGATGTCCCGAAATTTAGTTGATCAGAAAGAAATTTCAAATTCCAAATGTGTAAAGTGAAATTTGATCTTAAGATTTTAATAGTCGACGATTGGCTATTCCGAGCGTTTGTTAGAAAAAGTCAAGTTTGAATCGTCAAACTTTGACTCGTAGAATCGAGACTCGTCGTGCGTAAAATTTAATCTTTTCTCGAATCTTAATGTGGAAATTTTCATTTCTATTTTTAGTTGATTGAGCCAAATGACCATCCAATACCATTTGTTAAATTACGTTTTTGCCCTAGGATTTATGGGTACGGAACAAAATTATTTATGGGTGTGGTTTGAATTTCGTGTGGGCCTATTTTATTTTTATTTTTACTTTATTATTTCCTTTGGTGTTATTCGGCTGAAGATAAGTGAGATGAAAAGAAAAATGGGTCCCACTCCCATTTAACCTCAACCGAATGTTACTCTCCCTTCCTTCTGTTTTTACCCTAAGCAAACCCCATTCCTCATTTTGCCTCAGCTGCACATTTCTTTTTAAAGTTCCTCAACTGAATCTCTCATCCTATCTACTTTTTCTTCGCCCATGTTAGCAAGGCTGACATCACTTTTAAACTTTGCGCCCAAGCCTTCTCCACCCCACGTGACCCATTTCTCTCTCCTATACCCTCACTCTTGGTCCTTCATTTGCATGACAACAGCCCCAGCATCTGCACATCATCTTCTTCCTTCTTCTTCTTCAATCCTCATCTTCTTCTTTTTTATTTCTCTGCAACTCGCGCGCGAGAACGAACCCCCACAGTGCGACGCTCGACCTCACCGCCACCACCATCATCAACCACATCCCTCGTCGCACCACCGCACGGCCATGTTCCCCGAGCCCTATATTGTTGCCGCGCCACCATAGGACCATCGGGACTCCCTAGGCCGAGGGCTAACGTGGCCCATACCGCCGCACCTTGCTCCAACGATACCACCGCACCTCTGCCTCACCCTCGACGTTGTCACGCCTCCCCCGAGCTTTCTATTTTGTGTCACGCCACCCCACAGGCCGCAACAGGGAGCCAACGCGGCTCGCGCCGCCATGCTCCATCCACAGTCACTTCCAGTTGCGTCGCTCCCAACCCTGACGCCTCTGTTCTGTGTCGTCGCCCCTGCTCAGCCGCACTATAGTTCATCGCCGCGCCTCCTCATCACAAGCCAAGCGACCCTGACGCCCATCCGGCAACCCCGCGCTATTGGACCGACCACCCACAGCCACCACCACCTCCTATTCCATTGTTCCACACCGCTTGAACTCCGTCCAAACCACCCCGGCTGCTGTTTGGCTGTTGGACAGCCGGTCTGATGCCCATCCAGTCGTGAATAGTAACCACGAGACCCGAACTGAGGCCGATCCGTGAGCTTGAACCAACCCGGACCGACGTTCGAACCCTGTAACACCGCACCAACCCCGAGGACCCGACATGAGAATTTCGCGGGTTGCCGCGAACCTGAACATGGATTTAAATACAAACTCGTGTCGCCTCGCACCCCGACCCGACATCGAACGCGGAAGTTGTGAGTTAACCCCTAAACTCGAATAGGGCGTTTCTGCGTTTAAGAATTAGTTTTATCGTTATTTGTTAAGTTAAAATGTTTAGTCAATCGGATAATTTAATTATCTCGCGAATGAATTATATATTCAAAATTGAGCTAAATATTTTGGTGTTATTAATTGAAATATGAATTAATTAATCGAGTCAAATTAATTGAATATAGCTTGGTTAAATAATTAGCTATTAATTACTTATTAGATTATTATTGTGTAATTACTGCAGTATTATTGAGTGAATATCTAATAACCGTGAAATGTCATGACTAATATGTTTTAATGGTCAGTCGTATATAGATGCAAAGTCCGTTGGATAAACTGTGTATTTGTGGATCGTGTGTGAACTAAAGTTTTGAGCATGAAAATGGTCTTGAGCCAAGTTTTGAGCACAATTGTTTGTGAGTGCATTGAATTAAATGCAAAGATATAAATTGGTTGTTTGCTTGTCGTGCTTGTATGGTCATTTGATGAATACCGTCTTCTCGGGTACGTGAGGACGAAGCCTATTCTCGTGTACTAGGGTCAAGCCTAGTAAGTTCATGCCGAGGATACTTAGAACCACAAGATTTATCGGATGCGGGTCGTAGCTTGTGACGGACCGACGCTCCTTACAAGAATGCCTAACTGTTAGTCCATGCCGAGGGTACTTAGAACCACATGGCTTGTCGGTCGCCGTCGCCGAAGGAATGGGACCAAGCCGGTTCTACCGAAAAAGTATGGTTTTGCTAGACCGGGAACGGTCATTAATAACTCGGAACTCGTGTGGTGCATTGCGCACGCGAACTATGATGAGTATTCTAGTTATTTGCCTTGACTTTAAGCCATTGATTGCATGTACATATGAATTGTTCACGTATGGGCCAAGGTGAGGTAAACCGCATGTGATTGATGGTTCGATGTGAGACTATGCTTGATCTTGTGGTAAATATAATGTATGCAAATTGCACGTTATTGATCTCGCCATCGATATAGTCTTGCATGCATAGGATGCCTTAAGTGAGTCAATGTCCTACTTGGACTTAAGGCGTTGACTCATAGAGATTTCATATCTCACCCGTTGTTGTTAAATATTTTCAAGTCCGTGATGCCTATAGTATACCCGGTGAGGTTTGGCGTTCGATAGACCGGTCCTACGATGTTACTTAGGTCCCCATCCCCGGATCCGACCATTTATGGGAGCACCACACCATGACCACTTGGGTGCTAGGCTTTTTGACACCTCACATTTTTAAAGTCCGGTTCATCCGAGATGGTGACATTTTGTAAGGGCCGCTCCGAGGTTTTGATGGACCACCATCTATGACCCCGAGTCGACATGGGACCCCATGGACTTAGATACTCCAGGATGGGGAGATTGAGGATCCAGATAGCGACATAGATTCCGAGGGCTCGACCTAGGACCACCGCCGGCTTTTCACCCTTGAGGGGTGACTATAGAGATTTTTTTGTGGTGACCTTTTTGACTTGAGAGGGTGAGAACGACCCCTCCAGTTGACGTAGATACGAATTAACCCCGATGACCCCCGTATCTTTTTGTTGGTCACGTGGAGCCGCCTCGTAGCGTGGGCTTGTAGATATTACTATATCTCCCGAGGGTTAAGAAGTATCTATAAATAAATAAAAAATTATTTCTAAATTGTTTGTTGTTATTGATATCCTACTTTTCTATTCCTATTATTTTTATAACTCAGTTAAGAGTAGCACGTTTCGCCTGTATTATTAAATTAAAATTTTTATGGGTCGATGACGCGCACCGGGTGTCGTCTTTTTGACCAGAGGCGATTTGGTAGGGTTATTGTGAGCCCAGGGGATCGGGATGTGACATCATGGGTGTATCCAATGAAGAGAAATTGTGAGTTCTTTTCCATCTTTGTCATGTTCCAAAATCCTGTCAAGAATAAATTTGGTAGTCGAATTATATCTTTCTAATGCGACGGTGGAGGTGAATTCAATAGCGGCCAGTTTGTAAATCATTTGAATGAGAAAGGAATTAAAATGTTGGTCTCTTGTCCTTATATGCCAGAACAGAATGGAAATGCCGAAAGCAAACATCGGCACATCGTTGAATTGAGTCTATCATGCACGGGTACAATTGATTTATAGGGTTGATGCATTTCTAACTACCACATTTCTCATTAATCTGCTGCCATCACCAGTGTTGGGAATGAGTAGTCCGTTTGGTAAGCTTTTTGGAAAAGAACCTGACTATGGGTTTCTTCGAGTCTTCGGGTGTGAGTGCTATCCACATCATAGAACGTATGGTGCAACAAAGTTCGATCCACGCTCATTACCTTATGTTTTTCTTGGGTACAGTCAGAGACATAAAGGTTATCGATGTCTTTATCCCCATACAGGAAGGATGTATGTAAGTCGTCACGTGATATTTGATGAGATGAAATTCCCATTTTTTAATAAATTGGGAACTATTTTTCCTGGGTATTCACAGTTATATCAGACTTGGTTACAAGGGGTGGAATTCCTCGCTAGTCAATCCGAAACAACAATGACTGAAGGGCAAACATCACAAGACACGAGCATGGGATTTCTATTTGATGATAACAGCTCTGGACAACAAAATTATGAGCTGACGAATGAGACAAATATGCAGCAATCACAGGTGGGTTCCCAAGAATCATGCACAGATTGTGAAACACATGAAGAAGCAATAGTCTTTGCCCCAAGTGATTTACCAGTTCCATCCACTCAACAACAGTCTACGCACCCAATGCAAACAAGGTTGAAATTGGGAATAAGGAAGCCCAATCCGAAGTATATTCTCTCTACAGCTCGTGAGATCCCAAAAGAGCCGAAAATAGTTAAAGGAGCACTAAGTCACCCCTGTTGGAGTAAAGCCATGATAGAAGAATTAGAGGCTCTTGAATTAAATCAAACATGGGAGCTAGTACCAAGATCTTCAGAAATGAATGTCGTCGGACGTAAGTGGGTATTCAAGGCCAAGTTGGATGTGAAAGGAAACCTTGATAGACCGAAAGCACGATTAGTAGCTAAAGGGTATCATCAAGAGGAAAGTGTGGATTTTGCTGAACCTTTCAATCCGTGGTTAAACAGAAAACCGTGAGAATTGTCCTCTCGGTGGCAATTGTTAAATGATGATTTATTCATCAACTGGATGTGAAGAATGCGTTTCCTCACGGGTCATTAAATGAGATGGTGTTTATGAAAAAACCGCTGGGTTTTGTGAGTTCTACGATGCCTAACTCGGTTTGTTTACTCAAGAAGGCGTTATATGGTTTAAAACAAGCTCCACGAGCTTGGTTAAAAAATTCAGCAATTGTTTGCTGGAATGAGGATTTTATTGCAGCTCTACCGATCCGTCGTTGTTTGTTCTTCACACGGGTCAACACACCTTGGTATTATTATTACGTCGATGACATTATTTTGACGGGCAGCTCATCATATCTACTTCGGGAATTAATAGAAGCTTTAATAAGAAATTTTTCTATGAAAGATCTCGGACGACTTCACTATTTTCTTGGTATTGAAGCCAAGTTTACGGGTCTGGACCTATTTCTCACACAATCTAAATATGCTGGTGATTTGTTGCAGGAAGCAGAAATGCATGACAGCAAGCCGATTGAGACCCCATTGCCTATCAAAACTCATTCAACGGTACAAGACATGGAACCTGTTCATGATCCTCACTCCTTTCGAAGTCTTGTGGGTGGATTACAATATCTAATGATCACGAGACCGGACATATCTTATTTATTAAATCAAATCTGTCAGAAAATGCATTCTCCTACGAATGGCGATTTCAAACTGTTAAAACCGGTGTTACGGTATGCGAAAGGAACTCAGCAATTGGGCTTTATCTTCACTCTAATAGCACACTGAATTTATACGGGTATGCAGACTCTGATTGGGCTGGCTGTTCTGAGACTCGGAGGTCAACAACTGGGTCTTGCACTTTCTTGGGATCGAATATCATTTCATGGTCCACAAAATGGCAAGCGACAGTGCCAAGGTCATCAACGGAGGCTGAATATAGAGCCTTAGCTTCTGCTACGTCCGATCTTACATGGGTTTCTTTTGTATTGAGAGATTTGGGTATTCCGTGTTGGATATATTGTTAATATAATCCATAAATAATATGTTCACATACAAGTCCAATAGGTGAATGCATAGTTAATTGGGCCCATATGGGCTGGAGCCCAATAGCTTGCATATAATTCTAGGGTTCGCCCCTACGCCTGGAGTGAACACTAATGAACGTTCCAAACTTGACGTCTCTTGGTGTAATACTTCAAGCAACATTCCCTACTCTCTAAAACCCTAACCTCCAACAATCTTGAAGTATTATCTTCGTGTATCGGATTTGAGGGAGCAAGGTGTCTACTTGAAGATCTCGTCGAGGCGAACTCACAGTATAATTTACTGTTTTCAACGGCGAACCGGGCTGGGATCCGAGTTTGAAGATTCGGTGGATGAAATCTTTGATTCAGAAAATCAGGAAATATAGCTATTTTTAGAAGGTAAAACCACTTGGGTTTTGTTCTACTCGTCAATACGAATGTTTTGAGTGGTCACTCGCGTCAATCGAAGGTCGGACGGCGGAGTTACGGCCGTCGGAAAAATTCTGGAAATTTCACGGTGCGCAGCGAGAGATTACGATTGCGAAATTCAGTACCATCCGGGTAAGGCTAACAAAGTGGCGGATGCCTTGAGTAGAAAATCGGTGATTGCTCAATTACAAGCCCATGAATGGCGACTTCTTGAACAAGTGAGAAACTTTGACATTAAGTTGGAAGTAACCCTCCTATCGACTCTTATTGCTACACTAAGAATTGAACCGAAAGTGCAAGCAAGAGTTAAAACTTTGCAATCGACGGACCTTGCTATTCAAAAAATTCTTCAAGAAGGTTCAGCCAATATAAGGGTTGACTTCCAAATAGTTGAAGATGGGATACTAAGGTTTCGAGGATGTTTATGTGTACCCGCTGATGAAGATCTAAGGGAGGAAATATTATCAGGAGCACATAGGAGCAGCTACGGTATTCATCCTAGTAGCATGAAGATGTATCAAAGTCCCAAGCAACATTTTTGGTGGAACGGTATGAAGTCCGATATAGCAAAACATGTTGCAAAATGCTTGACATGTCAAGAGTGAAGGTGCGTATTGTAAGCCTAGAGGATTACTGCAGCCACCGAAAATTCCAGAATGGAAATGAGAGCATATCACAATAGACTTCGTGATGGGACTACTAAGAAGTCGAGAGGCAATGAGTCCATTTGGGTTATGGTAGACAGATTGACGAGGTCCGCACATTTTATTGCCGTATATAAGGGCTTTACCTTGGATAGAGATGCTGACTTGTATGTACGCCATATTGTACGACTTCATGGAGTGCCAATGACGATCACTTCGGATCATGATCCTAAGTTTACTGCCACATTTTAGGAAGTCCCGCAAAATGCATTAGGAACGAAATTGTAATTCAAGATAGCCTATCACCCGCAAAACAGATGACCACTGCGAAAGGACAATTCGGATACTTGAAGACATGTTGAGAGCCTACGTATTGAATTTTAAGAGCAATTAGGAGGAACAACTTCATTTGGTTGAGTTTGCCTATAATAATAGCTTCCAACAGTATCAAAATGGCACCTTTTGAAGCATTATATGGTAGACCTGCCAGGACACCGATGTGTTGGGATGAAATTGGTGAAAGAAGTATCACAGGCCCGAGTTGGTGCAACAATCACTTGGAAACTATCAAGGTCATCGAAGGAGACTCAAGACCGCATGTAGCCGCGTAAAAAGTTATGCAAACAAGAGGCGAAGACCTTTAGAATTTCAAGTAGGAGATCACGTGTTCCCGAAAGTTTCGCCAATGCGTGAAACGTGATCGATTTGGTAAGAAAGGAAAGCTAAGTCCGAGATATGTAGGACCATTTGAGATTTTAGAGCGAATTGAAAATTTAGCGTATCGTCCGGCATTGCCACCAAGACTTGCTCAAGTGCATGACGTTTTTCACGCGTCGATGTTGCGAAAAAATGAGCCCGATCTAGCTCATATATTGAACTTTGAAGAAATTGAAGTGGATGAATGAGTATCGTACACGAGCGTTCGATAAAGATTACGATAAAAAGAACAAGTGCTCTAGAGGAAGACGATCTCGTTGGTCAAAGTGGTATGGCAACACCATGGAACAGAGGGTGCAACGTGGAAGCGTGAGGAACTTATGAAAGAATTGTACCCTTTTCTTTTTAGGAAAATAACATGTAACAGTCTTTCAATTTCGAGGACGAAATTTCTTAAGGAGGAGAATTGTGATGTCCCGAAATTTAGTTGATCAGAAAGAAATTTCAAATTCCAGCGTGTAAAGTGAAATTTGATCTTAAGATTTTAATAGTCGACGATTGGCTATTCCGGAGCGTTTGTTAGAAAAAGTCAAGTTTGAATCGTCAAACTTTGACTCGTAGAATCGAGACTCGTCGTGCGTAAAATTTAATCTTTTCTGAATCTTAATGTGGAAATTTTCATTTCTATTTTTAGTTGATTGAGCCAAATGACCATCCAATACCATTTGTTAAATTACGTTTTTGCCCTAGGATTTATGGGTACGGAACAAAATTATTTATGGGTGTGGTTTGAATTTCGTGTGGGCCTATTTTATTTTTATTTTTACTTTATTATTTCCTTTGGTGTTATTCGGCTGAAGATAAGTGAGATGAAAAGAAAAATGGGTCCCACTCCCATTTAACCTCAACCGAATGTTACTCTCCCTTCCTTCTGTTTTTACCCTAAGCAAACCCCATTCCTCATTTTGCCTCAGCTGCACATTTCTTTTTAAAGTTCCTCAACTGAATCTCTCATCCTATCTACTTTTTCTTCGCCCATGTTAGCAAGGCTGACATCACTTTTAAACTTTGCGCCCAAGCCTTCTCCACCCCACGTGACCCATTTCTCTCTCCTATACCCTCACTCTTGGTCCTTCATTTGCATGACAACAGCCCCAGCATCTGCACATCATCTTCTTCCTTCTTCTTCTTCAATCCTCATCTTCTTCTTTTTTATTTCTCTGCAACTCGCGCGCGAGAACGAACCCCCACAGTGCGACGCTCGACCTCACCGCCACCACCATCATCAACCACATCCCTCGTCGCACCACCGCACGGCCATGTTCCCCGAGCCCTATATTGTTGCCGCGCCACCATAGGACCATCGGGACTCCCTAGGCCGAGGGCTAACGTGGCCCATACCGCCGCACCTTGCTCCAACGATACCACCGCACCTCTGCCTCACCTCGACGTTGTCACGCCTCCCCCGAGCTTTCTATTTTGTGTCACGCCACCCCACAGGCCGCAACAGGGAGCCAACGCGGCTCGCGCCGCCATGCTCCATCCACAGTCACTTCCAGTTGCGTCGCTCCCAACCCTGACGCCTCTGTTCTGTGTCGTCGCCCCTGCTCAGCCGCACTATAGTTCATCGCCGCGCCTCCTCATCACAAGCCAAGCGACCCTGACGCCCATCCGGCAACCCCGCGCTATTGGACCGACCACCCACAGCCACCACCACCTCCTATTCCATTGTTCCACACCGCTTGAACTCCGTCCAAACCACCCCGGCTGCTGTTTGGCTGTTGGACAGCCGGTCTGATGCCCATCCAGTCGTGAATAGTAACCACGAGACCCGAACTGAGGCCGATCCGTGAGCTTGAACCAACCCGGACCGACGTTCGAACCCTGTAACACCGCACCAACCCCGAGGACCCGACATGAGAATTTCGCGGGTTGCCGCGAACCTGAACATGGATTTAAATACAAACTCGTGTCGCCTCGCACCCCGACCCGACATCGAACGCGGAAGTTGTGAGTTAACCCCAAACTCGAATAGGGGCGTTTCTTGCGTTTAAGAATTAGTTTTATCGTTATTTGTTAAGTTAAAATGTTTAGTTGGGCCGGATAATTTAATTATCTGCGAATGAATTATATATTCAAAATTGAGCTAAATATTTTGGTGTTATTAATTGAAATATGAATTAATTAATCGAGTCAAATTAATTGAATATAGCTTGGTTAAATAATTAGCTATTAATTACTTATTAGATTATTATTGTGTAATTACTGCAGTATTATTGAGTGAATATCTAATAACTGTGAAATGTCATGACTAATATGTTTTAATGGTTGCCTTGTATATAGATGCAAAGTCCGTTGGATAAACTGTGTATTTGTGATTGTGTGTGTGAACTAAAGTTTTGAGCATGAAAATGGTCTTGAGCCAAGTTTTGAGCACAATTGTTTGTGAGTGCATTGAATTAAATGCAAAGATATAAATTGGTTGTTTGCTTGTCGTGCTTGTATGGTCATTTGATGAATACCGTCTTCTCGGGTACGTGAGGACGAAGCCTATTCTCGGGTACTAGGGTCAAGCCTAGTAAGTTCATGCCGAGGATACTTAGAACCACAAGATTTATCGGATGCGGGTCGTAGCTTGTGACGGATCGACGCTCCTTACAAGAATGCCTAACTGTTAGTCCATGCCGAGGGTACTTAGAACCACATGGCTTGTCGCTCGCCGTCGCCGAAGGAATGGGACCAAGCCGGTTCTACCGAAAAAGTATGGTTTTGCTAGACCGGGAACGGTCATTAATAACTTGGAACTCGTGTGGTGCATTGCGCACGCGAACTATGATGAGTATTCTAGTTATTTGCCTTGACTTTAAGCCATTGATTGCATGTACATATGAATTGTTCACGTATGGGCCAAGGTGAGGTAAAACCGCATGTGATTGATGGTTCGATGTGAGACTATGCTTGATCTTGTGGTAAATATAATGTATGCAAATTGCACGTTATTGATCTGCCATCGATATAGTCTTGCATGCATAGGATGCCTTAAGTGAGTCAATGTCCTACTTGGACTTAGGCGTTGACTCATAGAGATTTCATATCTCACCCGTTGTTGTTAAATATTTTCAAGTCCGTGATGCCTATAGTATACCCGGTGAGGTTTGGCGTTCCGATAGACCCGGTCCTACGATGTTACTTAGGTCCCCATCCCCGGATCCGACCATTTATGGGAGCACCACACCATGACCACTTGGGTGCTAGGCTTTTTGACACCTCACATTTTTAAAGTCTGGTTCATCCGAGATGGTGACATTTTGTAAGGGCCGCTCCGAGGTTTTGATGGACCACCATCTATGACCCCGAGTCGGACATGGGACCCCATGGACTTAGATACTCCAGGATGGGGAGATTGAGGATCCAGATAGCGACATAGATTACGAGGGCTCGACCTAGGACCACCGCCGGCTTTTCACCCTTGAGGGGCGACTATAGAGATTTTTTGTGGTGACCTTTTTGACTTGAGAGGGTGAGAACGACCCCTCCGAGTTGACGTAGATACGAATTAACCCCGATGACCCCCGTATCTTTTTGTTGGTCACGTGGAGCTGCCTCGGAGCGTGGGCTTGTAGATATTACTATATCTCCCGAGGGTTAAGAAGTATCTATAAATAAATAAAAAATTATTTCTAAATTGTTTGTTGTTATTGATATCCTACTTTTCTATTCCTATTATTTTTATAATCTGTTAAGAGTAGCACGTTTACGCTGTATTATTAAATTAAAATTTTTATGGGTCGATGACGCGCCCTGGGGTGTCGTCTTTTTTGACCGAGGCGATTTGGTAGGGTTATTGTGAGCCCAGGGGATCGGGATGTGACATCATGGGTGTATCCAATGAAGAGAAATTGTGAGTTCTTTTCCATCTTTGTCATGTTCCAAAATCCTGTCAAGAATAAATTTGGTAGTCGAATTATATCTTTCTAATGCGACGGTGGAGGTGAATTCAATAGCGGCCAGTTTGTAAATCATTTGAATGAGAAAGGAATTAAAATGTTGGTCTCTTGTCCTTATACGCCAGAACAGAATGGAAATGCCGAAAGCAAACATCGGCACATCGTTGAATTGAGTCTATCATGCACGGGTACAATTGATTTATAGGGTTGATGCATTTCTAACTACCACATTTCTCATTAATCTGCTGCCATCACCAGTGTTGGGAATGAGTAGTCCGTTTGGTAAGCTTTTTGGAAAAGAACCTGACTATGGGTTTCTTCGAGTCTTCGGGTGTGAGTGCTATCCACATCATAGAACGTATGGTGCAACAAAGTTCGATCCACGCTCATTACCTTATGTTTTTCTTGGGTACAGTCGAGAGACATAAAGGTTATCGATGTCTTTATCCCCATACGGGAAGGATGTATGTAAGTCGTCACGTGATATTTGATGAGATGAAATTCCCATTTTTTAATAAATTGGGAACTATTTTTCCTGGGTATTCACGGTTATATCAGACTTGGTTACAAGGGGTGGAATTCCTCGCTAGTCAATCCGAAACAACAATGACTGAAGGGCAAACATCACAAGACACGAGCATGGGATTTCTATTTGATGATAACAGCTCTGGACAACAAAATTATGAGCTGACGAATGAGACAAATATGCAGCAATCACAGGTGGGTTCCCAAGAATCATGCACAGATTGTGAAACACATGAAGAAGCAATAGTCTTTGCCCCAAGTGATTTACCAGTTCCATCCACTCAACAACAGTCTACGCACCCAATGCAAACAAGGTTGAAATTGGGAATAAGGAAGCCCAATCCGAAGTATATTCTCTCTACAGCTCGTGAGATCCCAAAAGAGCCGAAAATAGTTAAAGGAGCACTAAGTCACCCTGGTTGGAGTAAAGCCATGATAGAAGAATTAGAGGCTCTTGAATTAAATCAAACATGGGAGCTAGTACCAAGATCTTCAGAAATGAATGTCGTCGGACGTAAGTGGGTATTCAAGGCCAAGTTGGATGTGAAAGGAAACCTTGATAGACTGAAAGCACGATTAGTAGCTAAAGGGTATCATCAAGAGGAAAGTGTGGATTTTGCTTGAACCTTTCAGTCCTGTGGTTAAACAGAAAACCGTGAGAATTGTCCTCTCGGTGGCAATTGTTAAATGATGATTTATTCATCAACTGGATGTGAAGAATGCGTTTCCTCACGGGTCATTAAATGAGATGGTGTTTATGAAAAAACCGCTGGGTTTTGTGAGTTCTACGATGCCTAACTCGGTTTGTTTACTCAAGAAGGCGTTATATGGTTTAAAACAAGCTCCACGAGCTTGGTTAAAAAAATTCAGCAATTGTTTGCTGGAATGAGGATTTTATTGCAGCTCTACCGATCCGTCGTTGTTTGTTCTTCACACGGGTCAACACACCTTGGTATTATTATTACGTCGATGACATTATTTTGACGGGCAGCTCATCATATCTACTTCGGGAATTAATAGAAGCTTTAATAAGAAATTTTTCTATGAAAGATCTCGGACGACTTCACTATTTTCTTGGTATTGAAGCCAAGTTTACGGGTCTGGACCTATTTCTCACACAATCTAAATATGCTGGTGATTTGTTGCAGGAAGCAGAAATGCATGACAGCAAGCCGATTGAGACCCCATTGCCTATCAAAACTCATTCAACGGTACAAGACATGGAACCTGTTCATGATCCTCACTCCTTTCGAAGTCTTGTGGGTGGATTACAATATCTAATGATCACGAGACCGGACATATCTTATTTATTAAATCAAATCTGTCAGAAAATGCATTCTCCTACGAATGGCGATTTCAAACTGTTAAAACCGGTGTTACGGTATGCGAAAGGAACTCAGCAATTGGGCTTTATCTTCACTCTAATAGCACACTGAATTTATACGGGTATGCAGACTCTGATTGGGCTGGCTGTTCTGAGACTCGGAGGTCAACAACTGGGTCTTGCACTTTCTTGGGATCGAATATCATTTCATGGTCCACAAAATGGCAAGCGACAGTGCCAAGGTCATCAACGGAGGCTGAATATAGAGCCTTAGCTTCTGCTACGTCCGATCTTACATGGGTTTCTTTTGTATTGAGAGATTTGGGTATTCCGTGTTGGATATATTGTTAATATAATCCATAAATAATATGTTCACATACAAGTCCAATAGGTGAATCATGGTTAATTGGCCATATGGGCGGGATAGCAATAATGCGTATAATTCTAGGGTTCGCCCTACGTTTGGAGGTAACACTAATGAACGTTCCAAACTTGACGTCTCTTGGTGTAATACTTCAAGCAACATTCCCTACTCTCTAAAACCCTAACCTCCAACATTCCGCTCATGGGTCCAACTTTGCTTTACAAAGTGATAACCGCTCCGCCGTTTCATTGACGTGCGAATCCAGTCCTTCATGCAAGGACAAAGCACGTGGAGATTGATTTTCTTTTTGTTCGAGAGAAAGTTGCTCTTAAGTCACTTGAAGTCCGCTATGTTCCTGCTACTCATCAAATTGCTGACATATGCAAAAGCTTTACCGCGATTTGATCATTGTAGGTTACTGATACAAACCGGGCTAGGTTTTCCACCTAATCCCGTTTGGGAGAGGCCGACAAGGTTAATAATATTAATGAACCATCGAAAGGTGCGGTTATCAGCAATTCAAAAAGAGGTTTTGGTTTCTCACAAGGTGAAGAGCAACATGGAGAGAAGATTATGGAAATCAAGGAAATCAAGAGGGAATCATGGGAAGAATTTAGAAATCATGGGAGTCGTTGTGAGTGATATGTGGAGAGAAGATTTTGGAAATCAAGAGGAAATCGTGGGTAAATCGTGAGTGATATGTGGCATGGCCAATATAAATAGTAGTATGTATTTTAGAAGAAAAAGACAATGTATTATGGCTTTCAAGTGAAGAACACGCTTCTCAGAAATTTATTATTGAATCATTATCTTCTTAATTCCTTTGATTTTATTTAGAACCTACGTGCGCACCAGATACGGCAACGCCGTAGTTACTGGAGATGAACTTTTCAGCATGTGCTCATAATCGACAATAACAAGAGATCTAGTGATCGGCCACCAATTATTTTATTTGACATATCCATTCTATGGAACAAGTGTGTGCTTAATTCTGCTGGTGCTCTGTTGATCCTTCTTGTTTTTTGAATTTGGCTTTCTTTTGCAGTATTATGGGTTTTACTCTGTTTCGATTTGTTTTGCTATGAAATTTGTTTATTTCTCATTTATCCTTTTGAGCAATGAGCACGATTTTCTTTTAAAAAACGGTAACTTAAATTCATCGAGCTTATCATTTTTCCCATTTGTATGAACTCATCATTTTCACTGAGCATACGTGGACGGATCAACAAATTTGGCACCAACCACCATGACATAGGAGAGGTATAATTGCTCAAGATCATTTCTCTTTCCTTTCATTGCCTCCATGAACAAGCCATTCCGAACATATGTGTGGATATGCTAAGATCGAACGAATACAATAAATTAACACTACTCTCAATACTCTCAAATCATTATAATCTGATTAAAAAGCCTTTCTTTGTGACCAACACTAATCTTAATGCTCTCAATTATTATAATCTGATTAAAAAAGCTTTTCTTGCTCAGCAATCATTTTGATTTCAGGTCCACCAAGAAAATCTGTTCACCAATTAAACCTTCCTCCTCTTGCTTCTTGTGCTCAAACTTCTGCGAAATGATGGTGGTGCCCCTCGGGTGTACCCTTTCACTGGGTTTGACACATGGGCATTCATGTAAACTAGACCTAATTCCAAAAATCATTTGGTTCTAATTATTGGGGACTTGACTCTAAAGCTCTAATGGATAAGTTCTCAGAGCATTTTTTTCCCTAGCATGACGTATTAATGCCCTAAAATTTCTGACCCAACCTTCATCAGCCAATAGACAACAAAAGTACGTAATTTCTTGAGCAATCGACATTGGAGAAAGGTACATCGTATACGTCAAAATTGGGCAAGAAACGGATTAGCAGAATCGTATGATTCCTCCTCAAAAACGGTTCATCTACCGTATACCTTAGATCCATGGAAAGGTCGTCTTAGCGTCGTCCAAAAAGGTTGGCCACCTCATTGACGTGTGCGAGATGAAATCGTCCAATCATTGGAGTAGGATGAACCACATGAAGAATCCGAGGATAAGTTCAGACATCTCATGATCATTTTTCTTTTGTCTTTCTTGCCCATAGAGATTGGTACCTTCGCGAAGATCAGAAGACAAGCTGGATATGCGTCCGTCAGGTGGTTTTTGTTTGGCGTTATTATGTTTTTCACTTCTTAGAAAACTTTAAAACACCCCCAAGAGAAAGAAAGGATGTGTCTTATTATTTTCTAAAGGGCGATCTTCTGGTTGTTGCAGTAGAGTCTCACATCTGTGACGGAGATTGGGTAAGAGCCATAGTTGCTCTATCCACTCGAAATCCAAAGATTCTCATGTTGAGCCTATTACAGTAGTCTCATCGACGTGCTGAAAGTCAAGAAGTCCCTTCACATGAAGTAGTAAGTTTCAAAGGTACAAACAAATTAGAAAATCGCACACAACCATATTCAAACTCAAAACCTCATGAAAAATGATGTGACTCATTTACTACTGGATAACTAGACTCAGCGGTTAACTGTTTACTTGTTCCATAAAGAAGTCTTATCTTAAACAAGTAAACTTGAAAGCCACGAAATCGCGTGGCCAACCTAGGATTAAGTACTATGCAGGGCACAAAATCCTTTCAACTCCACTCCCGACGGATGCCTCCGTTGTCCGCATGCATCAGACAAGGTTTCGCCTATAAAATAACAAGCACAACATCCAAGATTACTTTGAACAAGAGGTGTTGCGACTGGAACTCGCGATCACATTCAAACATATATGGTTTAACATATGGTGGAGTAGAGAACCGAATCGAATCGTGGGCCTAAACCGGATATAAAACATATATTGCCTCAATGCATTTATCTAAAACCCTAAATTAAGTCATTTGATCAATTGGTCGCTGAGGTCTCTTATACCTTGTTGACAAGAAACCTCAATGATGCAAGATCTTGCGCAGTTAGGTAACCCTTGTGGTTCTCAACCCTCCATGTGTGGTTAGGCTTTCGTAGAATTCTTCATCCATTGGGTTTCGAGCTGTATACTTCTTGGTATCAATTTCGTGACTCAAATCGCAAGATCCATTGTCTTTTTCTTAAGCATATATTCCCAAGGCAATTGGTGTGTCGACATACCAAACAATTCATTGTTTGTACTTTGAACAGCTAATAAGTTCTCATTGCTTTGTCGCGACCTAAAAGAAATTTTTTCAGCTAATAGATTATCAGGTTAATTTTAAAAAAACTAACCTAATACGGACTCTCCCAAGCCCTACCAAATCGCAACTTAGGTTAATTCAAATGATTTTAACTTTGGAGTCGCCACTAACCATTTTGGGTAGGTTGATTAGAAACCTAAATAAAAATAGTGGGAGGACTATTTTTATTCCTACGAACCAGAGATTAAGTGTTCGGGGACTTGATTACACTAGTTAATTAAAATTAATGTCCTTTCGGTACCTTAATTCCATGAGATATCCTAAAGTTTGGCAACTTGATTGATTTTATTTTAAGCTCAGAAAATGGAGTTCTTTTTGGGTTTTTGCTTTTTTAAATGCATATGCATGAATGATGATGACCAATGTATAAATGAAAAAAAAATGGATGCGATGACGTGAGAATAATCTAAATGATGGAATGCAATGCTAGACATGCAAAATTAGAGTCATGTTTTCCTATATGCAAAAATTAACTAATCAATTTAAACATGCAAGAATGACATGATGTGTAACACCAACACATGCAATCGACTGAATCCTAAGACAAAAGTAAATCTAAGCAAGAATTCCAAGTGACATAACATGGTATGATATAATGTAACAAATGGGTATGTCAAACAGACATGTGAACAAGCAACGTAGCAAAACATGAGATGCACAAAACATATGATCATGCAGCATGGCAATTCATGAGATATGAGGAAAATGCAACTAACAAATGATGGCATGCGAATTATATGATGTTCAAAAATATATATAATGAGCAAAATTTGGTGATACTCGAAAACGTGATTTACAAAACGTGATGTGAGATAACGCCAAAATATGCAAGTAGATATGCAAAAAAGATGTGATATCACGCGAGACATGCAATGAAACATGTAAGATATGCATGGGACAATCCAGGATATGAATATAATTTCTTTATTTGCGAATTTTTCAGCAATCTCAAGATATGCATGAATGATTTGATTATCTTGATTTTATTCCAAAACAAATCCGATAAGATAAGGTTTCTAAGAAACCATATCTTCCTAAATTTTAATTAGATAAGGTTTCTAAAAAATCGTATCTTACTAAATTTTTAGGTATCTTAAACATATGGAATTAAATCAAGATATATCAACCAAGAAAGCATATTTCAAGTAAGGAAAGATAGCATCAAAATCGACATGAATATCCACATCTTATATATTTTTTTTTGAAAAATAATGATATTCATACAATCTAAATTCGGCTTTTTGAAGATAGCAAATCGGATCTAAACGGCGATAGATCGATTAACTAAATTCCCATCTTTATTAAGTCGGAGGGTCGTATCCGAACGGCGACGGATAAGTTTATTCAACTTAAAGATGTTGCCTATCAGGAAATAAAAATTTCCTAATTTAGATTTAGAATTTTTATTCCGAAAACATGTCGAATGCGTCCAATTAATATCAATTTTTGAAAATTTGACAAACGGAAAGCAAGCAGCAACTAATTCATGCAAAATCAGCAATAAAAATAGTCAAAAGACTTACCTTTAAGTTTGGTGAGATTTTGCATTGGTTAGGGACATGTATGATGTAAAACAAAGGACAATTCCAAGTGAAAACAGCATGTTTACAGCACTTAAATAGCATCGAAGGCATGTCAAAACAGCGTGCTTTCTTTCCCAAATCAGCAATAAAATCAACGTTGATAAATGTGGGAGAGTTACCTTGATTCGTTGCGCTAAAATTCTGCACGCACAAAAAACTGCGAAGTTGCCCAAATCAACGCTGTTTTTGTCCCCAAATAGCAGTGAAATAGCCCAAGGTGTCAGAGGCTGTTATGGCTAATGTGAGCACGCTAGAAATCGTGAGGACCTCCACAAACAAAGACACGTCCAGATGTTGATGTCTTGTTTGTCTTTTTATCTTCTTTTTTTGTCTTGGACTTCTTTCTTTGACTCCTTGGAACTTCTTTTCGTCCTTCCTCAGTGTGGTAAGACGTCTTCTTCTGTGGGGTGAATCTTTCCTTCGTGTCGACTATGGACTCCTCAAGATGAACACCGATGGCTATGGAGATCACCACAGGAAGTCTCCACCAAGCGAACGCCAAGGACCTTTTTCCTTGCCCTCACTCTCTCTAATGTAATTTCTCGAAACAATTCTGAGCCTCCCCTAACCCTAAGTCATAATGAGGTATATATAGAGAATTTTGGTTTCCTAATCCTAGCAAAGGTAAGGCTCGTTTTCAACCGTAAGATTAGGATTCCTAAGTAGATTTCGACTCATTCTTAGCCATAGGATTCAAAAATCCAAAATTGAGAGTTTTAATCCATTAAAAGACCTTTAAAATTTGGCCAAGAGAGTACGTAGCATGGGTTGGCCGAATTTCACATCATTGTGGGCTTAATTGCGCAAATTATTGGGCTTAAATTATGCTTTATTCGAATAATTAATCAGTTAATTATAGCATAAATTATGAGCTTCAAACAGCCTCAATTTCCTGTAAATTTTCAGCACATATGACTATGAATTGCCAAGAAAAATTTATCCATCAATTTATGTCCAAGACGCTTGATAAATTAAGCTCAATCTCGCACCGCCGATGCAAATGAATGCATGAATGATAAAAATAAAAATGATTCCATTATTTTTGTTTAGAACTAAAGTTAGTTCTAAATTTTTTATGCAAAAAGTGATTAAAAGAAAAGTCAAAATTTAGGGTGTCAACAATTGCCCCTCTTTGAGTGGAGACTCATATAGGTTTCGCTCAAAGACCGAAAATTGAAACTTAAATTTTGCAAATGCAAGTGAATGAATGATAATTTTTTGCGGGAGTTTTAATCCCATTTTCCGATGCAAAAGGAATGATGCATGATATGCAAGACTATAGATAACGTGTGTCAAAACTTCTCTTTTTTTTTTTTATAGAGAAACACTGCACATGAATCGCATATGAGAATATTGTTTTACCGAATACCTCATAATGCTGATGATTCCCTTAATTTCCAAACTTCTTTTGAGGAAGCAATGATCTCAAGGTACTAAGCCCATCTGTTACCAAAATTTTGATTTTGATGCGAGACAATATAAAATATGTGTAGTATTGAAATAAGATTCGAGATCACAAGAGCTACGTCATTGTGAATCGAAAGGACCAGGATCACAAGAGGATCTCGAGGTACCGGGGTCTTATCTGTATCGAGGTTTTCCTCTAATGCGAGACAAACGCAAGATGTGTATAAAGTTTGAAAAATATGTTTCGAGATCACAAGAGCTACGTCGTTGTGAGTCGAAGGAAGTAGAATCGGGATCACAAGAGCGTACGTTATTGTGATTTGATAAAAGGACCAAGATCATAAGTGCATATGTCATCATGATTTGGCCAAAAGAGACCAAAATCACAAGAGCTACGTCGTTGTGATTTGGTTAAAATGATACCGAGCCATAAGAGCTACGTCGTCATAGCACGGTAAAAGAGACCAACACCACAAGAGCTACGTCGTTGTGATTTGGTTGGGGATCAAAATCATGAGTGCTTATGTCATCATAATTTGATAAAGGTCAAAACCATAAGAGCTACGTCGTTATGATTTGAAAACAGATCAAAATCGCAAGTGCATATGTCATTGCGATTTGACAAAGGTAGAGATCATGGGTGCATATGTCGTCATGACTCAATACCATCAATGCTGTATAGCATAATTATAAAGGAGGTACTATCGAACCGAATCGATAAATACAAAAGGGATGCGTTGCTTGAAATGAATCATGACGAACACGAGAGGTTAAAATGACAACTTAAATGAGCAAACCGTCAATTTGAAAAGGGTTCAAAACTTACCTAGATTCTCCGAACGGTTTTAATGAATGGCGAGGCTGAGTATCATACCACCGTTTATTCACTTGAGGTATATCATGAACAAAATGAATGTAAATGCAACATGATATGTCCACAAATCTTTTAACTTTTTGCTCGCATTACAAGGCTCCACTGGAGAACTCTATCAATAAGGAAACTTATCTCGATCCTTTTGATAATTTGAACAAATTGAATAAGGAACCTTCAATCGAAAAGGACTTTCACTCATTCTCATGAAAAGGTTTTTGAAATCCGACCATTGATACGGGTACGGTAAACACTCGGAACTCGTCATCTTCACATTCGACAAGGGTCCGGGTATTCTCGCAATTAGTACGACCAGACCAATCCATGAGGTCTTTTGCAAGGTTTGTAATTCAGGTTTGGTCAAAGGTTGATCAAAGGGAGATTCATATGAGTCATTAGGCTTATGAAATGAAAATCCTCATCACCTGCATTGGGTTTACAAGTCAGGAACCCCGCGAAATGAGATAAAAATGATCTTGCTCGCACTTCTTCGAGCGATATTTATAAGCAATTTGAAATACTACATTAACCCAAGTGCCATAATCGAAGAGACTTTTGGTGAGGGTTGTAATGTAGGTTCGGGTAGGCCTGAGAATGAAAGGCTTATTTATAACAAGAGGAGTATAATGGTGAGATTAGTGATCATCTCTCTTTGCCATTTTAAGCATGGCGCTCTTGTGAATTTTTCTCCGAGGAACATTTGAGCATGTTCAGCGAGACCTCCCTTCCTTCCAGAGATTTTTCCGAGAGAGCTTCTTTTTTCTTTTTTCTTCTTTTTACTTTTTTGTTTCTCATGATAGGAGAGGGCCCTTTGTCTTTCGGGCTGCATTTCTTAAGATTTTTTTTTTTTGCATCAATTTTTGCCCTTCTTATTCCTTTCTCCCGCTCTCTCATTGAGCTTTTTTTTTTTTTTTTAGGAAGGAAGGTGTCTCATCCGAATCCCCTGCATATTTTGCTGGCAAATCTTTCGAGTTCCAGTTTGCCCCAAGGTACTCTGCTTGTTTGTCGATGGTTTCAAATCATTCTGTGCTAGGATGATCACCAATCGGGTTTTGAAAAATGAATCCGCCGCTCAAATTGGGTTAAGCAAAGAATCAAGTGTGTATGGTATAGAAATGAAATGCTCTTCGTCATTTCTAAGGCACTTAAGTTAACGCAGAATTCACATGCAATAAATACACTTGAAGATTGATGCAAGTGAAAGTAAGAAAATTTTATTCATCCTTTGAATCTCTAAGAATTGCCCCAATGTGGGGTTGTTCCCGACAGGGTATGAAATAAAACCGCCGTTCAAGGGGGTTTAGCAAACGGATAGCTCTGACCTTTTTGGGTAGAGAAAGCGAATGCCTTATATCATTTTGGTCATCATACTTTTCTCGAGATAGCCCTTTTACCTTGTGAGCTTGAAAATTATCACCTCTCTCACTAGGGATTAAAATAAATGGCGTGTATGGAAATGGCTTGCCTTTCATCGTCCCGACGTTCCTCATTCAAAATGATCAGTTCAATTGGATCGAGAAACTTCCTAAATGAAATCATCTCACAATGTAGATTAATAATGCTAACAGAAACAAGAAAACAAACGAGTATAAGTAGTGCATGAGTAACATCAAAATGGATTATAACTTGATTCAAATGTCGAATAAATCAAGCATAATACTTCTTTACAAAGATCGAATTGACTGGACTGGTGAAGATACGACCATCCATTTCTCGAAGGATTAAAGCACCACCGGGAGCACCTTCTTCACAACAAATGGACCACTCGTAGTTCGGAGCGAACTTCCCTTCTCGAAGTGGAACAATCGGCAACAATTTCCGCAAAATAAGGTCACCAACCTGGAAAAGTCGAGGCCGAACCTTTTTGTTAAAGGATTTAGCAACCCTCTGGCGATAAGCACCGGCCATGATATACACCTTAAGCCGTTTCTCATCAATCGGGGTTCAATTGATCCATCATCTGCTGGACCCAATCGCCTTCGAAAGCTTCACTTGAGACAATATCCGCAAAGAAGGAATCTCCACCTCGACCGTAATACTGCTTCCATCCCATATACAAGAGAATATAAGGTTGCCCTGGTAGATGTTCGGATTGAAGTTCAATATGCCATGAGTGCAAAAGGCAACCTTTCATGCCAATCACGATAATTTTCTGCCGTCTTTGCTAAAATCTTCTTGATGTTCTTATTAGCCGCTTCAACTGCTCCATTCATCTCGAGACGGTGCGGAGAAGAGTTCGGATGCTTGATCTTGAATTTTTTGAACAGTTCATCAACTAGCTTGTTATTCAAATTCGAGCCATTATTAGTGATTATGGCCTCGGGTGAGCCGTATCGTGCAATGATGTCTCGACGGATGAACTTCACAACATTATGTGAGGTGACCGCTAGGTATGATGCGGCTTCAATCCATTTAGAAAAATAATCAATGGCTACCAGAATGAATCGATGTCCATTAGATGCTTTTGGGTTGATTTGACCAATCACATCAATGCCCCACATAGAAAATGGCCAAGGTTCCGACAACCGATGTAATTCGTTTGGAGGAACATTGATCTTGTCCCCATGAATCGGCATTTATGACAACTCCGAACATGCTGAATACAATCGCTTTCTAATGTGAGCCAAGAATAATTTCAACCTTATGATCTTCTTAGCTAACATGTGACCGTTCATGTGTGGACCACAAATTCCTTCATGTACTTCCATCATCGGATGGATTGCTTGATAGAATCAACACATCTCAAAAGGGTCAAATCGAATGACCGCTTATATAAATTCTCTCCATTCAAAAAGAACTTCGAGGTCATCTTTTTTATATATCTTTGATCGTACGTAGTACTCTTCTCAGGGAAACTCTTGCTTCGAATATAAGTCTTGATGTCATGGAACCACGGTTTACAATCGGGTTCATCAGCCACGAGTCATACAATATGCCCGCTTTCTCAATACCTCGATCTTCAAGGGCTCAACCTCAATCCCATTGGTGACTTGTAACATTGAAGACAAGGTTTCTAATGCATCAAGAAACTGATTGTGAGTCCTGGATAGATACTCAAATGAGATATCATCAAATTCCTCCACCAACTCATCTAGGTGCTCATGATAGGGTAGCAACTTAGCATCCCGTGTTTTCCATTTTCCAACACCGGAGGATAATCAAAGCGGAATCTCCGAATACCTTGAGCCGGGTTATGCCCATTTCAATTGCGGCCCGCAAGCCGAGAACGCACGCTCGTATTCTCGCTATGTTATTTGTGCAAGGAAATACCAACTCGTTGCCATAGGATAATGTTGGCCACCAGGTGATATTAGAACCACTCCAAAGTGCTCGATCCAGATAAATTTACAGCTCCGTCGAAATACATGGTCCAGGACATAATCATCTACCGACATGATTCGATTTTCAGGACGATATGTGTCATTGTCTTGCCCTAAACTTTCGGCTAGGACATTAGCTATGACCCGTCTTTGACTGACTTTGGGACAAATACTGAATATCAAATTCGAAATGAGGATCTCCATTTGCAAGTCCGCCGATCAAGGAAGGTTGATTCGGCAAGTACTTGATAGGATCGCATTCCGTCACCAGGAGTACCTGATAGTGCAAAGTATATTGCCGAAGTCCGTGTAACACCCGGACTAATTCCATGCATGTCTTCTCACCTCGGAATAATTCATCTCGTGAGCCGTGAATTTCTTGCTCGGATAGTAAATAGTTCGTTCTTTCCCATCCTCACGACTCACTTGAGCTAGCATTGCACCCATGGACTCGCTATCGATAGTAAGATAAAGGATCAAAGGTTGCCCTAACATTGGCGGAACAAGTATAGGTGGATTCATGAGATGTTTCAACTTTTCAAAAGCCTCTTCGCACTCACTATTCCAATTGACTAGCGCATTCTTTTTAACAACTTGAGGAACGGCTTGGCGGTCTCGGATAATTGAGAAATGAATCGAGCAATATAATTCAGCCTACCCACGAGGCTACGAACTTCTTTAACCGTTGTCGGTGGTTTGATCTCACGTATGGCCTTCACTTTGGATGGGTCGATGTCGATACCTTTATTACTGACAATAAATCCAAGCAACTTGCCCGAGCTAGTGCCAAAAATACATTTGGTCAAGTTAAGCCGCAATTTGAATTTTCAAGTCTTTCGAACAGCTTTGTCAAGGTTTCAACGTGATCTTCCCCATGCCTTGTCTTTTGCAATCATATCGTCGACATAAACTTCGATTTCATTATGCATCATATCATGGAATAAAGTAACCATGGCCCGTTGGTACGTAGCTCCAGCATTTTTTAGACCGAAGGGCATTACCTTATAATGAAACAATCCCCATGGTGTAGTGAATGCGGTTTTCAACTTATCATTGACGTTCATCGAAATCCGATTGTATCCAGAGAAACCATCCATAAATGAAAACAATCCAAACCCTCGCTGTGCTGTCTACGAGTACATCAATGTGTGGGAGTGGAAAATCATCTTTAGGATTAGCTTTGTTCAAGTCCCTATAGTCGACATGCACCCGAACCCGACCGTCTTTCTTTAGTACCGGGACTATGTTAGCGACCCAATCGTAACATTCGGTAGTCTCAATAAATCCCACATCAAGAAGTTTTATAACTTCTTCTTTTATCTTTGAGCCAACTCTAGTCTAGCTCTCCGTGTCCTTTGCTTTACGGGCTCACCGAAGGATTAGTTGGTAAACAAGTGTTCGACGATCGATCGATCGAGACCGGGCATATCTCGCATAGGACCAGTGCGAAGATGTCTTGGTAATCTCTCAAGAGCTTGGTCGACGTTCAGCTACATCCTTAGGAAGGTTTGCTCCGATCTTAACTTCTCTAGGGTTTTCTCGCTTCGCCCAAATTGATCGAGATAGTCTCTTCAACGGTTAATGGCTTTGCCTCCTCGTGCCGTTCAAAATCCCGACGAATTTTCTCATAGTCAAGAATGGACTCATCTAGGTCGTATACTTCTAAATCCACTTGGGGTTTCCCTCCTCACGTTTGCCCCTCAAACATAAAATAGCGGAATTAGAAAAATAAACCGGGTTTAAACATGCATGAGAGTTTTTTTTTTTTTTGTGATTTTCATAAGTCATTTTTTTAAAAGAATTTTGTTTTCAAAGACCGCAGGACAAGAATTTTTGAAGAAGCCCCGCCCTCGCTCTTACCATCGATGATAATTTTATTCGATCGTTGGTTATCGTTATCGGGCTAGTTTGGGATACCTCGACAAGATTCAAAAAATTTAATGAAGAACATCTCGTAATTTTATTGATAATGAAATCAATGCATTACAACTTATTGGAAAGGAAATTGAAAAGTGCAACATACAATGGAAATGAAAATCCTAAAGAAGTGATGCAACCTAAACTCCTAAAAGCAAGAAATATCCTACGCAGGGGATTGCATAAACATAAAAATGTTACTCAATCTAAACCCTCAAGTGGATCGTCGAATATGGCATCGATCGATGGCTTCGGGGTCTAGGCATCATGTAAGGCTCCTCTTCAGTGTTCCATCAACTTGCTTGGGATCCTCAAATATGGCAAAGAATGGTCAAATCATCGAACCATCTAGCAAGATCAGGATTCCATTATCGCCTTCATCGTCGCTCCAAGTCCATCACCAAGAATGAGATCTTGGTCCATCGGTGGGTCAGGGACCACAATCCCTAAATCATCTTCAAATTGAGCTAACTCATTGTAACCACCAACCACTCCAATGATCGAAAGGTAGTGTGCAGGTGTTGTGAAAGGACTACATTCTAGCTTTACCGCGACTCATCGCACGCCGCCCGCCATGCCCAAGATGGCCATGTTTCGATATCCCAAACCAGCTGTATGGGACTGGCCTCTAAGCTCAATAGGGTTGTGGATCCTTGGCCATGTCTCGCTAAACCCTTGCTAGGCTCAAAACCATTGCCAATCATTACCTTAGCCACCATGAGGAAGAGTCTCGATACCTTTCGCGAAGCATGAATAGTTTGTACCAACTCGAAAGCATGGTACGAATCCTCTTCGTATGAGTTGGCTCGATGTAAGGGATCGCACGTTTCGTTGAAAATCTAATGATCTTCTTCACCATGAACGATCACTAACTTCTCGCTCAACCACGAACTTGATTTTCCGATGAAGACTTGACGGGATTGCTCCCGTTGTGAATCCACGGACGTCCCAAGCAGGAGGTTGAATGCAGATGGGATATCTAACACCTGGAATAAGACATCGAACAAAAAGGGTCCAATCTGGATCTCGAGATTAATTTGCCCCATAACGTTCTTTTTCATACCGTCAAAGGATCTAACCGAGGTTTTAGCTGCCGCATCCTGGCCAAGTCAACTCCCAGGTGGTTCAATGTAGCTAGGGGACAAATATTCAATGCCGACCCATTGTCAATGCGCACCCCGAGCCACATAAGTCCTGTTTATGCTTGGCCGTTACGCTGCAAGGCCTTGTTGTGGCCTCGTCCTTCGACAGGGATCTCATCATCCGCAAATGCGACCGATCTTTTAGAAGGATGGTCCCAACAAAATTCTCCAACTTATCTTGGCCAATATCTTCGAGCACATGAATTTGACCCAAAACCTTCATCGTAGAATCTTGATGCTTTTCGATGATTGTAAGAGCTCGAGTAGAGAGACCTAGGCGGGCAACTTTCGCAACGATCGATAATTGTATTCACTTGTCTTGATCAAAGCCAAAAACTCCTTTGCATCCTTCTTGGGGACCTCGTCTGACCGGCCGATCATCATTATAAGTACGTCCGGACATTGTTATTAGAGCAAGATCATAGGACCAAGGAACCGCTTTGTCATCTTTATAAGGAAAAGGCAAAGCGAGGTAATCACTAGAGTTTCGGGTATGACAATTCCAAATTCATCATCCAATGCGTCCTCCAAGGCAGGCATGTCAGCCCAGCTCCGAATCATTTTTAATCGATTAGCCATGTCGGCCTCTCGCTTTCAACCTTCGGAGAAGACTCGGATTGGGACAGAAGTTAAAGTGGCAAATTCTTGATCCCGGGCCAATGATGATCTAGGATACAAGGGCTACTATTTCGGCCTCGATTCGCCCAGACTATCAACTCATCCTTCATGAGAGTCAAGATTCTCTCTTCTAGCCGGTCGAACGGCACTATTTCCCCACGATAATTGCCTCGCTCTAACTAGAGCATTGAAAATATCAACCACCCGATCTTGAAAGCACTTACCCGTTCGGCCGGAGCTAAGACAAAGCATTAACCTTGCCCGAGTGATCCGGTAAAGGATTATTCTTGATATTCGGCTGACTATTATCTTGGAATGAGAATGCTTTAGAATCAAGCAAGTCTTGAATACGATGTTTTAACACATAACAACCATCCGCATCATGTCCAGAGTTCACCACGTAGTAGTCACATTTCTTGGACGGGTCATACTTTGGCGAGTTCAGATACCCGGTCGTAGAGGTTCGGAAGTCGAAGCCCTTTCTTATGTAAAATCGCGAGTACTGCGACGGGGTTCCAGGGAGAGGAGTAAATTGCCGAGGAGGGCGAAAAGTTCCTTTTTGCCGTTGTGCACCAAAGTTGGCCTGGTGCTGGTTAGGGATCTGCATGTTCGGCACTGGGTCATGGGTTTCGGGTATAGGTCATGTTAACCTGTGAAACGAGTTCTTTGTCTTTCTTTACCGCAAATCTTCGGTACTCTTGGTAGCATCTCCGTACCAGCCTTTCTTCATGCCACTCTCGACTTCTTCGGCCATCGCAATAAGGTGACTAGGCACGACGCCGCAGCAGATCCGAGGATTCGTGACCGCATCATTTGCGGTAGAGTGGAGACAAACAACTTCATGAACTCGTCGTTCGGGGTACGAGCCAGCTTAAGATGCCACATTCCTCCACCTGGTGGCGTCGTTTTTAATCGTCTCCCCTTTCTTCATCTCTCGCTGTTGTAGGTCTTCCTAGAACCGAGAACATCCAAGTTGAAGCTAAAATGCTTAACAAAAGCATTAGCTGCCTTTTCCCACTCTCCATGCTATAAATTTCATAGTCCGTATACCATCTCATAGTTGCTTCTTTCAGGCCGGCCTAGAAGGTCTCGAATCATTAGAGGGCCGTTAGCCGCATACTTGCTCATCCCCGGCTTGGTACATCTGGACATGCTGCACCGGATTTGAAGTGCCATTGTACTTCTCGAAGTCGAGCATTTTGAACTTCTCGTGTACACCGACCTTCGAAAAGGCGGAGAAATCGATATGAGGTATGTTATGAGTACCCTCCATTTCCCGTATTCTTTGTTCCATCCGGGCCAACAGCTTGGCCGTTTAGTCATTTGGTCCAGGAGCCACAGGGGCTAGCCCGAGAACTGAAACAATGATGGAGGGCTTGATCCAAGATCGGTTATGATAACATCTTCCAGGTGGCGTGGTATTGATGGGAACATGCTCGGAGAGATCTTGTCGGGATTGCCCGTGGGAGGGTGCGGAGAAGGAATGACTAGCGGAGGGTTTGAGCTTGACGGCCGATATCGGGCCGCGATGCTGGTCATCATATGCTCCATTTTTTGGGACATCATCCCTTCAAAACGCTCGCTCGGAGCATCGAGCTGTTCACTCAAAGTTTCGCGGACAGCAAAGATCGATCTCAACTCTATTGGTCATTTTTCTTGCCACCGATTGGGTAATGTGCGGAGGATCCATGATAAATTACTGTTCAAAAGTAACAAACCAGAATAAGTACAATCAGCAAGAATAGCGAGCTGGTACATGACATCCCTCTAGACTCAACAAATGGAATAGGCATGACCAAAAAAACTGAATCAGGCGATTTTCAATTTCGTCGGCTTTTACGAAATTTTTTTCTTAATTCGTGTGTTGATCGGAATGATGTAAACTTTTACGAGCTGATGGATGATAGAACGATGAACAACTTTCGTGTTTTGTACTAAGGCTGGTTTCACGTGGATCAATACAGTTTAATACTTCTTCTGAAAACTTCAGCCTAGAAAACTGCTTCGTCGGATCCCCATAAAATGAACGAAAGACCCCTTAAAAATGCGATTCAAGGTATGGAACTTTGTAGGCTTCTAGTTAAAATACCATCCTATAACTTTCATTTTTTGTGATTTAGCCAAGGAACTCATTTAATAGTGGTAATCAGCAAGACAAAATCTGTTCCAAAAAAACTGTGAAAATTCCCGCTAACGTAGTTCTCAATGGAAAATCACTATTAAATGGAAAATACCTGGGATCATTCTAAAACTTGTACACATGATAGCTCAAGATGTTCTGAGTACTTTCCATTCAAATGTTAAAATTAAAAAATGACTAGACGAAGCTCGAAAAAAATAAAATCATGCAGAGAGGTCCTCTAGAAATAGTAACATTCAGAATACATCCTAACGAAAACAATGACCAAAAATTGTAAATAAAGACTCTAGCTAGCTCGAGCTATAGACTTATGGGGGATAAGGCGAGTCTTGAGCTTCTTGTACTTTTCCTTGTTCTTTTCGGCTTCTTCCGTGGCTTTGGCAAGCTTACGCTTGAGACGATTAATCTCAAACCGCTTCGTGTCTTGTTGGGCTGCTTGAGGTATAACCGGAAGCTACTCCTTTGGGATAACATGCCCTTGAATGTAGCTCACCGAGGCATGATATGTCTTGACCTCCCCCTAATAAGAATTCCCTTCGGCAACACTAGCTTGGTCGGCCGGCACCGCTCCCGCATAGCATGAGCAAGAGCGACATGCTCCTCAAATCTTTAGCTCTTTAGGTCGAAGTCAATGCGAACCTCTACGCTTTTCGGGTTCGGAGAGGAATCGACCGTATTACGCCATATTGTCGGACTACCCGCATTGGAATAATACTCTATGATGCCGAAACTCCCAAAAGAGGGACCGGTGCTCCATCTCGACCTGTAAACCTAGCTTCCTCCACTTTGAACCAAGGAGCATTCCATAGAAAAGTCACAGGACTCGGGTTTTGTAATAAAACAAGCCATTGGGAGTAATGATAATCGGGAACATGGTCTTGTTCATTTTTATATTTCAAAAGGGGGTGCTCAAATTCAGAAATTTTTGAGATTTCAAGAAGGTTCCCAAATTTGGAAAAGTGGGAGAGGAACCAGACTTGAAGAAGTTCTAGTGAAGCGCGAAATGCTTTATCTTGGCTGCTTTTGAATTTTGTAAGGCGATGACGGTTTCCGCCAAAATTGCATTGACAAAATTTTTTCCATTGTTTACTTGTTGGGAAAAAGATGCAACCATGGGGTCGATTGCATTTTGTTTATGCGGAAAAATGACTAAGCCGAAGAATAGTAATATGAAAACCTTAGCTCTATCATATTCGTAGGGTGCTCTTGCAAAACATGAATCCAAAAATGACATGGAGCAACTTCCCTGGTTTGCCTTCAAAACATTAGCTACCTCATCTCGATTAACATTCAAATATTCCGATAGAACCAAGACCGAATCCTCTCCAATCGGCGGTGTAACCGACCCGAGTCAAGTGACTTTCTAAACGTAATGCTATACTCTTCTAAAGTTGGAGTTAGCTCGTGCTTACCGAATATGAAAGTAGTAGGCTTCGGGCTCCGAAATGCGCCAGTGCGCGGATGAGACCAAATTGAAGTCGAATATGAATCAAAGGGAGCATTCGGCCGATGCGAAATCGGGCTATCTCTCGACCACCCTCGGGCAATTCGCGCCACCACCGCATCGCTGATCCTTCGCCGGAGCTATGACTCGAACCTCCCCATAATATATAGCTCGAGACTATGACTCTCCTAAAGAATTGTCATGGACCGACCCAAAAATATAAGTAAGTAGGAGAAAAAAGGGTTCAAGAGAATACCGCCTTTGAATGCTCAAAGTAAACAAACATATAGACATACGCATGAAAATGCTCGTGAGGTTCGATTTCTATCTAGCATGACTTGATAAAGGTGGAGCCCCAGGGATATCCAGACTAAAACCACATCGGCTTGCGATTGAACCAAGATTCCCCATAGACATCCGGCTCACCAAGTAACGACCCACATCACACGGCGAATGATGGAGGTGTTAACTCTTGGCACCGATTTGAAATAGTTCGGGACTCGAGAAGGGCGACTTGGGCCGGACGACGATGGCCGAAGTATCCCTAATCAAGTACCATCCTAAGCCTAGCCATTCGGGTTCAATGGCGGGTTGTGTATGCTAAGTGTGAATGTAAAAACATAAAAAACATGCACGGCAGTTCATAGCATCCAACACTTCAATATAAACCATATGCAATCTCCTTCAACCTCGCACAAAAATGTTAGCAAAAACTCATCCCCTTATCACTCCAAGTCTGCAAAAAACATTTAACACCTTCAAATGTGAGTTTCAATCAAGATCGCCAAAAGCGAGACATCTATGGAATTTTCTTTAGGCCTAAATCCACTAAAACTATTACTTTTCGAAAAGATTCAAGTGAACCAGTTAAGTCTTGAATTTTTTCAAAAAATTAAATTTAGTCCCCAAAGGGAGTCGCTAAGTCGTCACGACCTAAAAAGAAATTTTTTCGGCTAATGGATTATCGAGGTTAATTTTAAAAACTAACCTAATACGGACTCTCCCAAGCCCTACCAAATCGCAACTTAGGTTAATTCAAATGATTTTAACTTTGGAGTCGCGACTAACCATTTTGGGTAGGTTGATTAGAAACCTAAATAAAAATAGTGGGAGGACTATTTTTATTCCTACGAACCAGAGATTAAGTGTTCGGGGACTTGATTACACTAGTTAATTAAAACTAATATCCTTTCGCACCTTAATTCCATGAGATATCCTAAAGTTTGGCAACTTGATTGATTTTATTTTAAGCTCGTAAAATGGAGTTCTTTTTGGGTTTTTGCATTTTTAAATGCATATGCATGAATGATGATGACCAATGCATAAATGAAAAAAAATGGATGTGATGACGTGAGAATAATCTAAATGATGGAATGCAATGCTAGACATGCAAAATTAGAGTCATGTTTTCCTATATGCAAAAATTAACTAATCAATTTAAACATGCAAGAATGACATGATGTGTAACACCAACACATGCAATCGACTGAATCCTAAGACAAAAGTAAATCTAAGCAGGAATTCCAAGTGACATAACATGGTATGATATAATGTAACAAATGGGTATGTCAAATAGACATGTGAACAAGCAATGTAGCAAAACATGAGATGCACAAAACATATGATCATGCAGCATGGCAATTCATGAGATATGAGGAAAATGCAACTAACAAATGGTGGCATGCGAATTATATGATGTTCAAAAATATATATAATGAGCAAAATTCGGTGATACTCGAAAACGTGATTTACAAAACGTGATGTGAGATAACGCCAAAATATGCAAGTAGATATGCAAAAAAGATGTGATATCACGCGAGACATGCAATGAAACATGTAAGATATGCATCGGACAATCCAGGATATGAATAGAATTTCTTTATTTGCGAATTTTTCAGCAATCTCAAGATATGCGTGAATGATTTGATTATCTTGATTTTATTCCAAAAAAATCCGATAAGATAAGGTTTCTAAGAAACCATATCTTCCTAAAATTTTAATTAGATAAGGTTTCTAAAAAACCGTATCTTATTAAATTTTTAGGTATTTTAAACATATGGAATTAAATCGAGATATATCAACCAAGAAAGCATATTTCAAGTAAGGAAAGATAGCATCAAAATCGACATGAATATCCACATCTTATATTTTTTTTTTTGAAAAATAATGATATTCATAAAATCTAAATTCGGCTTTTTGAAGATAGCAAATCGGATCTAAATGGCGATAAATCAGATTAACTAAATTCCCATCTTTATTAAGTCGAAGGGTCATATCCGAACGGCGACGGATAAGTTTATCCAACTTAAAGATGTTGCTTATCAGAAATAAAAATTTCCTAATTTAGATTTAGAATTTTTATTCGAAAACATGTCGAATGCGTCCAATTAATATCAATTTTTGAAAATTTGACAAACGGAAAGAAAGTAGCAACTAATTCATGCAAAATCAGCAATAAAAATAGTCAAAAGACTTACCTTTAAGTTTGGTGAGATTTTGCATTGGTTAGGGACATGTATGATGTAAAACAAAGGACAATTCCAAGTGAAAACAGCATGTTTACAGCACTTAAATAGCATCGAAGGCATGTCAAAACAGCGTGCTTTCTATCCCAAATCAGCAATAAATCAACGTTGATAAATGTGGGAGAGTTACCTTGATTCGTTGCGCTAAAATTCTGCACGCACAAAAAACTGCGAAGTTGCCCAAATCAACGCTGTTTTTGTCCCCAAATAGCAGTGAAATAGCCCAAGGTGTCAGAGGCTGTTATGGCTAATGTGAGCACGCTAGAAATCGTGAGGACCTCCACAAACAAAGACACGTCCAGATGTTGATGTCTTGTTTGTCTTTTTATCTTCTTTTTTGTCTTGGACTTCTTTCTTTGACTCCTTGGAACTTCTTTTCGTCCTTCCTCAGTGTGGTAAGACGTCTTCTTCTGTGGGGTGAATCTTTCCTTCGTGTCGACTATGGACTCCTCAAGATGAACACCGATGGCTATGGAGATCACCACAGGAAGTCTCCACCAAGCGAACGCCAAGGACCTTTTTCCTTGCCCTCACTCTCTCTAATGTAATTTCTCGAAACAATTCTGAGCCTCCCCTAACCCTAAGTCATAATGAGGTATATATAGAGAATTTTGGTTTCCTAATCCTAGCAAAGGTAAGGCTCGTTTTCAACCGTAAGATTAGGATTCCTAAGTAGATTTCGACTCATTCTTAGCCATAGGATTCAAAATCCGAAATTGAGAGTTTTAATCCATTAAAAGACCTTTAAAATTTGGCCAAGAGAGTACGTAGCATGGGTTGGCCGAATTTCACATCATTGTGGGCTTAATTGCGCAAATTATTGGGCTTAAATTAGGCTTTATTCGAATAATTAATCAGTTAATTATAGCATAAATTATGAGCTCCGAAACAGCCTCAATTTCCTGTAAATTTTCAGCACATATGACCATGAATTGCCAAGAAAAATTTGTCCATCAATTTATGTCCAAGACGCCCGATAAATTGAGCTCAATCTCGCACCGCCGATGCAAATGAATGCATGAATGAAAAAAATAAAAATGATTCCGTTATTTTTGTTTAGAACTAAAGTTAGTTCTAATTTTTTTATGCAAAAAGTGATTAAAAGAAAAGTCAAAATTTAGGTGTCAACAATTGCACATGCACGATACTTTACATGTAATAAAGGATGTAATTCTTTAGTTTTAAGAATGACAGCATTTCCATTGCTCAAATCTCTCTTGCGTATGGGTAACGATCGTTGAAGGATTGCGCCAATTCCAAGGTAAAAAAGGCGAATGGACATATTGAATCGTCTAGACTATTTTAGACTTATTTTTGGGGCTAGATCAAGCCAATCAAATTCTTATTTATCACAAAAAAGCAAGTTCATATTTGAATCTTGTGAAACTTCATACGTATTTAATTTTTTTAATGAAGTAACTATTGTTTATATTAGGCTCACAAACACAATGATATAAAGAGTAAATGCAAAAAGAAAAATCGAGACACAAGATTTTATCTTAGTTCACCATTAAATTAGGCTACATCCAAGTGGAGGATTGCACTATGATTAACACTTCTCGTCTCTCTATCGAAAGAGATTATATATTGGTCACTTAGTAGCTATTTATGGACTCAAACCCAAACTATCGATAAAATGCGGACTCAAATTGCCATATGGCGGCCTAGAGGATCTGCCTCTTGCGGCTCCCACCAACGTGGCCCTTCGGACTATGTCTGCTCGTGCCTTCCTAATGATGGGGAGTATGAACCATATCCCAATAATTATATCATACATGGCATTTGTATAGATTCAAATCATATGTGTTGAACCAATGACCAGAGTACTTGCTCGAAGTTCGGAACACTCTTCAACAAAATATTTCATTTTGTTTTGCATCTTAATTCTCGTTCAACAATTTTTAGTTAGTTGGGAACATGCATAGTCTTCTGTTAACACTAAATAACTATATACTCCCAATGAACCAAATACGATGCAAGCTCTGGCCAAAAAAGTAAAAGATTAATGCAAGCATATTGTAAAAGTAGTTATCTGAAAGTAAGATTGCTTATACTTTATGTTATAAGATAATCATGACCGTATCATACATCCACTAGAAGAAAATAGAAATTGCCTAGATTGAGCGGTAAATTATAGAATAAAAAAAAATATATCGACTTTAAAACCTATGTTTTAAAGAACTGAAAACAATATCTTCCACGTCCATAGATTACATGGATGTATAAGGAGAATTACCTAAATTTTTTAAATTTATTGTAATTGTGCCAATGTAGTCATGAACATTTTTTGTTTTGGCCAATTTAGCCTTAAACTTTATGCATTTGTGCAAAGTCACTCAATTTAGTCAATTTTGGTCAGCCAATGCTGATATGGCACTACTTGGTGTTGACTAGGTCGTCTAGACAAGTGCCTCTGCCTCCTCTTCCTGCTTCCATAGATGGGGCGTCATCCTTCTTTTCGTGAAGTAGCTAGACGGAACCTAATCAAGAACAAGATAGGCAAGACTTGTTAGAGCTTCGTACACACTTGGCCTTATGAGACGAGGGCTGCAGTTAGCTCGTCTGTACAAGTAGTATAGTGTCAAAACTAGGTTTGATAAATACTAATGCAATGAATTGTTTCAAGGCTGACCCGATTCCACGGTTCGATTTATGATTTATCATACACAAACGTTGATGTGGATCTTTTTAAATAGTGTTTTGATAATTTTATGTAGTTAGTTATAATTTTTTCTATCTTCTTTTCTTTTCTTTAGCTTTTTTTCCCCACCCCAAGGTCGGCAAGGGCATCCTGGCCCCAAGAGTTGGGAAAAAAAACTATAGAAAAGGAAATAAAAGAAAAATATCATAAAAAATTTGAAATATTATTAAATACTATTTGAAAAAATACACATTAGTGTTGTCCAGTCAAAATTGACCGGATGGATTGAATTAACATTAATGCAAAAAGTTTAGAACTGAAATGACAAAAAAAAGTTTGGGACCGATATGCACAATTGTAATAGATTTAAAACTTTTTTGATAGTTTTCCTGGAGTAAATATGTGTGTTTAATAAATTTTAGCAAATTATAGCAATCTGGTCAAGAATCAAGCTCTCAGAACACCACCTCCTCTCCCATATCTTTCTATATCAATGTCCAACTCACATCGAACAGGACTGCTGCGTGAACTATAAGCTCCCAAGCTAGAGAGTTACCCACAATCAAGAAATATAACCCGAAAAGACAAGTCCCTATTTCTTGCTTCACATTCCCACCCTTGAAAAATGAATATGTAAATCAACACTTGTTTGAGTTGGGCTGAAGCAACCCCGAGTCAACGATTCCAACTCAGTGAGAGTGAGAGAGAGAGAGAGAGAGAGAGAGAGAGAGCCACTAATTTTTGGCTGCTCAACTAACTAAGCCACTTTATTCAAACCCATTTGTCTTAGCGTGCCCGTAATTCCAACCAAACACATCCTCAAAGCCCAATATATACACCCCACGAACGCACCATGTTTTTCCACAAGCACAAAGCATCAACTTCTTCACAATACAAGTCCATTAGTCCACTTGAACTAGCTTACAGCAACCATGGCCAAGACCGCGGACCCCGAGAAGTCGGTTGAGCTCGAGAAGGTGCCCGATCCCGAGGCCGGTGTGCCGCCCCCGGAAGCTGCGGCTCCTCCCTCCAGGCCACCCCCGACAGGGGATTTGGGCCTCTTGGTCGACGTGGCGCTTAGGGTTTTGTTCTTCGGGTCGACCCTGACTGCGCTGGTGGTGATGGTCACAGCTAACCAAACAAACCCGGCGCGGGCGCCTGCCCCAGGGCTTCGGGCTCCACTCGAGGCCAAGTTCGATGACTCACCAGCTCTCATGTAAGATCATATTCATTCCATGCACAGCATAATTCAGTTTTTTTCCTTTTTCCACTTCCCTTTTTTTGTTGATTTTTCAATCATGTTATGCTCATCAACTTTTCCAAATGAGTGGTGGATTTTTGTCATACAATTCTCTTGCCAAAGAAGATGACATGTCTCGTAAATAGATAAGACAATAAGGCTTCATAATCTACATCTTTTGACGTGTGACTCTAGGAAAAAAAGTTGTAAATCGCTTATAAAATTGTCGTGGAACCAGCATTCGAACTGGTAAGAATCCACAAACCACGAAGGATTTGGGTTGAATTTCTGTCACCCACTCTCCATATTGATCCAATCGAAAATGTATAGAAAAAATGTAATTGGCCTTTTGCATGAAGGTAAATCATCTACTATACGACTATACCACACATAATGCAGTTTCTCAAGTGAGAAATGGTTTCTTGAAAGGGGCTTTGGCTAGTTAAAATTAACATTTGTTTTGTCTCATAACATGGTAATAGGAAAATAGAATATTATCTAAATTACGCCAAAGCGCTCGAGACCACACGTACGGAGCACATTTGGTCTCGGTCATAATTTCAGTGGGATTCATGATGGTCTCACTTATCATATGTTGGCCCGAGGCTTGGTACACCTTATTCTGAATTCACCAACATATTTTTGTTATGCATAATAACAAAAGCTCGTAACTCAATAAAACGAAAATTTAGGTTACCATTTATGGGAAAAATTGTCAAAAAAATCCTGATCTTATTGTATTTTTGTCAATTCAGATCCTAAACCTTTTAAGTTTGACAATTCAGCCCTAAACCTTTTTCTTTTTGCCAATTAAGTCCATCCGGCCAATTTTGATAAAAAAATCGTTGACGTTGATGCCGATTGTCTTGCATGGCACGGCCGTTGGTGTTGACAATTTATAATAACATTTTAATACTTTTTTGAATTTGTTAAATATTTTTTTTTTTTTTTCTAGGGCTTTTTTTCTCTCATCGGGCGATGAGGGTCCAGCGACCCTCGTCGATTCTTTGGCGATGTTCACTTGGCTCTCGCCCGGCCTCACCCAAATTTGGGCGAGGCCATGATGGCCACAAATTAGAACTCTGCAAATTCCCCCCAAACATAAGTTTATTTGCAATAGAAGAGTGCTCAAATTAAGCATTAAGGATCAATTCTTCACCTAAATGGTGTTCTCCCTAATTTAATTATTTTTTGAAAAAAAAAAAAGAGAATTCGGTACATCTCCGGACGACCACGGAGCCCATAAACTCGACAATTCAGATAACTCGCTCCATGCACTGTAGATTGAATGAAATTAATTATTTGTCTTAGGAAAATAATCAAGTAGACGAAGTCTTTTTCATGAAAAATGAGCAAATTATTTTTATCTATGAATATATAGAAATGATCAACTTAAATCTATGATTTGTCACAAAATTTGGTGCACCAATTTTGTATATCATCCGTTCCTTTTGGCTGCTGCCCATATTAAACTGAATGATTGCATATTTTACATTTAACCATATGGGACAAAAAAATTATGCATATAATATTGGTATGGACCACATAATCAAATCAAATACTTAAAACCCATAGCTTGATGCATATCTTATGATAATCCGAGTTGGTGAACCGCCTTTTCTTTACTCCACCGGTGGATTGCTTCACCTGATATCCTTAAGCAATTAATTATTGAGATTAAAAAAAAAGAGTTGCTATCTTGACAATCGATAGTACTTGCATTATTTCCGATCCCACGATTTTTCATTTTTCAATTAATGAGTGATTTATGCAAAACAAGCAGTGATAGTATGTGTATCTACGGTTAGGAAATACCTAACAATGCTGTCACACTTTCAGGCGTAATATTTTCCTTTAAAAAACTCAAGGACATACCTTTTATGCTCTAATTATATTCCATTTATTTATATATTTGCTTATTTATGACTCGAATATGCAGATACTTTGTAACAGCCTTATCAGTGGCTTGTCTTTATAGCATCATCAGCGCACTCGCATCAATTTCTGTGATCTTGGCCCCAATCTACGCAAAAGACTTCTTGCTCTTCTTTGTGATCTGTGATGTGGTAAGCTTTCATTTTCCAGGCACCTTTCTTTTTATCATATTTTATTCAGTTAATAAATTTGATGAGCTTATCTCAAATTACGTAGAATCAAAAACTTATTGCCCCGCAAGAAACGATTTGATGGTTACCATTATTTCCAACCCTGATGAGGTAATGAAGTCTACTAAAAATGTAAATGAATTTACTGTTATGAACTTATGATATTGGTATCTTATGATCGCATTTGTCAATAATCACATCATTTTGTATTAAAGACATGCTATTACCAATAAGTATCTCGTCAAGTGATTTTATATTTTTGCATTAATTTGATTGAATTAAATCTCAATAAGGTTAAATGATAACCCAATCATAGTAACCGCGACCTCATCTTGTTCTCGTCACACTACCCAAGAAAAGCAAATGATAACGGTTGTTTATGGAAAATTACCTACTTGGCATCCTAGTATTTGTGGTTGGAAAAAATTTGTGGGGCTACTATTAATTGTTCTAAAAGTTTAGGATGTTACAAAAGGGTGTGGTTTCAAAAATCAAATACTCTCACATGACTAATACTTAATAGCATAAAAAACAGCTGTGGCCGGATAAAATTAACTTGTAAAATGACGGGACAAAATGTTCATTATAATCAGATTTCTATGTCCCTAACGTTCCTAATTCCTTTTACCTCATTCCCGCCAGCATCAACAATTTTCCGTCATTTTTTTTCTACTGTCGGTCTCTTTGACACTGACGCAAAAGCCTTCACGCACAAATAGGTGATCCTTGGCGTCATCGCATCGGCCACAGGCACGGCTGGCACAGTCGGCTACATCGGCCTGAAAGGCAACAGCCACGTGAATTGGGGGTAGTTTGCAACGTCTACGACACCTTCTGCCAGCACATCGGCGCTGCCTCCGCCATCTCGCTCTTTGCCGCTGTCATCCTCATCATCCTCATCGCCCTCTCCGTCGTCAATCTCCACAAGAAGATCCCCAAGTAGAAGGAGGGGCTTTTCCTTGTCTGTCGATCGCTCTGGTAGGGTTGTGCTCTTCGTGCGATGTGGTCAATCCTGCATCGGCTGGTGCACTGGTTTGGTTCGTCTAAAAATTTGTATGTACATGTTTTTTTTTTTGGGTTTGGGGGGGGGGGGGGTCGTCGTGTCTGGTTCCAGATGTCTAGAATGTGTTTACCAATGGGTCTGTGTGTATTTGGGCACTTGCAGATAGTGGGTATTTATGTCCATGTTACCTTGGTATGGATATCTCTACGTGAAGGAAGAACCTCGGTATGACTTAGGTTCTTGAAGATAATACCAACAAGTCAAATTAGAGTGCCCCAGGGCATTCATTCATTAAGTTAGCTTAAAAAAATGCTATTTGTGAAAGTTGGTAAAGTTTTGACACATAAATATATCAATTTCGACGACTATCATTACTTTTTAGATAGTTGTAACTTTGTACCCTATTTTCTAGCCAGAAATTTACTCATAGTCGACACTGATAAGTGCCTCGTCAATGATTTACAGTAAATACTCAATCAACAAATGTATGTCTCTTCCCAGTGTAGTCGTCATGCTGTCGTGACCCTACACCTTTGCATGATTGTTGTGACCTAAATATTTAGGCTAATAGATTGCTAAGTTATATAACCTAATTCGGACATCCCAAGTTCATATCGGATCATAACTTAGTGTTTAACTCATTGACATGCAGATTGATTTACTCGGAGTCATCACTAATCAGTTTACGGCATGACGATTAGATACCTAAATTAAAAAGGAGGAGAACTATTCTATTCCTATGAACCAAAGATTATGAGTCCAGGAACTTGATTATATTAGATTTCTCTAATGCCCTTTTGGTACCATGAAAAATATGTTCAACAGGCAATTTGGATTAATTTTAAGCTAAGTCACTAACATAAGTTATCATGCGTGTACGCAATCAATGAATTAAACACCCAAGACACATCAAATAATTGCGGGAGCATGCGCTAAGCAATTTATTCTCTTTTATGGATTTTTGCTTTTTAAAAGGAAAAAGGCTAACCTAAATGTAATGCATGAATTCATATTCTAAATGCAATGGCATGAATTAAATTAACTACATGACTAACCTATATGGCATGCAATTAAATAAATTAATGTGCGGACTATGCTACGGTCTAATTAATTAACCTATTATGCAACTACATGATGTGCAATTCAATTAAATGACCTAAACACGCAAATTTAAATGCAATTTGACCTAACCTGCATACTACATAACATGGTATTTATATATTTCTTTGTATTTTCGGAATTAGTTGATAACATAGTGAACTATGTAGCAAAAACTTTATGTAGCCTAGATTATGCATGGAATTAACCCTAGTGGTATCCAATTATAGATAGACTAATTTAAACAAGAAAAAATATACTTTTAAAATGCAGCAAATACCTAAGATGCTAATTCTAAATTGCAGTCTTTCTAAGATGCAATTTTATCCTAGGATACGAATATTCTAATCTACATTATGATAATTTATTAAAATTTAAAGCATGCAAGCACATTCGCTAAAGAGATCATTCAAAACACAATCCGTATAATTCATTCAAATATGGAATTTAAAATTGCGACAATCAAAATAGATGATTCAGCATCTTTCGAATTAAATTCCTAATTATCTACAAAAATCTAGATAATTTAGAAAAAAATAATTCGACCAAATTAAATTAGAAATTATCTATATTTTTGATTATTTCTATATCTAATAATATTATATGCAGGCGTAAAGATCACGTTAGATATTCAAATATTCACAATAGGCAGCAAAATATCTACGATTATGATTGTTACCTAGATTGCAAATAACCTTTCCAAATTTAAACATGAGATCAATGGATTGCGACCGACTCGGACTGCTTGGATGGCTACCGTGAATGGCTATTGTGGCTTGACAACCGGCAACACTCGTCGTATGGTTCACGGACATCGACTATTCATGGCTAGGCCGCGGCCAACAGCCTTCGCAAGGACGATAGAGATGGCTGGACCGGCACCGTGATGCGAGGCTCGAGGTGGTGCTGTTGAAGGGCCTCTCGGTTTGATAGCTCTATAGTAACAATAGTGGCACATCACCAAGGCTCCCAGCTAGGTTTCTTGGTGTTGGGAAATTACACTCATTAAGGGAAAAATTGATTACAAGCTTTATTATGATATTAATTGCGATAATTAAGGGCCGGTTTAATTTTCTATTCAATACCATGAGAGATATGATATTTCCTCAATATCTATATAGAAGATACGACATTCAGTTTTTTCTATGATACTCAAGAACTCTCTAAAAAACTCTCTCTGGAAAACTCTCTTGAAGAACGCTCGATCGGTGGATCCAGATTGTTTTCTCACCTATGATTGGGGCTCTTAATCCGTGGCTATTGAGGTATGTTTGTTCTATATGATATACTTCGCGATCGGTGATTCATGATGATGTTAAGGCATGTAATTTAGTGTAATCTATTGGGTATATGTATGTATAGGGATCCGTTCCCTTCGGTGATCACAGAATGCACGATGACATGAAAGTCATAGCGCTAAGGACCATTCTTCCTATGGAGTGGCATGGGGTCATTGATTGATTACAAATGCCAACCCCAATTCTTACAAAAGTCTCGGGATTAGATTCCTAAATGAGTATATGAGTAAGAGGATGCAAAGGATTTCGACCCCGGCTATGAATGGGTCTTGGCGAAGGCATAATATGCCCTAGCACAGAGGGAGTGGTGTCCCAAGAGCTTTTATAAGGCCAAATTGTATACTCCAAAATCTTCCTAGTTTTACCGAGTTTTTGAGATCATTTCCTGCTATTAGGAAATGTTCTTGGAGAGAAAACCGATGATTTGCTTCATTTTCTTTAGGTTCTAGTTTTTGTTAACTTCTCAATCGTGTTATTGTTGAAGTTAGTTTGTCGATTCTGCGAATATTTTCTACTGTTGTTGGTTATGAATATTTTATGAAATATTATGTTAGTGAATGAATGGCGGTTTTTTTTTATGTAATGCTTTAGTAGTTTTATATGTTTGAGTGGAGAGTTCTAGAGAGTTTTAGTGACATTTAAAGAACTCAATTTTACCCAAATAATTATATTAATGATAATTTCAAACGAGGATCCTTAGACAATAATTGGGAACTTAGTGAACTTTCGAATTTAAGTCCCGATGTGAAATTGTACATTAGCATAATTAGTTAGTGTAAAACGTGTCCATAAATATTAGGAAATAATAATTCATGCAAAGTATCTAAATTACCTCATATTCGGATATAATGGCAACGGCTTCAAAGAACATCGTGGCTGAGCTCAATAAGGGTGAGAAGTTAAACGATGAAAATTATGAGATCCGGAATATGAAAATTCAGTATATGCTAGGAAGAGCTAGCGATACTTGGAAGTTCTTAACTTGGTCATGACCGGGCTAGAGGATGGAACCACCGCACAACACAAAAGAGATAAGGATGCCTTCACTGATTGCAAGAAAACGAACTCAACTACTCGCATAACGTTATTGAGCAATATGGATAATGATTTTATCCGTGAGTTTATGGTAAAAAAAATACGTAGGATGCACTAAAGATTAGGTTTGGGCGGACTTCGATCACTAAGCCGAGGTAGCTTACAATCGGATTCGACACAAATAAGATGACACATGGGCATAATATGAAGCAAGTATTTGAGGCGCATGTCGAATATGAACTGTGAGCTGAAAGATAGGTCACACACTATCCGATGAGCAGTAAATGCAGGCAATAATCCGCTCTTTACTCCATAGATAGAAGCATATGAAAGTTAACTTGACCCACAACGAGAATGTCAAGAACTTCGAGGATGCTATGCGTTACCTAGAGCTAAAGGAAGACCGCCTTCCGGTGGTTAAACCACGAATTGATATGTATTTGCTGGCTCTGGCTCACATGGAGCTTTGGGCTTCTAACGCAAACATCATGGCGGGTTCAAGAAGTGGAAAGGCAAAGGAGCGGAATCATCTCGTAAGAAATCGAAGTTTGACATACATGAAAAAAGGAAACGTCCCTTTAAGAGAAACATTTCAAGGGTGAAATGTTATAATTGGGCAAGAAGGGTCACTTCGCTCCACGAGCGTGGCGAGCCAAGAAGGTAAAAACCCTTTATATACTTAAAAGTGTTAGTTATGTATCAAGTTCTATATTTCTAATCGAATCTTATCCTTTGTGGACTATAGGCTCGAGGCCACGGAACATGTAGCTAGAGAATAAAATTGTTTTGTGGAATTTCGACGAATTCCACGTGAAGAAAAAGTGGATTTATGTGGGGAACAACTCCAGTGGAAGTTAAAGGAATTGACACCTACCAACTTATCATACGCGGTGGTCGAATTTTCTTCCAACACGATGTCTTATATGCTTTAGAGATTCATCGGAATCTTGTCTCTCGTGTTGATTTTAGTCAAACTTGATTTTCGTATGAATTTTCAAAGCAATAGTATGGATTTGTTGTTAGGTACAACTTTCTATGGTTTAAGTTATTTTGTTGATGGATTTATTGTATTGAATGTTGAAAACACTAGTGTGAATGTTTGTTATTCCGTGTTTATATCTTCCCATTCTAGTGATAATGATGTCGACGTGTGGCACGCTAGACTTGGTCATATTGGCCAACAACGTAGGAATAGATTAGCCAAAGAAAGCTTAATGGGCAATATTGAGAAATTCGAATTGCCTACCTGCGAGCATTAGCTAGTAGGAAAAATAACTTGAAAGCCATTTGGAAAAGGAACAAGAGCTGAACTTTCTATTGCAATTAATTTATACTGACATCTATGGCCCAATAAATGCAAGAGCAAGATATGGGGTTGTATACTTCATTAATTTTATAAATGATTATACTCGATTCGGACATGGTAATTTTTGGATTTCTTAGGAATTTGAGACATGAGTTGCTTTGAAATTTTTTTTGAGCTTTTAGAAAATCAATTTAAAATAAAAAATTAAGATCCCATCTAGGTCGAGAAAATTTATTTGATCAGTTTAGATGTTTATAAGATGAAAAAGAATAGAAAAATAGTTAACTATTCCAAGTGATTCCTCAACAGAATGGAATTGCAAAGAGAAGAAATAGGTCATAATGAAAATGGTTAGGTCTATGATGGCATAGACTATTTTGCCTATCACCTTTTGAGGTGAAGTTTTGTTGATTGCTGTCTATATACTTAACCGTGTCCCTTCTAAATTAGTTTTTTCCATTCCATATGAGTTGTGGATAGGTGAAAAGGGAGATTTGAGTTTTCTTAGACCTTGAGGTGCTTACTATATACACGAATCCTCCCACAGTATGGAAAATTATGCCCTAGAGGCAAAAAGAGTATCTTCATGAGATACCGAGGGAGCTCGAAAGGGTATGTGTTATAGGTGAGCAAGAAAGTGAGAAGTGTAACTGAATTTAAATCATGAGATGTTACGTTTTCAGTGAATGAATTTTCGAAAAAGGGCGAGATAGATGAATACTAGTCTCTGTTTGAAATCTTGGATAGTGATAATGATTTTAGTGAGGCATCTCATCCAAGTAGGAGCAATATGAGAAGTGGGGAATTTGTTTCGAACTAGTCTCAATTGCAATCACTTGATGTGAAGATGTCGTCGTTATCTAATCCGAATGAGAGCGTAATGAAGAATGATATATTAAGTGTACGATCTCCAATATGGGGAACATGTCGCCGAGTGGGAAAGTAATGGAGCGTGATATACTAAGTATGAAATCTCCAACTTGACGAACAAGTCACAAAAAGCGTTATTCCATCGACTCGTCGACGTTTAGATATTGAAGATAAAATTTTCATGATCACTCCACGAGAAGAGGATGAGCCAATGAATGTAAAGAGGCTATGATTTGCCCTAATAAGGAAAAGTGGATATGAGCAATGGATAAAAAGATGGAGTCAATGAAATCAAATCAAGTTTGGGAATTGATTGATCTTTCGGACGGACACAAAGTCATTTGGGACAAATGGGTTCTCAAAATAAAGCTTACAGCTGATGGCTCGAATGAAAAGTATGAGGCTTGCATTATAGCGAAAGGGTATAATCAACAAGAAAGAATTGATTATGAAGAGTTTTTTTCTCCCGTGATGAGATTTACTCAATTCGCCTTTTCCGGCAATAGTGACTGTTATGAATCTTGAATTACATCAAATGGATGTAAAGATTATTTTTCTCGATGGAGAATAATAATAATAAATTTATATGGAACAATCCTATTGGGTTTGTTGCGTAAGACAAAAAAAAAGTATGTTGACTTTTGAGATCAATATATAGCCTTGAGCAGATCTTTGAGATAATGGGATATATGTTTTTTTTTGCATAATGTCTTAGTGGCATATGATTTTGTAACAATTGATAAAGATCATTGTGTGTATATCAAAATATCCAAAAGATCAATTTGTGATCTTTTCATTATATGTTAATGATATACCAATTGCCGAAAGCTATATGGAGGTGGTTAATACAATCAAGAAATGGTTATGCTCCAATTTTGAGAGAAAAAAAAATATAGGTGAGTCTGCATATATTCTTGGAGTTGAGAATTTCAAGATATTATTCAAAGAGATTGTGATATCTTTCACAAGAGACTTATATAGATAAAGTCCCTTGATGATTTTGTATGCAAGATTGTAAATCTAGGGATACTCCTATTACAAGAGGTAAGAGATTGAGCCTTAGAATGTGCCCCGAGGTATCTAAAAGTATTGATGATTTTTTTTTTTTTGTTAACAAGGTAGAGATTTGTGCCTTGAAGGCTATATTGATGTTGATTGAGGAAAAGGTTTAGATAAGAGAAATTCTACCTCTGGATTTGTGTTCTTACTTAACAATGGAGCCATCTAATGGAGTAGTAAGAAACAAACGTGTATAGCTTTATCCACCATAGAAACTATATTCGTGGCACTATCAGCAGTAGTATAAGAGGGGGTTTGGCTTAAGAGATATTTGGATCAATGAGGTATTGCTAAAGATGATGTAGATTTGATTATTAGTTAATTGTGATAACCAAGTAGCAATAGCTTACACTAAGGATCCATTGCAAGACCAAACATATAAACATGAAGTATAACTATGTTAAAGATGTAGCTGCACAAAAGGGCATGAATATATAGTATATATATGCATAGAATGTTAGCGAGATCCAATGATGAAGCTGATTCCTAGAGATATTTTTCATAGTCATGTGAAATCTCTTGGACCGCATAGAATGTAATACACTAGATATTATGATTTCTCCGAATGTTCACAGCTAATGAAGTTTGAAATTATTGCCTATGAATTTTTGTAATATTTATGGATTATAAATTTTGGTGCTTTATGTTGAAAAGATATGTCGGACGAGATGAGAGGTTGGCCCACTCACACGGATAATCGCCTCTATTTATTACGTGATGAATAGATATGAGACGAAATTTAAGCTCATTATTTAGGTAATAATTGAGAGCTCAATTTAAAAAAAATGTTTGTTTTAAGGGAATGTTGAGATGAGACTAATATTTATTATGCGAGTAAAATAACCCATATTTTACTTAACTATTACTTAAAATATACTTTTGAGTAGAGTCGCTTATTAACATAGACATTAATGTTGAGATTTTGACTTAATATTTATTATGCATAAAAATAGAACTAATTTTA